>KB670170.1:117844-342334 GCA_000349105.1 Anopheles epiroticus | reverse complement strand
GACAGGAAAAGTAGTCCATTGCATTGATGCCATTCTGTCGCTAAAATCTCGAGCATGTGTCTTGTTTGAAATCAGGCAAACATAGTCACACACACACACACACACACACACATACACACACACACACACAATAGTACTTTGTGCACACATGCCAAGGAAGTACTAAGCTTTGTTGGAGGACGATGGTCAATCTGAGACTTTCGGTTGCATCGGAAACCCACCCATGTACCGGAACTCATCGTAACAGTCGCTATACAGGCACACATTACCTTGCAAGCACACAGCCAAGCCCCAACTCATCCGTAGTTCAAAGAGTGTGTTTGAGTGTGCCTGTGTTGCTGCCGAAAAATCCAATTATTTTCAGAAAAACACAATTGACAATGTTTTCATTAGTCTTTGCTAGAAAAACAGTGCACTACCTCCGTACACTTTCTAGCAACAAACACTCAACAATCGAACATACGTGGTCATCCGCTGCTGGACGAAGGTTGGGATGTAGCTCGCCCGAGCTTGGCCGAAGGTTTAATGAAAATGTCATTTTGACTCTCTCCTTCTTGGTGTAAAATAAACAGCGTCTTCCTAGTGCTGGAGATAGGGCATTGGTCAGGAGGGCCAAGAATGGCGACGGCAAAACCAAAGAGCTTTTGCTCTGGTTGACAGTAAATACGCTGGAGGGGTACTTTCTTCGCTTGTAAAAACGGCCATGTGTATAAAGGACACAACAGCAACGGAAATGTGTTTTTTGCGTTGAAACCGTAGCTGCAAGCTTTCTATTGGCAATGGTTGAGTTTTTGGGATGGATAAAGTTTACATTTTGTTACAATCGGAGTAATTACTCTGCTTAATGGATTATTTTTGAAGAGATTTCCTACACAGTGATCTTAAAGGTGTTTCCGAGGTTTGCTGGAGGTTTGCTTACCTAAGTTAGTGTAATATAAGACATTGAGCCCCTGGTTTTCATAAAGTTTCAAGCAGCAATCTAATGAGTAGAAAATGGCACTCGTTTATATAATTATTCTTGTGAATATACAAATACAACACTTAGCTTCAGCTATTGGTAGCAATAAAGAACCTTAGTTATGTGCAACGGAGAAACTATTTGGCACATTCTTTGTTAGCTTGCCGATGCAACCAAAACTGGACGTTAAAAATTCACCTTGAGACTCATTTCGTTTAGCCATGCTCCGCAAAGATCTCCACCAGGATTTTACTTTAAGGCTGTACTGTTCCTGCGTTAAGAATCGGCTTTCTAAAATGCTCTCATGCTTCCACTTCTAGCTAACCTGCATTCTTACATTGAAAAGAGCGCCGGAGCAAAAGATCAACAATTAATTATTTGAAGTTTTACTGTAATTAATTCCTGGCAAATTTATTGTGCGCATAGATCACTGTTAATCCATTCCTGGCCACTGTTTCGCAGATGCGCTTGAGTTTAGATGTGTGTGTGTGTGTGTTTGTTTGTTTGCTTTACGTTATCTACGAGACTGGAAAGAATGAAAGTTTGAATGGAATCCAGAAATAAGAGTAAGACAGATGAAAAGTGAACAAGATAAAGATGGTGATTACTTTTATGGATAGCGAAATCTATGCTCCACACTTCGCTCGTTGTGTGTTAGTACCTTTCTTTTCATTCATTAAACGTCCACCAGTGACCTTTGATTGCAATGCAGGCGGTTTTGAATGGTACGTCTTTTATTGTGCTAGCAATATGATTTTCTCGAACACATTCTTCTTAATTGTTTTACCTTCTGCTCACAAGTTTGATACGCTATGATTGTAAAATGTAGAGTAGAAAAGCTTTCACTGATTTATTCAGTTTGTTGTTTTTCAATACAGTCTTTTTTAATTAATTCATTTAAATATTTATTAATATAATTTAATTTATTTAAATTTAATTTTATTTAACGGCGTAGGGCTGTCAATAGGCCCGTCGCCGGTTCGAATCTCATTCGGACCGCTGCCGCTCCCCATACGCAGGATTCTTGCTTATGGGTACACTAAATCACAACCCCCCATACGCAGGATTTACTATCTTGATATGGACAGGTACACTATGTCACACAATACGGCCTGGCTGTCTATACGGAAAAAAAATAAAACATTAAATACTGTCTTTAATAAGATTTCTTTGATATCCAACAGCTATTCTTCTAGTGGAGGGAAAACTTAAAATTATGTCTATGACTTCTTTTACAAACAATTTAATTGAACGAACTATGTTTAGAAAATAAAAATTATGTGTCAATTTTTCTGATTTCATCTGTGTATGCTTAATATCAAAGATTGCTTATCGTAACAAATGGGAATACATGTGTGCTTCTGCTACTCACTATACCGTCTGATTTTGACCGTTTGGTGGAAAATCGTTTGTTTGATATTTTTCAATTTCGAAATATTTGCTCCTTTTGTGATTTATTTGTAAATTTTTTGGTGGAATTTACTACGGATGTTGCATGTGGTTACTTTAATACTGGTCGGAGTTTGAGATTGGTTTTCAGTTTCAGAGAGCCACGACATGTCATTTCTCATAGCCTGTCACCTGTATTGAACAATTTTGACAGGCATCTGAACAGTGACGCGATAATATAGATACGCATCTGCTATTTATTCTGCCACCTGACCGTGTGGGGCACGGTGTTCGGACTCATGCAAGTTTTGACAGTTACTTTATTTTCACCGTGGCAGATTGGTTGTGGTGAACACGCCGGGCTTTCCACACAAACATTCTCCCGAAATGCTGCTACCAGCAGGGCAAACACGTGTCAAACTGACATCGTTGGTATTCGTGCCGCAGAACCAATCCCTTCCCTTAATGGAGACTTTTTTATCAATGCGCTCAACACTAACCCTTGTTGATCAGTACCGCTAGCCTGTTGGTCGTGAAAAAGTCATTATGATTTAATGAGAAAAAATGTGACCACTATTGAACACCTGTACCAGTGCCAATCCCCATCCACCCATGCTCCCAACGTATTACAGTGGCTGGGTCCGGATCCTACCAACCTTCGGGTGTATTTCACCCCAGGGAGCCGAGGTTTAAATTTGAAACAATTGCTCTCAAAACAATGTTGCGTGAACCGACGCAGCAATATAAATTAATTGAAGCGATGAAAATTGCAGCCAGTGTAATTGATTTTAAATTTTATAAAATGGCCGTGGGTGGTGGAGTCGACGCCCAGGCTATCGGGCATTGCACTTTCGGATACATTCGTCTGGCTGCATGGTGGTGCTGTGGAAAATCGGCAGAATGTTTAAGCCTTCGAGTTGATTCGCTGCGGGTGTCGTTTGACACGTTTGTCACACCGTTTGGCCGTATACGGGGATTTGAGGCGCGGTTGGCACTGATTTTTTTTCTGATGAACTTATGTGACTGTGTATTTGGTGCAACAAAGTGCAATGCATTGAAATACTGCCACTGGTACAAGCTTGGTGAGCTTAAATTGTAAATTTATGGGAAAATGATGTACAGTTAAGGGCTAGACAGGCGTTATACCATAAATCTGGATTTAGGATATACCAGGTGATAATTCAATACGTGTCCAAAGCAACAAAGGCACACTCTGTATGCAGGTGGAGTTGTTAAACGAATTTTCATTCCCTTCTGTGTTTTTCATATACTGTTGAGATTATTGATTACAACAATATTGCGCTATCAATGATTGAATGCTTTGATTGGATGCAGGTAAGCACAAAAATTTACTAAGAATAATTTAAGAACAATTTAAATGCCTTTGATGTAGAGAGTTCGGATGCTTTTTGAAGAAACAAAACACAACAAGTAGTACATATAATTTATAAAATGACATATAATTTAGAAAATGGACTTTACAAATATACTTTGACAGAATATAGAAAATGAAAAAAGTTATAAGTATCATCTTTAAAAAGCAAATTTAAGATCATCACTAATAGTAAAGCCAAAACTATTTAAATGAATGGAGTTTTTGGGTTGTCTGGGGTGCTGCTAATGTGATTCATACAATAAAATAATATCAATTTATGTGAAGTGTGCAAGAAAGCGAGAAATAATGATAGAAACGGCTACTAATCAAGTGCTTATTGGATTTGACTGAAGGCAATTGGCGATGTGCTTTGTGACATGGGCAGGTAAAAAGGATTTTAAAAGTGGAAAGAGAAGTGAGAAGTGAACCACAAACAAGTAAAGTGATATGAAAACCCAATTTTCTTGTGTCATGTTTTCTTTTTCAATAAAATCAACGAAGATAATCCCAACGATGATGTATATGAAATAACAAAAAACACCAATATTTTGACAAATTTTTGTGTAACATACGACTGATCAAACATAAAACAGTAACATAAAAAAACATTTGCAAATTTGATTCTTTTTATGCTTTTATACTTTACTTATGCTTTTTCTGTTTATTTTTATCCAATGAGGCTTGAGCATACTTACCATCATCGTTTCGTTACTTGATAATTTTTGGTATTGTTTTTCGGATGAATTTGACTTAAGTACTGGAGTCTTAATTTAAAAGTGTATTTTTAACTTTTATTTTGTTAATTTTCTTTGTTATAAAGATAATATGTTTTTTTGTTTCTTTTTCATATATAATAATTTTTCTGATCATCGAAGACAATCGTAACGAATTGTCACTGTTAGCATTTTGCAATGGACATTTTCTTCTTTTTTGTTGTGTTACTTTCCTAGGAGTTTCTACTTGTTACTAGAGAATATATTTTGTTTTGTTTTTTTTTTTTGTTTTGTTTTTCTTTCGTTACTTTCATAAATCAGCTGCAAATGCGAAAAATAAAACAAACTTTACTGTTCCTGTTTTGTGTTTGTTTTGTTTTTCTCTCATAGTAGTAGTCCTAGACTATCAGGCAGCTATCCTGTAAATTCCTTTTATACTTCTAACGTTACCGCGTTTACTGAATGTTCATCAGTGACAGCTCGACGACACTGACCAACATATGCATTCAGTAGGTCCTGTCAACTACAAAATAATTCAATTGTCCATGTTGTTTCATTTCTTTTTTGTTGGCATTGTTCTGCATTTTAGTTTTGACTAGCTCTTCTGCATGACACACCTCTTCGAAATTTCTGCTTCTTTACCGCCACTACACGCATTTGTTACCTGTTTGTTCTCTAGTGTAATGATGATAATAATAAAGTGACTTATCATAATCGTAATAATTAGACTTGATTTATTTGCGCTTTAATATTACCGCACATGAATCATGGATGCTGGGTTGTGTATTTTGCAATAAAAAGAATATTTTGCAAGTTTATTGTTTAATTTGTATCGCATTTTAAATATTTTGCATTTTTTTTGTTACGGTTACTGCTTTGAGTTGTAGCTGCAGTTTAGTTATAATTTCCTAAGAGTTTTGAGTTGGGTTGTAATTTTATTATGTGTTGCTTGTTTTGTTCGGTTTTGTTTGTTTGGGGTTTTAACGATTTCTCGCACTAATAAGTAATTGATGAAAAGTACTTAAATACTTTTATTAAATGTACCTCCTGTTTCAGTTGTTCCGTTACAGCGTTTATTTCCTCTCTAGTTGTCGTTTTAAATTCTCTAATTAGAATGCAAGTAACTTCATAAAGGTGCGTTTCGTCCACGCTAGGGTAGCTTGCACAGTATTGTATTCCGTTTTCATTTTCGTTCACTTCATTCGTCAGTTTGTTTCCACTAGCAGTTTTGCAAATGCTCAATACCTAGGACTACCTGCATACTTTCAAGTACGTGCTTCACTATGTATGCCATTACATCTCACCTGGATCGTGCTGGTATCATATACTTCCCTCGTGATTGACTGTGCAAGGTTTAGGTTTTTATTTTGTTAAATCTTCTGAACGCTTCTTGCACTGGCATCAGTTCTCACGTATCGTTTTTTTTTTTTTAATTTCTGTATCGTTCATCTTGTATTGGTTCCTCATACGTACAGCGTAGACCTCAGTCAAAATATTTAATCTCATTTTTCTCTTCTCACTGCTTCGCGAATCAGTTAATGGTTGTATCTACGTGAGTTTTCCTACAAACGGCACGTAGAGCATCCTAGTTCCACAGACTTATACACGTTTTATTATTTTTACTAAATGATTTTGGCATTTACTGATGTCGCCTAAAGGGACCTCGCAGGATGCTTTGTTTTACTAGCATTTGATACTACAAAGTTTAGCTTGTAATGTAAGCAATAATTTAACAAATGAGAATAAAGCTCATTATAACACTACGAACGAGAGTAAGTAAAGTAGAATGGTTGGTATTTAGATGATCGTACGTAGTTTTGCCCAACGTTTTCGTTAGTGTGTTTATGTGCGTGTATAGGTGAATGAAAGAGAATCCTTTACCGGACCATTTAATTATGTACTGGATGGCGTTACAAAATCAGTTTTGGAATATATTAAATATTAAAAGATGAAGTGGCATAGCACCCCGTACGAAGGTTCCTGTTGTTTGCAAGTTTCTCTCCCTTGGAACTTTCCTTCCCACCTTTTGAGTTTTATCTGTTTCTTTTATTTTATCTTTTGTTTTTTTTTTTTATCTTCCACAGTCTCCGCCTCAACAAAGATAACACAGCGCGAATTGTGTGGAAAAAGGCCAACGGTTAATCTTATCTTGTTTAAAAAGGATGCCTTCATCGGCCGCCCACTTTCCTGGTACGTTTGGAACGCAAATGCATTACGTTTCAATGAAATGTTGGCAAACAGTCTATCACTTAACAAATGAACGCACCTGATGAATTGTTATTATAGAGATTAAAATTTAAAAATTGTTTAATATGTTGGAATTTTTTTTATTGAATTATAGCAAGCAAAACTTTAAATGTGTGTTTCTTGCTGCTTACAGAATTATGTTTGCTTGTGGAACTGATTAAGCAGATTTCATCAGGTTTGGTGTGTTCAATATGTTTTTATCATACTTTATTGAATGTTAAATGTTTGTTTTGATTTCCCTACGTTTTAATTCATTTACTCTTTGCGTCTGTGTATCGTGTGTTCTTAATTTTATAACGGTCGCATATGAATGTATTTAACGTGCAAATGAGAAAGAATTTTTGTTCACATAAACAAGGTTTCAAAGAAACAGACAGGTAAGGGTTAAGAAAATGTGTCAGGCTTTAAGTTTAAATTTCAACTTTCTATACTGTATACTTGATTACAAAACCATAAAAACCCAGAACAAAAGAATCTTTCAAAATGAGCAATACAAATATATCTTTTTTTTCAAATAAGGAAATTCGCCTCTGGTTGCTACTATTGCACCTCTACTCTCATGTCACTAGAATCTGTGTTAGTTTTAGTTCCAGGTTGATATGGTTTAGTTTTGCATCGTACCGCATTGTCTTTAGAGATCATGTTTTTGTGCTTGGATTTGTTTTAGTTAACAGTTTAAACGATTCTAGTTTTGTTGAATTATAGTTTTCGTTTCCCGTTTACAGTACCACTGTCCCATAATACTTCGTTTTGCTTCGACGCATGGGTTCAAGTTCAAGTGAAGAGATGTAAACGTAGCTGTTAGCGGTAGCAATGGAGGAAATCCAAACATACTAACAATAACAACAAAACAAACCGAAATTTGCCATATTGGCTAGCTAGCTGATCCTGCCATTGGAATATCTAATACTGTTGTACTTAAGATTTACTTCTTGCTTGATGCTGCTCATCTCGGTTCACATTGTTATGTGTTTTTTGTGTACCTGTTCGTTTGGTTTACTTCTCTTTACGGCTTTCGATATAAATAATTCTTATCCTTTATAAATATATATTTATGTATATGCCGTGTTTGGATAGCTTCGGCGAAGTGCATTTCCTCTTCTAATATGTTTTTTCCTCGCTGATGTTTTGACTTTAATAATCATAGGTTGTTTTTCAGTTTCTCATTGGTAAATTGTAGTTTTTCGTGTTGGCCGAAAAAACCCATCATAATCTTTAAAGAGGCCTTCATTTTAGTTTTCTTTGAGTAGCATGCTTCTTTCGGCATCCTCAGTAATGGTCTCAGTTGGGAACGATAGAAATTAAAAGTAGTTTTTTTACCTTAAGTGTAGTTTTGGTTAAATGAGCGACGAATAATTGTGCTTAAGAACAGAGATAACAGGTATAGTGAAAGCTGCAGAAAATATTGTTGCTCGTATTGTTTGCCCATAAAACTTATTTTACCGCAGCCAGTTAACGCACAACGCCCAATCGAAACGAGTTTAAGTTTGCCTACTGCTCCACAATTTCGAGAATGAGATATGCTACAAACAGTCGATCTCTGTGCTTCCATTATCTTACGCATTTGCAAAGAGATAGAGAAAGAGAGCGAATGACGAACGATTTCATTATAATAGTTGCTTTTAGGATACGTGTGTTTGTTTTAAAGTTGTGCCAGTGCCCGACACACAGCACTTACTGCAGCATTTGTTTGTTTTGTTTTGCTTGCATACAGCAGAACAATTTGTATTAATTGTTTTAAAGTTTTAAAGAGAAAATTCTTTGATTGAAACCATTCCATATGGTCGTAGTTGTTATTGTTGTTGTTTTTGTAGATGTTGTTTTTGTGGGTGTTGGTGGTGATGGCGGTGGTGATGTTACATGGGATCATAATTGTAAAGTCAAAGAGATGCGGAGTGTTTGGTGCAATCAATTTCTCTACGCATAACTTGTTTTGGCTACAGAGTCCCTGTCCCATACATAGTGTGAGTTTGTGTAGTCGTTGCGCGTGTTCAAGTGTTAGTGTGCGTGTTCCTTGGGGAAAGTGTAACGGGATCTTTGAAAGCGCACGTGTATGCGTGTTTGCAAATGTTACTGCTTTGGATAAGTTTCGTTTCATCTTTTAATTAAGTCGTGCACAGTCGGCTTTCAATGTAGCATATACATGGTTTAAGGCTTCATTTCAATGTTCTTTATATTATTATATTATATTACCATATTGTCGTAATAATTAAAGTTTCCCATTAATTATTTTGTGTCTACTCTCGTTTTATTTTCCATTCTTTTTTCGATTATTCTTTTGTCTATCTTCGCTTCGGAGTTTGTTGTGGTGATGTTGTAACATAGAAACGCTTTTAAACGTACACGCGTAGCCCTTCACGAAGTGATGTTACGTGTGCGTAATGAAATCAAGCATATGCCAAGAAAAGAATACTTTTTTCACTGCAAGTTAGCAATTGATTTATTGTACTTATGCTTCTTGTGCGTTTTATTTGGTTTTTGAAATAACTAACACTCGTATCGTATTGAACAACTGATTCGGTTAAGAAAACGAACCAACTGAAATAAAACAGGTAACACATTTAACCGACAAAACTTGGCATATTGTATAGACTGAACCGATTTCTACAAGTATCATTGATATGATTTCAATTTATAAGAAATGAAGTGCTATGCTAACAACTCCTTGCCGGCCACAAAAGACGCAAATGCGAACAAAACCCAAGCACATTAGCTTTGGTCGACAGTATTGGATTTTATGTGGCGCTGCTGAACATTGGTGAAATTGTCAATTTTGCCATATACTCTAGCTGCACCATAGTTTGTCATTTTCTCAATGTTTGGAGAAAGAAAACAAAGTAAATTTGTCTAAAAATTTAATTTAATTTTTATAGATTTTTTTTCTTTGCTTTCCAGTATTCACCGTATGTGTTGGTACCTTGCTCCATCCGCGTTTTGTTTTTTTCGCCTCTTCTATTACCTACTGCTGCTTTTTAACTTCCTCATTTCTAACGCCTGACTAGGTTCCTCACGAGACATGTTTTGAATCTGCGGCTTTGCTTCTACGGGTTATCGTGTACGATGCTTGTTATACTAAATATACTAAATTATAATTTATATATAATTTTTGTTTTGTTTCAAAGCGTTAAATATCGCAATGTACAGATTTCTCGACATTGTGTTATTTTGTTAAGTGAAATTTTTAAAGAATTTCTTTGTATATATGGTATATATATTTCTTTCTTTCTCATATCTTGCACCTGATCTATTCTTAGTTTTACTTGTTTGGTGCTACGCATCGAAGTACTAGAGATAATACTCTTTTACTCTCTTGAAAACTGGGAATTCCTTCTTCTCCCTTTGCTTTGGCTTCTCTTTGATTGATACTACACTTTAAACGTGATGCACCATCACTATCTTGGCTGCCAATGCTCGTAAACGATCCAGTTGCGTGCTATCGGTTATCCATGAAGCACGAATTTGTTCTACAACCGAATGTTAGCAAATATTGAAATAATATTATTTGCCACTGGATTGGCTGGTGAAAACGGAAACGGCTGAATTGATCACCACAACTTTACAGTTAAACTCAACGCAAGCTAAGAATGTGAGTGAGGAAACAAATGATTAGCACCCGTATAAAAAGAAACTCAACACCAGCAGTTTTGTGTGTACGATTTTGCTTCATGTCAGTCGAGCAAACTTTTGCGCTGACCCAAACATCACATGGCTTCACCATCCACTAAATAACAGCTACTCAATGAAAAAAATGTTTGCTGCGTGCCGTTCTACATTAGTGCACAGAGAGTTTCTCTTTCTGCAATCAAATGTAAATTCAATCAATTCATACATATTCATACATATGTTACTGAGTAAGAATACTTTCTGCTCATGCTCTGCTTTATCCCAACATTCTTCTTGTTTCTTCCCATTTCTGACTCAGTGAATCATCGTACATACCTACGCCTTTTGTAGTTGCATCTGCAACGCTTTACGTTTTTTGTTGCTGTGTAGTTTTTCATTTAGCAATTTAATAAAGATTTTTCTTGGGTTTGTTAGTATTTATATTATTTTCAATATTATTATTATTATTATTATTATTATTATTATTATTATTTTTCTTTATAAATATTCATATCACAAAACTAATTTCTTTAAACATCATATCGTTTTTCCCTTTCGTGACTTTTATTCACAGACATGAACGTCTAAAGGCTACAGAATCAAAAGGTGTGAATCTATTCTGGAGAAATAGAAGAAGAAAGAAGAAGCAATAAAATTCATCGGAGGGTCGTATCTAAAAACGTTTACTCGGGGTGTTTGCAACAATCGAATTTTGTTTGCTTCTCTACTTACGTAAGATTGCGCGGTATAAGTGTATTAGTTGTATAATGTAGAATGTTTTTCTTTTTTCCTTTAAATTTATAGTTTAGCAAGGATAAATGTGCTGTGTAAATGTGTTTTGTTTATTTGATTCACTTTTCTTGCACTTGTCCGGCCGGCACCATTTCTAAAACTTTAATTCGAGCTGACTAACTGAACCACTCCACCCGCTTATGATAATAACATGTTTAGGTGTGTAGTTGTGTGTTCGATAGTAATTAATTATTTTAGCAAAATTGTATAATAATGTCCCTTTACCTTTGTCAAATCGCAATAATAATGAGTTTTATAATAGTGTTTAAAAATGTATGTTTTGTTTTTATCGCTATCTCCGTCCTCCATCAACATGTGGTTTCTTTTTCTCCTATAAGTATTTAATTTCTCATTATTTTCAATAATTGCAAGAAATACCCTGTATCCTAGATTTTTACAATGTTTCTTATCTGTCATGATTTGTTTTTCTTGCAAATAGCTTATTCAACTGTTTTGTATCTCTAGTTGTAGGTAAACAGAATACACGTGCATTCGTTCGTGTACGACCAGTGTCGCACACCTGCCGGGATTTATGTTTATTCCGCGGTAAAAGGGATCGTGTGTCGGAAAAAAAGCACCCTCCAGACGACACCTAACGTCCGTGCACGCACAAATGTACCCGCAATCTAATTCCCAATTATTATTTCATTACGCTCTTTTCGCACCGTTTCTTAGCTAGTTTAATACTTAAAATAACTTTCCTCTTAGTAGCGTAGTTTTCATTCCATTGTGTGTGTGGCCTGGGTGCACTGTGCCTAGGTTTCTGGTTTCCCCAAACGGGGAAGGAACGACCGTAGTTTTGGTTCGTGGTTTGGTTTTTTATGTTTTACTTTTTGCAAAACATTATGCATTACTACCTTTGTTGGTTTTGCTGTTGGTTTGTATGTTATGTTTGTGGTTGTGTTGTCGGGTATGTGTACACGTTTCTCGGCACGGTAAATGTATATAATAATGTTACCTCTAAATATGTGTATATACGCGAGTGAGTGTATATATGTATATTTATTTATATATATATGAATATATATATAGATTCATGTGTATACTATCGTGTTGGAGGTGTGTAGCATAGATTTTGTTAAGAGAACCGAATAATCCCTGTTTGCTAGAATGAAGCTTCCTCTACTATGATAAGAATCAGGTTGTCTACAATGTAGAAGTAGTAATTTATTCGTCTAAACTATTTGAAGGTAAAAGTTCAACCAAACAAGCGTTCTAGGCAACCTGGAGTTTTAGATTACTTCATAACGTTTATGTATCGTTGAAATGATCGCTCTTTGTTTACCACGCAACGAATAAAAATATGCTTTGCGCAAGAAAATGTTACATGCTGGAAAATTAACCCCTGTATTATTTGAAATATTCAAAAGGGAACGGTTTCATGCCTAGGGTCTCCGTCATGATAGTGTCCACTAGGGAGATCACTAACTGAGCTACAGTTTCAGTACGGATTTGATACGGGCGTAAAATTCACCTACGTTTGTTCTCAGAACTGTTTGCAGTGGCCATTTGCCGTAAGGGTACAGACTTTCACAATCCATACCATAGGGGCAACTACATGCTGTAATTCTGATGCACCGGCTTTGCTTAATACTATAAATTACCTTCGCTTTGCGTTTTGCGTGATTCTACTAGGTCACTCCCCATCTACCAGTTAAACTATAGTCCCATTTCCTATATATAACCAAATTGGTAAGGAAATTAAAAAATAAGTTAACATTTTGGAGATTTCACTTTTTCTATCATCATTAAGGAAACTTATTTGTTTAGAGCAATTTAGAGCCCAGTGGCAAAAAAGAAGCTACTTTAAGGTTTTTATATGATGCCTGTTAGAAGATCCGCTAAATATTAGTTGAATGTGATGCTCTGCCACACATAGAAATGAGAAAACTTCCTTTGTTAGAAAAGAGAAAAATATAGCCAATTGAAACACACAAAATAAAAATCGTGCACTGATACTATTACACTTTGCATACAGAACGTTTTTCAGTGGCTTTTAAGGTAAATAGGGCATTTAAATAAAACAATCTGAGCGATTGGTGGTGGAAATTTAGTCTTACCTCGAGTAGGGAGGACACTCTAACTACGTTTACTTTTGCGGAGGCAGCTTAGGGAGGGATACAAATGAAAGTTCCCTGGATAGAGAGACAAATAGATTGGTGAGAGAAAAATCAAACCTGACGGAAAAGTTTCACAGTTTTTTCTCTCGAAGAAGGTGGGTTCACGTTCGTTGGGCTGTAGTCCATTTTTTCATTCATACTTTGTTTGTGTTTGTATCGTTTAAATTTATCTGTTCAAGTAGCTTATATGTGGATTCACGGGTGTTTTTATTTGTTTTTAATTTATTATTTGACTAGTCTTTGCTTTCTTTTACTTGCTTGGCTATACTGTTGGGCGTTCGCTCTATCGTTGGTTTCGCATCGAATGCAAAGGACGATTAGAGAGTGATTCTTTAATCTAGCACTGTTTTGGGATGTTGGAATGCAAGTGGCTCATCATTGAAGGAAGCCTGATACTTGACGCACCGAACGAGTGCAATATGGCTCTGGGTTGAGATACGTCTAAGCATTGGGCGTAACGAACCAACCAAGCTCTTCCTACTAGCTTGCTTTCCCTACTAGCATTTGAAAATGAAACTTTAAGTTTCAGTAACTGATATGGTTTTTCAATGCATAGTTGAACGCATGCAATACACTTGCGTCCATGGCTTTCAGCGCCTAACGGCAGCTGATTGTATGAGAGAAACTCGCTCATGGTATGCTACAGGGTTGTTGCAGTAATTAATGCTTATATAAGTAGAATAGAGTGAGAGAAAAATGGCTGCATTGATTTTACATGTATGTACAGGTTATACTACGGTTGAATTTGCCTAGTAATCGGTAAAGCGTTACCGATCTGCAATGTTTGTAGCGCCGGTTTCGCGTCTTATACCGCAATGTTTTTCAAGTATTTTGGCAAAGTTAAGACTGTTTCAGTTTAGATATCGGGTTTATAGGTGTTGGTAGTGATTCTGGGAGTGTTGTAAGTGTGCAGATTCACTCCAATGACGCTCTTGCATGTGTCTGCCAACCTTTGGGACATGAGATACAGGCTGTCTTAATATGTAGAACATTCATTCCAATACCTCTTCAACCAATTTCAAACAATATGGACATCCAACGAATTAAAACCAAAGACCATTTAGATACTCGCTTTAATGAGAAAACAGAGTGCCAAAATGTTTAAAAAGTAAGAGATAGGCACCGCACCTAGAATTCAAATCTATATGAGCAGGATGTGTTTAAGTAGGGTTTTATATTATTCTGGTAGTTGTGTTTGCAAATCATATTTTGAAATCACAGCCCATTTTGTTGGTTTATCTAACAATAATATGCCTTTAGTTTATTTTTGTTTACGATGTAGCTGTTGATAAAACCCTACTTGAAAATGTCTAATCCATATGCATTAATCGTACAACGTTACTTAGACTTATTAGGTCGGAAATTGAGAAAATATAGTTTTAGTGAAAAATAAGCTTTTTTAATCGTTGTTGTCCCTGTAGGTATGGTGCAAAATTTTCACGCAAATTAGTATGTTTGAACAGACACGTGTGACGAAACATGGATTCATAGACAGAAAATTAACCATTAGTGTGTTCTAAAACAGCAAAAACATTTTGCTTTTCGAACTTTGCGCCAATCATGTTGATGTATTGCATCCAACTGTTTATGCACGGATTATTTCATTGTAAGTAGCCCTTCTGCTGCTTGTAAAAAGAAAACAATGTGAGCTCCAACCAAAACATGTGTAAGCTGTAATGTGTTTGTTTTGTCTTGATGTAGCAAGCTAGAAGTAGAAGAGGGGAATAAGTACCACCTTACTAAGTAGCAGCATGGTTTTTGTTCTCTTTAGTTTTCATGTAAATCTAGCACTAGTGTTAATGTTGTTTAATGTTAAAGTTTTCATTTTAGAAATAAGCTATCGTCACCTTTCGCGCAGCTGGCTTGAATCAGAACTGCCTTCGATGACACGAATTACCGCTCTTTAATACACGCGTGTATATGTTTGTTTCTTTTTGGCTTTGCTTAGCTGTAGATTCTCATGTTCGAATAGTTTCTCTTATACGAGCTGATTTTACTTTACTTACTGCTGCTTACACCCATGGGTTTCCTCTGTTCAAATATTATACCATAAATCTTTGATGCATGAAGTAAGTCGTTCGTGTCTATATTTCTACATTCCCTAATATTTGTGTTTGTGTACGTGTTTTGGTTTTCATTTAAACTTTAGGCAGGAATCTGATTACTAGACTTTCCAACCTGGCCCAACTTTGGCACAGGCCATGGAGGGATGCAAACTACCGAACGCAAAGCTCAACGATGGCGGGCATGGGTAGATTTTTAAGATGATATTTTTACCTTAGTTTATAAAGTGACTAGTATGACAAAGTAATGTATTGTAAAACAAATCGCATTTCATCTACATGCCCATCAGTAGAAAGGTAGATAGGTGAATGAAGCGTTCGGCTGAGGAAATTAACAAGTTTTTATACAAATTAAAATTAATACTGTAATAGGTAAAACGATGCGAAACTGGATAAGCGAACAAAACCTATGATTTAATCGTTATCCATGTTTATTCTGGTTAATATTGCACTAATAATTGTAATCATTTCTATTGAGTTAGTTTAAATGTCATATTTTAAGCACGAATTAGTCGAAAACAATGCCAAGAACAAGTGTTCCAGTTAAGAGGAAATCAGCAATAAATTTGTCCTGCTAGAGCAAAATGTCTGCGTAATTAACAATATGCTCACATCACAATTGAATTTGCAATGCATTGAAAAGTTCAGCTGTGCAGTAGAGCTAGAAAAAGAGTTGACGAATTGTTACTATCTAGCAGATCATAATCATGCAGTTGGTACAATTATCACTTGAACAATAGTAAGTAAAAGGTATGATATTGATGGTAAACTAGTACTTGTTCGAGTAGAGTTTTGGTTTCTCCACGGCTAATACACTTTTTAAAACTAATTCCTGTGCTGCAACTGTGCATGCAGTTGTGATTGGAGCTTAGAGCTTATGAAAGAAATAACATTTTTTTTACTTTGAATAACGGTTAGGCAAATCAGATTAAACTTTTGTCTGATTATTAAAATTTCTTAGCAGTCTAATGAGCTTTACATTGAACGAACAAAAATGTGTTTTTACTAGTCTGCTAATTTGCCAGTTACACATAACTCCCTTTTTATCGCTTTTTTGCATGAATCGTTTTAAAAAACAAGAGACAAAATAAAGTTCTTTTGCAATCGGTTACGTCAGCTATGTAAAACAGGATTTACTATATTTCTGATGAATCAAAACTTTGTCGGGTTCGCTAAAGTTGTTTAATTTTGGTTTGTTAATTCATGCATTGTTCAATGCATTTAATTTATTTCGGGCAAAGGTGTATATTTAAAGAGTGTAAGAAATAATGATAAGTAGAAGGACTTTAAGCACGTTATATACAACCATTGTCTGTAATTATGTGTTGTGTTGAAGGTTTAAGAAAGTGCATGATCTTTAGCGTAAAACTTGAGTTACGTAAATGAGCAACTTTGAATACATTATCTGATAAATGCTGTAGGTATAAGCAATGTTGAAGACTAGCTTTGGGGTTGATGATGCACTTGATAACTTGCTAGTAGCGCTAAACTGTGTACCTGTTATATGAAGTTGGGTTTGTCAACCTAATGTGTGTACGAAATTGTGTGCGCTAGAGAGATTTATTCCACATAATTTGAATGAACCACGATACTTTCGCTCTGTATTGCTAAACGATGGAAATTTATGCTTCCAAGAGAGTTTTGATTTTCATTTAGATGTAGGTAAACTTAAGTATACGATAATTTACTTACTCCTCCTATCCTATAACCATGACAATGGTTGGCGAACATTGGACTAACTTCTGTTTTTTTTTTTTTGTAAAACAAGTTTCTCCTACTCGTGGGCTGTATTACAGGGTTCCAGCTGCAAACGTTGCAAGCATCCGGCATCCACTGGCTTCCGTTCTACCTTCCGTGAGTCCCCTGGACAATACTGGTTGTGCTCCATGCACCAAAAGCACTTTCGATCCTCACTCCATCGCTCCTCCTTCGTACGAACTGCTGCGTGTTGATCACGGGCGCGTATAGTTGGTACATAGTTAGTGTTTTTTAATAAGACAAAAGTCACTGCCTGTCCACAGTGTTGTATAGCTTTGTAATCGTTTTTTTTTCTTTCTTATGTAGGATTTTTTTTTTGTTTTGTTTTATATATAGAGTAGCGTAAATGTTTGCTCCTTTCCATATGTTTTGTTGTTAAGTTGTGTGTTTGTGAGTTTGTAATTTAACTTTTAAGCGATTGGTTGTTTTGTGTTTGTTTGTCTCTATTCATAACTGCACTGATAATTGATGATATTAGATTAAATTTGTCTAAGGATTAACTTCATATTTTAAAGCTTCAGCTGTGTTTAGAATACGTACGTGCATGATGAAGTGGCCCGAAATCGATCACCACGGGAAAGTCGTCCGATGCAGGCCATGCAAGAAGCAGGTAGAAAAGAAAAAAAAACAGAAACAAAAACGTTAAAATGAGACTCAAAGAATACATTTTCTGCTAGAAAATGTATAACATAGCTATGAGATCACTCACCAGAAGCACTCTTTAAAGCGCTTTTAATCTCTGATTGTTAATAGGGTCTATTCGCATCCTTTGGTCTTTTCAGCTGAACTTTCAGTCTTTTCATACCAATCTGAAAACCGTTCATGGCTTGAATCGCAGCTTGAGCGCTGGCTGGATTGTCAAACGATACAAAACCTAGGTGGAGGGTGGAAGATAAGAACGAATGCGAAACTATGTGTTAGCAAAGCAAACGAACATTGGCACCGTGTGTCTTTCCACTTACCGAAACATTTACTCTGATTTGTAGCTCGATCAATGAAGACTTTAGAACTTATCACAGTTCCGAAGGGCATAAACATCTGCATCAGCTCTCCGTCGCCGAATTCCTGGGGCAAATGGTAGATGAACAGGTTGCAACCTTCCGGGCCCGATATGGAGCACCCTGGGAACATTAACATGTCTTTACAGAAAATTAAAACAATCCATCACCAACGTAAAGTAAAGCTTGGTTCATATAGTTGCTCAACAAGTTGAGACTTGATCGTGTAATAATCGTCTACCGGTATTGGCAGGAGAGTTTTTAAATCTTTAGCACTTCATAGATGAGTTTATATTTGTGAATGAAAGTGGGTAGGTTAATAGCGCTCTGAAGAAGGTTTTTTATTATGGTGGGATTGCCTGGGGGAGATCTACTCTAGATTGTTCCAGTTTTTAAGTTTGAAGTTATTTGCAAGCTTAAAATAGCGTGCTACACACACACATTATGGAAAAGGCATTACGCACACGAAAACCAAAACACAGAATGGTGCACATGTAACCGCACTGATGAAAACATGAGAAACAAAATAGAATGGTCTGTTCCCGAATGTTGAATTAACTTTAAAATTATTGAAATGGATATCTTTTAGTGATTGTTTGAGGAACACTTTATTTGAAAACATTTTAAAACGATTTAGTTGTTGTTTGAGGCAAAGTTTCCTTTCTCTTCACACTGATTGCTAGCTTAACATATGTTTATTAAATTTAAAATGAATATCGATACAATCAAAACAAGATTATCAGAACGACGCACATAACATATAAGAAGAAAAAGGAAACTGTACCTCAACCATCACCGATCAAACAAAACATATAAGACTAGAAAGAACAATCCAAACCCGAGCGGTAGTTGAGAAAATGGCCAGGAAGGTTATTAACATATAAATGGACACTAACACACATACATTTTTACACAACATACATAAACACAGAGAAACATCAAAGAGCATACAAATGAAAAGTAGAGCAGCCAAAACGATTGCTGGTCGCCGATTGAGCTTCGCCGATGGCGATTCATGAAAACGACAAAAGAAAGTGTCTATGGTGCCAGGTACAGTATTTTGGATACTTTCACGATGAAAAACATCATGGTTAAACTGTCAGATAATGTTTTAACTAATTTTGACGGAAGCAGGAGATCAAGCCTCATGATTTGGGATCCGATTCCAAGAGGTTTTGACCTCAACTATAGGACTGATATTTTAAATGAAATCAACTGTCTCTATGGAAATCAAGTTTACTATCTGACATTTTTGCTTCAGGTCGGTTGGTGACCAAACCGTCTGGAAAGTGTAATTGATTCGTGTTTCGAAAGGTTGGGGTCGGCTGGCAGACGATTTGCTCTAGCATTTGAGGTGTGGGAAGGCGATGCTTACCTTCGCGTTGTGCTGGTGCAACGGCGGCAATCGGTTGCGGTATAGCTTGCGGAAATTGTCCATAAACGGCTGGGTAGGCTGTTAAATTTACAAATTTACAATCAAAAAAACAAATATACATCAACAACACACAGTAGAAATATCAATCGGAAAATGGAAACGGGTGGAATGTGTAAGGAATAAACTGCACTACGATGGGAATGGGAAGCTAAGGCAGTAGTCCTTGCAACGGTACGATCTTCTCGCATGCATGATTGCGTCAAATAAAAAACGACCGTATCATTTTGTACTGAGCACGCCTCCATGGCTAATCCTTGGCACTATTACTTGTGTCTTTTACGCCAGAATAAATTATTTAACACAAGTTTTTACGAAGAAGACAGGTAAAATAACTCAAATTTGCAGAATAATTTTCATTCCACCAAAAAACCAAATGGCATGAGTATTTTAAACTAAAAAAAACCGTTAAAAAAACGTGCTGCGTAAAATTTATTTAAGAAGTGTAATTTTGACTATGACTCTTATTTTTTATCCATATTGAAAATTATAAATTTGTCAGTATTAAATTTATTCCTCACATAACTTTACTCACGGAAGACAGCTCTAGAGGAGTGAATGTGTTGAGCTGCCGATTAACAGTTTAGCTAACAGAGCAGGATGGTACCGCCTGGTGATTATTGTCGAGGGTAGAAACTGTCACATAATTCATGCTGCTAAAATCCAATTGCCTAAAAGTATTGTTTAATGAAATGGAAAATTCTGTGGCCTGCCAAATGCCCCTGTTTGAGCGCTCCTGCTCGTAGGAAGCTACTAGACGGAAGCACACATTCCAACACGAACTTCGTCGAAAGAAAGGCACGATGGTTGGAAAAGCCTCTTTTCGAGTTGTTTTGTTCTTTAGTTTTTTTTGCAATATTCCTGCCATAACGAGCATAGTCATATCTTTCTTCTGGAAGAGATAACGCAAAAATCGCTTGTTGCGAAGAAAAAACAATCACCTATTCACATGAGGGGAAGCAAGCATTAAAACTGTCAGAGATAGCATTTGGCAAAGAGTGGGGTGTAAAAAAAAGCAACAAACCCATAATTTTGCCCACACCAAGCACAACGCCAACAAAAACCCATAGCCCGGTACCGAATCGATTTGTTTCGCTTTGTGGCCAAATTCACCAGGTGGAATGGTGAGCGGGCAGCAGGGAATGAAAACAAGAAAATTCATTGGTGAAAAAAGGCACAACGGAATAGAATCCATGTCGGTATCGTCGAATGAACAGCGCAGCAAAAATTGGTCCATTGAACAGCGGGGGTGTAGTAGTGTAGTTCCTTCCGGTTCAGCCCAGTCTCGAAGGAATCCACTTAAACCCTCGGCCCAATGGCCTATTCGCTGTTCATAATCCGTTAAGGGTAGTTTTCTTTGTTCGTGCCAATATTCGACCGGGTCTTTTGGATGGCAGTACGCAAAAAAACAAGGCCAAAGTTAGTGGCAGTAATAATAAAACGGGATCGGTGCATAAATCTTCCCAGAAAATGGCACACAGCATTTGCGTCGTAGCAAAAGATGAACTTTCAGTGGATTGTTTTGAAGCGACCGATCGGGACAGGGATTTTCATTTATCATATCAATGGTTGTGTTTTTGTTTGATTTACCTTGGTCTGCAAACAGCGATTTGGTAGTCTTATCTAATTTTTTTAGTAGATGTGATGAAGAAAATCGGTTGAGTTCAGTTTCATTTTGATCAAGTGAATTGAATAAATTTATTTTCCCTAGCGTTGCCAAGCCTTTTCAAAACATCGTTCTTAATTCTACCAAAAATCGCTTCGAAATAAAATTGGTGGAATCGTCTTGTTGCAATGGTATCTTGTGTAAAACTTTCTCTAAATATTTGGAGCTTTTCACTCTTTGGCAAATAGAGAGTTTTTGGACATCATGTCACTCGTATTTATTTTATGAATGCAGATATCAAACTAACTGTGATGCATGCAACTGTAACTATATTATAACAGAAATGTATTTCCTTTCCACCGATCAGCCAAACAGCTCTGAAAGTAATATCTTTTGAAGCATTTACGCAAACATTCCTACTAATATGAACGTGTCCACAGTTACTGTCCTTTCTCTTTTTCTCACTTTATGGCCGGTTGGTACGAAGCAACGATTCAACACCGGCGGCTAAACGGAAGTGTTCGGAACGGCGAGCATTTAATTCTATTAGCAATTTCTCCGTCAATATCCGGCTCTGCCACAGGAATGAAAGAGACTGCATCTACCGAATTCTCAGTGCTTCCGAGTATGCCATGTAGAGCCCTAAATGCCATCTACAAATCAAAGCAATACTAGCAGCAAACCCCTCAAGAAAGAAAAGCGGCCTGACGATGGAGACGCCTGGTCTTTTGTACATAAACAGCGTGCCGGGGCATGCAAAAGGGAAGGGATGAGGACGAAATCAGATTTAATTTACTTCCGCCTCATTGAGATTCACGAAAATTTTACCCGACAGCTCACACTCCCCAAAACCTTACCATCGCTGTGAGGTTGTAGCGTAGCGCAAGCGTTCAGTCACTAAGGTTATGACGGAGAAACACAACAGCCGACGGTTGTGGCGACTGTTCCGACGAGGAAATCTAATCACAGGCGGCATCCGTACAGGCGAGCACAGTTTCAAAATTTTGCACCATTTAAATGTCACTGACAATTTGCGTGCAGTGGGAGCGAAACTTTGTAATGAATGGAACTGGTGGCATCGTCTCCACATCACGACCAGCTCAACAGTGGCAAGGAGAAAGTTTTTGTCTCAAAGCGAGTTTGCGTTGAGTTTCAGTAAGCTGAGGGATGCTTTGGTGAGCGCTGATGGTACGAGCTGTTGCACGAAATACCTTCAGCAGTATAAAGCCGGAACATTGTTTGTGAAAAATAGCAACAATGCTATGCGAAACACAAGTGATAGAAGTTGCAGCGGAGAAAAAGTGTTGCAATTTGCAACTTAGTTGTTGTTTACCGTTCTAAAGTTCTTGCATTTGATCATTCAGATACTGTTGTGAAAATTGGTGGTTTGACACTGAGGTAAGGTAGAGCAAATTGAGTGCAGTTTAGGCGAAAAAGAAACAAGAGAATGAAAAACAAAAAACAGAATAAAAACAAAACAAAACGGATGTCCTGTTAGTTTACCCAAGAAGCATGAGAAAACTGGTTCCACAAAACGAGGGGTTTTCTAGATTGAGTATAGCACCGCCCCTACCAGCTGACATCAAACCAAACAACAGCTTTGCAATAGAAAGATGAGTCAAATAAAAACCATCGTTTTAGAGCCCAATGGCAAGAGGGACAGCTTACGGACAGGTTGCTCGCATTCGTTTGGTTTGGACGGGACGGAGTGAGAATGCATCTGTTAATTCCAGGACACTATTCAGTTCCACCATTGCATGGTGGTGATAGTGGCGCTCGGAAGCGAAATGCAATTAAAGTTTGTTATTTGTTTTCGGGTGAGAAAGTTTATAATTTCAATGAAACATGACTCACCGACTCCCACTGTGTTTGGGTTTGTTCTCTTTGCTGCTAGCAACCAGCAAGGGAACTCCAAATGTTATGTGTGAGAAGCAATTGTTTTTGCATACACGTTAGTTATAGCTTCAGTTTGCTTTTCGGATCGTTTTGTGTGATGCAATTGAATTGGCCTGGAATGTATGAAATACAAGCAGAGAGCTGCAGTGCTCCCGGACATCAGGCCCTGATACTACTATTTTTAACTCTCAATTACGCCGTATTCCACTGATGCTCTTATGGATACTTGAGTTGAAAGCAAAAACAATAAATATAAATTCGACCGAAACAACAGTCCACGCATTTTTGCAATGATGTAACCATACTTATGCAATGGCTGAGCAATTTCACTACCGCAGCCACTTTTGTTGTGCGGTGCTGAGACGGGTTCATTTTTATTTTCAAGTGTCATGAAATGGAAATATAGACTTGAACCAAGTTGAACATGGAATTCTATGCTGTTGTATTAAGCATGAAGGGCTTCATGCCCTTTGAAGGGCTGCAATGAAGGACGCTTTGAAGGGCTGCAATGCGTTACGCTGCACTACGCTGCAAAACATGTACTTTTTAAATTCAACCGAATGCTAGGGATTATTGATTGAAAAATAACGAAACTTTATGTAAAGCAACTTATTTTCTTCAATTCGAATCAATTCAAGCGTCAGTCATTGTAAGCTGGTAGTAAATATTAAAATCGGTTGAGGGATGAATTAAAACGGTTTTGGGTTTTATTTTTTATACATGTTTGTTCCTTCAAAGTCAAGCTTCATCAGAGCTTTTAAACAAAAACACAAAACGGAAGGTGTAGTGGCTTCAGGAAGGAAGAGCAGGTTCAAAACAGTGCCAATCAGGTAGGTGATGATAATAGTATTAGGACTAAGAGTATATCGCATGTACAAACATATCTAAATAATGGAGAAAAACACATCCACACATAAACAATGAAACAACGTCGAGCGAGGACGTAAAATCCACGGAGCGTTATTAAAGATAACGATTAAAAACAAACAAAACGAAAAACATCGACAAAAACGGTTACTGAAACAGTAATAGCAGTGATAGTTGCAAAAGTGGGGAAAATGGACTATAAGGTTTTAAAAAACAGAAAAATAAAAATAGCAGTAATGAAAGAAATATTTTGAAGTCACTCGTTTAAAGTGTGTGTTTGAAGGACAACGGAAGCTAGAAAACGGTGACAGAGTACAAACTAACAGAAAAATAAAACAAATAAACTCCACAGATCGCGCATCCGATAAAACTGAGAGGAAGTCAAATCAACCAGATAACGTTCACAAAATTACAACACAACAACACGAGTGTACAGCATAACATCGGATATCGGTCAATCGGTCTATAATGATTATCTTTAAGAGCTTGGCATATTGGGTATAGGGAGGGGTTCTAACCACGTTAAAGTGTTACTGGGTTGTACAAATTATGAAACAAAAATGGATAGCCAAAGAGCAAGAGAGACAGAGAGATAAAGTGTAGGAAGTAGGGCTAGTGGCATGAACCATTAAAACACAGGTACAGTAGAAGCGATTTGGTAGAACTTACCGACACCGGGGTACGGCTGGATGCCGGGATAGGCGGCGTGCGGTAGGGCAGCGTCTCCGTTCGGAAGTCCTTGAGCGGGTATCGACAGGTGCAGGGCATCTGCGTAAAGAGCTGTATCAATTAGCAAGATTGTGCCGAATTTGGGAGTTGTGCGTATTTTGGGGACGTAGGGAGGAATGAAAATAGGGATCGTTTCGATTGAATTGGAAACTTTGAGTAACTACTTACGTCCTGGGTAGGTTTGGGGTATTCCATTGGTGTAAACTGCCTCCGAGCCGGCCGGTTGACCATTGGGCGTTTGTGCTGCCATGTTGAAGGTAGGCATCGTGGGCGATGGTAGAGAGGGGATGGCACCGTTTACTGGCTGTCCGGAACCTGCAATGCACATTGATTTCCCGGTGTGTACATTGAACCGTTCTGGATGGGGTGCAAACGTTTGCCCCATGGTCGGGTCACACTTACCGTTCAACGCGTGAGGTATTTGTGTTGCTAGTGCAGCCATGGGATTGATATACGTTCCTTGTGCGGTTGCGGCCGCCATCAGGGCCGCCTGCTGCTGCTGAGCGTAGGCGCCATACGGTCCAAACTGGTTGAACACAAACGGACTTAGCAGGTTCATATGGCCAGCCATTTGCTGCATACGACGGAGTTGCCTCTCTTTCTCGGTGTCAGCAAACTTTACCACTAGGCTAGAGGATGCACCCTGCCAAATGCAAAACCATGCACGAAAAAAGTAGTGCAATTAATAACATAAATCAGTATAGTCCGGCAATGACTGGTGGAGCGTGTGGAAGTGAATCATCCCATCCCTTCATCGCTCTCTCTCTCTTTCTCTTTGTAGCATTCTCTGTACTGCTCATGGGTATATTATCAACCTATTAAGTGAAGCTAAACAACATCAACAAGCGAAACGAATAATTCTTATCCATTCATTTGAAATGGTGAAGATGAGGTGGATCATTCATTTTTTTATAATTCAGGACACGTAACAGCAATAAACGAATGTCCTGGTTGGTTCCATTTCTAGCAAGAAAACAATCATCTTTGATGGCAGCTCAAGATAAACACATCAACAACAACGTAAACGGTTTGCTCAAATGCGCAGAACCAAAAAAAATACTACAAGAAAACCTAAGCTTTCCTTCTTCACATTCTTTGCTGCTCTTTTGCTGATCCAAGAGCGTGCATATGAATAATCTGTATCATAAAGCCACACCTTTAGCCTGATGTATCGCACGTTTGGTGGGGACTGGTTTGATTAATTACTAAGCTGATACGTTGAATGGCGTAAACGTTACGGAGATACGACTATGCGATATCCAAACAATCAAACGCAATTTGCTAACATATGATACATTTATTACGCTCAAATACGACATTCAAAAACACAAAACAAATACAAT
Source organism: Anopheles epiroticus (assembly GCA_000349105.1). Taxonomy (NCBI): domain Eukaryota; kingdom Metazoa; phylum Arthropoda; class Insecta; order Diptera; family Culicidae; genus Anopheles; species Anopheles epiroticus. The sequence continues at coordinate 316,445 of KB670170.1, read as the reverse complement.
GATGTACAGACACAAACACACATACACAACAAAAGTATTAAATGCGCGCATTAGACACATCGCAAAGCCACGCTTCTGAGAAGCGTGTTAAGCTACGTAATGGTTAGATATTATTAACTTTTAGAAAAACTCACTATTTATTGAAAATCATTGCTTATGACATCACATATTTTTAAAATATTCGAAACTAACGCGGATAAACGCGTATATTCTCCTTTTCAATTGTTTCCTTGCATTTAATTATTGTTCGGTTTTATACTGTGTTTAAAACTCCAACGGCTGGCCTTCTCGTGTTCGGTTGAAAACACATCAATATTTCAAATTTCAAACCCCTTTTATCCCTCACTCTAAACAAATTTTAAATCGTGTTGTGTTTTCCTAGCGGCTGCAATATGGACCAATCAAAATCACCTGTTGCTGATGGTATGCCGTAGTCATAAGACATTGTACTCCAATGGAGTGTGAGTGTTACCCTACAAGTGCACGACACGACAATATCGTCTATCGTTTACCATTCTGGAATACAAAGGCCAAAAGAAAAACCGTAGAAGACTATACCGTGACAGCCTGTGTCGTAGGCTGAGTGCTTCGTGTCGAGAATTTGCCCAAGGGTCGTACTTAGTCACGTCACGTCGCCGTTCTACCCTTTTTTTTTGGGGTGCTACCAAAAAGGAAAACTATCGTTATGAAGTTTTCTAAAGCAAAAACCACACACCTACTCATCCATACACGCTTTCAGGCAAACCCTCTACACTACGATCGTCATTTCCGGCCCACTTCCTGACATTTGATGAATTTCCATTTCATGCTGATGCCTCAATAAGTGAGAAAGAAGAAACCGCTATCTAAACTGTTGCGCCAGTATGATTCCGATTGCGGAAACCTGTTGTTAAATTCCCTTTTTTTGCTATTCTATACCCTCCCTCTCTCTCAAGGTGATTGGTTCCGGAGGTTTGATCGCACGTTTGGGGCTTTATTTTTTTTCAGCCTTCCTGCTATATACTCCCAAATGTTCTATGTCATCGTCGGTAGGCATCGTTCTGCAGATGGCGCAACGTGCTATTCGAACGGAAATGATCCGTAAGATATAGTAGTGAAAGAGAAAATGTCAGTAGGGACCCAGAAAAGGCAAGAACAGCGGTAGGGAGAGCAAAAAAAGCTGAAATTATTTACCAAGGAATAGCAAGAAAATCACACAAAAAACGGTAGGCTGACAAGGAAACCAATCAGATTTTCGGGCAATTGTCAGCGTTCCGTCACAAAAGGGCATTATTAATGATGGTGATTTCTGACCCGGAGGTGGTGATTTCAAGCAGCCTACCAGCGACTGGAGTAACACATCAAAGAATGAAACACTCCGGCAGTACGGTGTGGTCACGAACAGCCAGAATATCATTGATTAACGTTGGCAGGTCACAGGACAGCTCCCGGTGGGCTTTGATTCAATTGGCGCCAAGGGTGCCCACCTTGCCATCGATTGACTCCCAAGCCAAAAGGGAACGCTTGGGGTTAATTGATGACAAATTGAAAAGCATCCTGGAGGGCGAAGTTGCACGAAATTATGGAATGATTTATGGCATCTTCTGGCAGGCTAAGGGATTGTTATGTATAAAACAGTTTATATTGTACCTGTTGTTTTCTTGTTTCTTCTATAAAACTTTTTGGATAGAACGTAAAAGTTTGATATTTAATGTTATTATTTCGAAACAAATTGGTTATTCAAACGGCCCTGAATTCCACCCAACTTGTTGGCTTTTACCAAAAAGGTTCATCAAATGCACTGCACTCCAAACGTTGCAGAAAGATTGTCACAAAAGGAAGTTAATGGAGCAACTCCCGGTCATGCAATGCTGGAACGGTGAAAATCTCTTCAAACAATAAATAAACCGTCCATTACGACCAAGGGTGGAGCAACAAATCGATTCGGCGTACCGAAAGCTGAAACCCAGCCACCTTCTTACAATGAAGAGCAAATGTAGGATGGAGGATAGGCGGGCCAAAGACGATACATTTTATTGAAGAGCTTTGGCCCTAATTGAATTGAGTTGATTCGTTATCCTCTGTGTAATGTGCACACTCGGGCCACCCGGCAGATCCACTTGAAACTTCATTCCATCAATAACACTCCCGGCTGCCGCACTTCTGCTCCGAACTTGAACTGTAGAAAAAGCCACACCATCCTACACCTGAGAGCGGCATAACCATTTTATTTCATTTGTTTTATTTACTGAATGGGTTAGTGCCGGCCAACCCTTCGAGTGGTTGCGAAGTGCAGGTGATGCGAACGCCGTGCCCACCGTACGACGCGGCGACGGTCCCACCCCGTTTGGTAGGTACTTTTACTAGAGCAATCGTTGGGGTACTTGCCTGCGGTGAGTGAAAAACTCGAGGCTCAACAGACAAAAGCATTCAATATTTTATTCATTTCACCTGCTGAAGGGAAACGAGCTCCAGGATGGGGGAGGGGGGCACGGAGAACGTGGTCTGTTGCTACCAAGGGGGAAATCAACAGATAGGGAAGCTTCTTTTCCAAGGACGAGCTACTTGAGCTCCAGCTTGTTCGCTCGATGCCCTGCAGCCGTTTTGTTGACGGTTGTTTCTGTGCATTTAGGGGTTCGTACCGAAAAGCGGAATGCTCTCCGTACTACACCGCTAAGTTCAACGTTGCAGTACGCAAGTAAGAAGCACTACCGCTAGGTTACCGCTGCTTAGCTACGCTTCAAGGATCACAGGAGTGGATCCTTCAGATGGAGGAGTTTCAGACGAGCACGGGTCTGCTCCCAATGGGCTTGTTACATTCCAGCCGGTACGGATGCAGCGCTGGATACGAGCGAGGTTGTATCAGCACAGGGAAAAGTGCATTTCACGCCGAGCTAGCAGCATGTGGCTGGTACCAGCAGCATCATCTTTGTAGTATTCCGCCCCTCGGTTAAGGTGAATGGGGTGGAGAAAACAAATAAAATGTCTACTTTCATCCAAATAACGGGTGCAATTTCCGTGGAATGTGTGTCTAAGGGCGAAACAAGTAAGAAAAAGTGCAAATATGATCAAGGGATTGCTGGTGGTGCAGTTGGTATCAGTTCACTTTGGAAATGGATGCGATCCTTGAAGTTAGTGCGACGGTGTAATGAATCTTAATTTGTTGACATTATTATTTTACCGTTGTAAGAATTTATTGGTCTGCATTTGTTATGTCCAATAGACGTTAATTGTTTGAAAGTTCTAGCAATAATGTGTGCTCTACGCATTTTAAATTTGATGTTTATATTACATTTTTAACTCACCAAAAGGTTTGGCATTGAGACTTTGTTACCTCAATTATATTTTCAAATCAATATTCCTTCATAATGTTTGTCTTTATATAATTTTTGACCATGCGATAAATGGCAGTCATATTCTTCGTCACACAAAACCCCTACAATAAATTAAAACCTCCAATCTGTCATCCATCAAAACTTCTACAGTCGCTTGAACGCTGTTAGGGTATGCAGGGAAATGTTTTACCCAAACAAACCACATCTATTTACCGCATCAGTGAAGAAGAAAGCACAAACTGCTACTGCCCTTGCCCTTTGCAACCCAACCGCAACCGTTACCAAAAATTCCCACAAACGAAATGTGTGATATATTAGATGGGTCGCTTAATCTGTTCCCATGCTAGAAAGTCGTTCGCTGGTTCTCTTGAAAGATTCGCCCTCCACAGCCATCAGAGCGACGTTTGCGTGCTTTAATGCAATGTGCATATAATGATAATATTCATAAATTTTCGTGACCTCTCCCAGAGCCGCTGTCGCTTTGGCTGTCCTGCAAAACACTACCAAGCTAAAATTGTGCAACAGGCAGGATGGTTTTCAGCTCCGGGCAAGGCAACGGATAGATAGAGCCGACTTGTGCTAATAATAATAATGCAACACAACTACCACTTGTTTCGATGGGCAGGGAAAACGTTGTTCTTCTTTTCGCCAGGACTTGCGTGCCGTACTAGTCGCTGCCGAAAAGGAGCAAGTTTAGTATTACAGAACATAGGAGAGAACCAAAAAAATAGGTACAGCATCAGAAAACACAAACCGCATGTTGCATGTTCCGGTTCTAGTGTTGCGCTTTCACGCCTCAACAGCACCCGAAATCCCTGACAAGAAGTGAGAGTAAAAGCAACGGAATGAAAATAGCAAAAACGATTCTTGCACTTAGGTAAGTGTTTGATTTTTTTTTCTTTTCGTCGAAATCTCCGCCTCGATGCAGCAGTTCACACATACCACAAAGGGGTACAATCTACCGCAGGAACAGTGGTGGCTGCACTGATTCCAGTATTTGTATTTGATGGTGTATTTTCCTGTTTCTTTTCCCTTCGTTCATGCCAATCGTACAATAGCATCCGTTGGCGAAGTTCCAAAATAGCTTCTCTTATAATAATGAAAGCGATTAAATAAAGTTTAATTTTAAACGACCTCATCAGCGTCACTTGCTAGCAGGCAGGCGTATCTACCGGACCCCTGTTTGGTTTCGTTCCGGGAAGGCCCACAAACTTTCCACCGCTCGTTACGGATGGCCAAGAAAATTGAAGGAACACCGTGAGGGAATCCCCGTTGCAACTGGGGGCTTTGAATTTTTCATGTGGCGTTCAGCAGCACTTTTTTTTTGCTTTCTCCTCGTTGTTGTGCCGTTTGGTCGACCGGACAAATGGTAAGTTTATGTGGATCGGCAGGTTTTCCTTCGCCAATGGTCTTGCATATAAGCGCTACGCTTTGTTAGCATTCGGGCGGCCACCGTGTGTTTAAGTTGCCGATTCCCCATCCAATGTTGTAGGGGATGGAGCGTTCATTTTTTTATCATTTCTTGACTCGTTCCACAACGATTTGAACTGCGTGTGAAGAAGAACGGTGGAAAAGTGGCCCTTTTTTGCTGTGCCTTCATCTAACATTGTTTGGCTTTCGTGCTTTTTGCACGCCAAAGCATGATGTTATTGAAGAGGCCCTAAAAAGTACACATAATTAGGTTATTAAAGAAAAATTGATTTGCTCATCGTTCGTACGGTCATTTGTGAGGACGACTAGGGGAGCCGCAACAAGGGAACATGATTTTGAAGGTTTTTTGTTGTTGGTGGAAGCAAATATTCTCTTCCACGCCCGCCAACCTAGCTCATCATCAAAATGGTACGAGGAACCTTTATTCGTAAGTTTTTATGCGTTGCTTTAGCTGCTTCTTTTGGTATGAAGGATGCTCGGCGTTTTTAGGTCGTTTAACGTACCCTCATTACTAAAGGACGGTCTGATCGATGCTGGAACGCGAGACATCTTCGTTGGTGAAGATATAGAAGATAGAGATAGAAGGTGAAAAGAAAAATTAAAAATCATGTACTATTTAACATCACTCTCGGTGCGCTGCAGCCAATGAGAAACGAACATTAGCTTTGGTTGGGTTTCACACAAAAAAGTTTTCAAACTTTTGCCAGCACGTTTTTTGTAACGTTCATCTGGAAAGCAAAAAAACTGAATTTCAACGAACAAATGCTTCAAATCTGTTTTTTACTAAAATAAAAAAAAATCATCACTGTTAACACGGCAGACGACGGTTGCATGCAGTTTCATGGTTGGTAAAATGTGGAAAGTCATGAAAATCAATAAGCTATGAACATTAATCATAATGATTCTACCTCTTTGTAAGCTTTAAAATCTTTTTGAATACCCTTTCCTCAACGATTTTGCTTTTCATTTTAAAGATATTCATTCAACCGGTATGACAGTGCTTTAAAATGAGATGAACATGTTTTTATTGCAATTCACTTGCACGATTTCACCACCGTGTTCGAAGACAGTTGAGAAGTAATCGATGGTTAAAATGTGGATTTTCCATATGCATCAGTGGGCATGACAACAAAATCCTTCACTTTCTTGAGAATGCAGATAAAGTGAATAAAAATTGCATGAAGGTTGAAAATTTCTATCCGTCTGTCAATTGATGGGATTAAATTTCCTACTCTGGTGAAAACCGTGTAGAAGGAAAGAAAGAAAATATTCATCCAAACTACTTTTGCTTGCTTGCCATCGCACGAACAGTGCCAAACGGAAGAGAGCGGTTCGTTCGATCAGAGTCTCTGTTGACCGGTTTCCGACCGTACAAGAATGTGTATGAGTATCCGGGTAAGATGGGTAAGATGACAGCGACAGCATGTTGAACGTACGTCGATGTGTCCGGAAACCGGATGTCGGAAGCGGTACTTCAAATTTTAATCAAATTACTACCTAATTCAATATCCCACCCGAAATACCTCTCCCGAGGGGCCGTCGGCGGACCACGTCTTGACGCGCGGTAGTCAGCAAAGTCGTCGATGTTTGGTTTGACGCTAACGTTTACGTTCGAAGAAGTCAGCAGAGCGTGGAGTGTTCATAGCAATATCTACTTGAAGCATATCCATGTAAGCGCAAAAATGGGAATATAGTTATTCATCCGCATCGCACAGCTCGTCTGCTTTTTTGTCTACTTATTTTTTCACAGAATGCTTTTGCGCTACTGCTTCCATGCAAATATATCGTACAAAACGCTGAGATAAACTAAAGCAAAAAAAACTGAAAGATTATTGCAAGACGATCACATCTGCTCTATTTAGATGTAAACTAAAGCGATATACTCTCGTACACACACGTAGCGGGTGCCACGTTCGGATATAATCGAAATTGAATAACTACGTAGTGTCTTCATCGATTGATTGGGCCACCGCAGTTCAAGGTAGATCGATGTTCGATGAGATGATATGCCATCGTAACCGCAAAGCGAGTCTTATGGGGACGTGTGTTTGCAATATATGACAAAAACTATGAAAAGCATAGGTAAAGAACAACTACTCTTTTCACCACTTCTCAGCTCATCGATAATGTAACGTTCGAACATCAGCAGAAATCATTATCTACAACTGTGAACAGGTAGACTGTATTCAGTAAGCAGTAACTACAGTATGTTATTCTTCTATGAAGGTAGAAACTGACTGTCTTCTATTGAAAGTATTTTAAGAGTTTAAAATGACAATGACCGTGTAGCGGCGTACTTAGTTTTCCATAACATTGAGAGTATTGTAGGGTCGTCGATACATTGTAAAATTCTGGTGGTACTTGGTACTCTCGCAAATACAAAAAATCCTCCCATGACAGACGCTTGATCTCTTGAATATTTCCATCTCATTTACTATCATAACTTTGCCTTATTTCCCGTTTGTTGTGAGGACGTTTCCACCTTTTAAAGTACAACTGTACTCAATTGAGACTCGAGAGCAAAGACACGCAGCTCGGTATCTTCACAACATAATGGCAGTGTTATAAAAAAGCAGTGAAATCGTGTGAAACACGTTCGTCAGCATGCAAACGTGTAATGCTTTCACGTCTCTATTCGTCTTCTCATCACAGCCGTGTTTGCTGATGTGTCCTGGCGAAATGATACGCCACAGTCCATTGAGTTTCATATGAAAATTGATAGAAAATCTCCTGCTTTTTGCTACGACGCTTGTGCACAGCCATTTCTGGAGCTGAAGAAATGTCGGACCATTTGACATGATATATAAATTATTACATATTTCAACTTTTTCACGCTTTTGCTGCATTTGGTGGACGTGGAGCTGAAAGCGCAAAAAGCCCGAGAACAATCCATCGTCCACTCGTTCAACGCTCTTTGCACTCCATGGAGCAGAAACCATCCTGGACCGTTCTTTGTTCGGGTCGGTTAGTAGTAGCAGCAGTAGAAGCATGAAAGTATATTTTCCTACCATTTTTACACTCTCATTATACTGCATGTCTCGAGGAGCGAGTCAATTGGGTGAAAAATAAATTTTCAACTCGTTCGTGCGGAACGATTCGAGTGAGGGAATGTGTATGTGGGAGTGAGCGTAACCGTAGTTCCCTTTTTATTCATGAGTCTGTGTTTAATGCAACATCAACGAAGCTTTAGTTCCTTGGTTGCATTTCAGTGAAACTAGGTTGACGATGTTTGACAAATGGGTTGTACAAAGTCATTCGCACTTTCTGAAGGGTCAAAGCTTTGCCGGGTTACATTTTATGATTCCTGAAAGTGATATTTGTGTGCTGAAAACATTTAATGATTGCCTTAAGTTCAAACAAAAAAAATAAACGAAGAACTTCAAATGGTTGCGTTTCGAACGAAAGTCGTGTAATTTGCTTCGTTTTGAAGGGTAATAACTACGCTGTGTAATGTAAATAGCGAAAGAATATAAAATTGGAAGCATATTTCCAACTTCTTTTAAAATTAATGCTTAACAAAACGACCAGACCGTTCTTATTGAATTAATAACGCTTTTTAATCTTATTCTAAAACGCATGCAAGCATCCTGCGACCGTCTTTGTTGCTCTTCTACAATGCCATGGAAAGTCCTAGAGCACAAGTGTGAGTAAAACCTGCAGCAATAGCAGCTGCCCATAAAATCGGTTTGTTGTTCTATACGGTTGTAGTAAAAAGTGTGAGTATTTGTGTGAAACAACCGTACTACTTTAAAAACTGTACAATTTAATTTGTTTTGAAGTCTTGATAAAAAAAAACATTACTTGCCAATTGTGCACAAATACAACTATGATATGATTGCTTCCCCGGTTCAGCACAATGGGTAAAAAATAATGCCTTTCAAGATACAGAAAAAATACAACAACGTATCGACCAATGAACTGGGTGTTTCTTCGTTTAGTAACGAAATTGATTTTTTCGTTACTTCTCGTTGTTCTCGACTTACAACAGCAGCATGCCACAAAAAGAGGAAGTTTGTAACTGAAGGGCACACACCGGCCTGTTCCTTGGATAAAAAAGGAACCACGGAAGAAAGTTAGTAGTCTTCGGTTTCCGATTCAAAATGAAGAAGTTTTGGCTACCGCTTTGTAAGTAGGAAGCGTTTTTTGTACTCGTTGCTGCCTTTATGGTAGTTATTTTCATGAGGCTTAAATTCTTAAACGAATAAAACTTTCAAGGAGGAGGATGGTTTTGCTAGCGTGTAATTGTTGTTTTTCTGTGGACTCACTGGTGATACTTAAGCCTTCTTAAATTTGGCATTATTTTTTTTTACATGAAGCCCTGTTCCAGTTTGAAGAATATATTAATTTTACGGTCCTTATTGTATAATGCACTGATATATTTTTTTAATTAGTGTTTAATTAGGCTGTCATTACGATCCCATTAATACAGAGAATATAGTTTGCCTGTGGTATATAGTTTCACTTTTAACCATTAGAAATAAAGCTCATTTTATCATACGTTTGTAGGTAGTTTAGCAGTTTACTAAACACAAAAGACGGTAACATTATCTTTTCTAGATAAATATGGTGTCTTTCATTAATGATAGGAAGCAACTTTCCCATAGTCTGTGGCCACGTAGTACCGATGATGCATCCAATGGAAACATTTTCAACAATCTTTATTCACTTCACTAGACTGCTATATTCCCTCCTGCAGAAAGGACCTATCGGCTGGACCACTTCGACAATTACAGTTTATTTGTTTGCATTCGATTTTTTCTACCTTTCGCATCAGAGCGCGTGCAAGTACAGTACTTGAGGAGGATGAAAAGAATTGCAGGAAGTTTATTCGATCCCTTGGTTGATTTCTACGTCATCCATTGGGTAGGGTAGTGTACACGAGCAAAAAAGAATGATTCAAAGAACCCTTACTAACTATGAAATGTTGCAACCATGGTAATACCCCGACAGTGGTTCAACATTCTGTTCCATTCTTGGTAAGGAACAAGTGAACTCAGTCCAGTGCAAGGTAACAAGAAACGCTAGTGGAACAAATACACTTGTCGACTCCATAGCAGAATGCAGTGCACTCGATATTTATATGTAGATTTGTTTTTAAACCATAAAACTCTTACTCCTTACCACCCGTCTACCTTTGTTGCCACTAGGCCTTTAGTGGCTTAGTGAACCTATGACTATGCTGCACCCTGCTGGCTCCAAGTGGTGTAGGTGTTGGGGATACTTTTCCATTATTACACAATATGTACGATGAAATGAAACGCCCATAGATGAGTTTCTCGTACCCATCTGCAGGTGAATTGGATTGCTTTTGCCGGGCGTGGATGTCTGCAACGATGTGATCATAGTCAAGCCCTATCATCGTCAAGAGGCTTGCTTTGGGACTACCTACTCCCAAACGCATACCCCCAGACCCTCTTCACCAAACGATTTCAAACCAGTCGAAACTGGATCTATCTTCATTTTGCGACCATAGACTGTAATGGAACGGTTTGAAAGGATTGTCGGATGGTGTATTGTTTTTTTTTTTCTTGCTGGAGCTTCTTGTACAAGGAAATACGAAAGGATAAATTTAAAGCTCTGTGATACACATAGTATGGTAAACATAGTAACAGTAACCATTTTACCTAGACTGGCGTTTTGGCATGAGAAGCAGTACTCAATTCTATCGACAGCATGTAGCCGTAAGAGGCTTAAGTTCATCTATCATACTTTAAATATTGCTTATTACTTCAAAGATCTGTGTCTGGGTGAACAGATTGTCCAATCCTGGAACAAGTTTGACTTTCGAAGTTTGATAACTTGTTTCATGAAGTACTGCTATACTTTACGGAATTTTAATCCAAACTGTTAGATTTAATTTAATAAACGACTCTTGCTGTAAAGATTCTTTAAAGATATTTGCTTGAAATTGAAGTGAAGTGTTGCTAGTTTCATTAACTCTAAAAACTAAGCTTATTAAACATAATAAAGTAGACATTGAGCATTAGTATTGTCGACGTTTGTATGCAATAAAACACCTTACTTTAGTTTCAATTTTAAATGTTGCAAGCACAGAATACACAGCTCTGTGTTTTGTTTGGCGCCGCTCATCCCATGTCACGGTGTTAAACCGATGGCGACGAAAATGCAAAATATGGCGTGGCAAACAGTCGCCATGGTGAGAAATATGGGAGTGAAAAATAGAATATTCATGATTCAATTTGTAAACATCAGCGGAAAAACTGCACACGGCCTTCTGGTTCTGGTGTGCAAAGCTGTTGCTCTATATATCGCATTACCAGGAGATTTTCCGAACAACATTCCGCATAACTCGACACCTTCCTGTGACCGCTGTTCCGGTTCGCACTAAAAAAACGAGGCGAGGTTGAGTTCCTACACATCCATTGCTAGCTGGATGCAAGTTTATCTGCATTTGATGCTTCACTTTGCATTGAAATGTATTCGCTCTTTCCAACACTCGCAACACCTCACAACACTTCTGGCGAGGGAACTTAGAAATAGCCATTTTTATGGGATGGATCCGTTCCACTGCGCTTCCACTCCGCCCCACTGACTAGCCGCTTACTCAGAAGCTTTTGATGGAGAGATCGTGTGGCACAAGGGAAATGAGATGCAGTTTCATTTTCTAATTTGCATAATCGCACGACAAGCAACCGATCTCCGGTTACTCAACGCTGTTTTTTCCGCTCCCTCATGGATTCAAATACAACATGCAGCTCAACCGGTGTCCGACGCTGTTGGTGCGGATGAAGCAAATCTGGATTTTCACTTATAATTTGTTGATTATTTTATGCGATCTTTGCCGCAAAACTGAAATTTAGCTACCCCTTGCGGTGGAACGAAACCACTTAAATCCGGGATTAAAAGTATCGTTGCATCGTAGTGCCAGCGCCATCGTCAGGCTGAGTACGGCCAATAGTGTTGGGCTGCGGGTAAAAGCTGTTCTCATTATATTTCCGAAAGATAAAACACAGTTTAGCACATATTATGCGACGACAAGAATATGTTTTTCGTGTCTAAGGTTTCCTTTCTCCCAGCACGGGTTGAATAGTTGCAATGGGGGACAAGGGTGGACACGTTTCCTTTTTCAAAGAACAGAAATTAAGTTATCTACCCGACGCCAGTACGGTGAGCTACACAGCTGCTACGGCTACATTCACGCAACCCACAAGCATTCGGCGACCACTTGCCTCTGAACCGGGCAGACGGTATTAGCCGTAGCTTTGGCGACAAACATATATCCATTTGAGCATAAAAGCAATGGCTCCGAAGGGACAATGGTTGGACTTTCGGGGAAAATTCGTTCGTATGTGAGGGCAAAACTTTCTCCAATTCGATTAAGCTGCCAGCGAAATGCTGGAACCCGTCTCGGCAGCAAATGGACAGGACCGTCCGGTACGAGCGCCGAGCAGTGTAACACTGCTGAGGGGCGCTCGGATGCTCGGTAATGAATGCATGTCACATAGGATATCTTATAATTAAACTGTTTTTCTTTCGGTACGCCTTTGGGGGAGGTTGTAATGAAGCCATCGCAGCCATCGACGTCGAGGGTGAATTTGGTGAGCCCCCATGCCGGGTCGATGGATCGTGCCGTTGCTTCCGCTTCATCGCGTCGTCCGAAATCCGTCCCCGAACACTGAAGCCCAGTCTGTCCGTCTGTCTTGATGTGTTGGGTAGAAGTTTTTAATCTTTTGTCTAAAATCTCTTCCCCCTTACTTCGGGGTGCGAGCAGAGATCGCTTCATAAAACTATCCGGCCAATATCCCTTAATTTAGGTAGTTTAGAAACTTGTTCCCCGATTAAAATCCTTTCTTCAGCGAGGGTACCTTTCTGATTGCTTACCATTTATGGAGAGAGAGAGAGAGAGAGAGAGAGAGAGAGGGTGAGAGAGAAAGTGAAATCATCGAAATCGAACCCCATAGGAAAGCCCTTAAATCCTTTGTCAGTATACTGCCCCATCCACTCTCCGCTTTCCACACTCACGGTGGAAACACGATTTCAGTAAGTTTGTGACAAATTTTATAACTCTCATTTAGTGGAACCCACACACACACACATATGCACACACACACAGTAACACATATGAATAGGTCGTCGTGTTTAGGGGTTGTCCACATACACGGAATTTATAGTTCGGGGCAAAGGGAGTCGCTTTTTGCACTCGTTTCGTTTTACAACTTGACTTTCACCCGTTGCGGTCGAACGATGGCAGTGCGGTAGGATTAAGCGGCATCGTGCTGAGATTTCCAATGTACCGTCAGTGACCTTTCACTTCTTAAGAAAGCGACATACTCGGTGGAATTTGTTACAGCAGTTTAGGATGGCTGATGGGGTTAAGAATTTTGAATCAGATACGTTAGTTTAAATGTTCAGTCTTATCTTCGAGCAGATTGATTTGGAAATCAACCACAATGAATCCGTGTTTGCGAGGTCGCCTCTCAAGGGGAAATTTTTTGGACCGTATCAATTTTAAGATTTAAAGCCTGATAAAGGTGTTTTATTACTTTCTTGACGCGTTTTGGCAGCTAAATTTAATATCGTAATTGTGGCAAGGATTATAGAATGTCACTGTGAGCTTATTTATGTGGGTATAGTTTGCAAGAGACTTAAAACAAATAATTGCTAATAATGATTTAAAACGGCCATTGCTATATGTTTGTAAAAATACTGATTTTGTGATGTTTTATATTTCTTTTGAATTTTTTACTATTTTTTGATGGTACAAAATACAAATAAATCTCATTCTAAACGTCTTTCATAAAGTAAAATTCTATTGAAACTGTAATAAGGGTAATGCAGCCAAACCTTAAACCGAACTAAACTCCTATCTGACTATGGTCTCTGAAACCTATGTATCATACTTCATACCATCGATGTTTCTACTGCTTTATGGTTCGTGAGTTTCAGCGTAAATACGGTTACATTGTAAATATTTATAATCACTTAATCATCGTAATAACGCACACTTCTGGTCAGCGCCCTAATGCCACGACGAACAGCGAACACCGATGCTCTCGTGATGAGTCATCGGCTGAAGTGAAACATTTCGTCCCAATCAAGCCGTGTGTTGAACAAAGGAAGCTTCAATATTGTACCCGAAAGGACTTAAGTATTCGCGAGCAGTTACCGATGCCAACTAGTTGATAGGAGCTTATCATCAGAGTGGGGCAGAAAAAAAACCCTAATCCTTATCGAACGGGTAAAGACGGCCACAAATATTGATCGTACCCTTCGGTATAGTACCGTTGCCCGGGTCCATCACGATGAAGCAACAACTTGTAGTTATGGTGCCTCGACACGCCCAGGTCTCTTGTTGTAGAAGTAGTCGGCGCTCGCTCGTGCGATATTAGTTTATCATTAAAAGCAACAAGCTGCAGGCAACGGGAGTGGTGCCAGCGAAAAGAGGTTTGTTCCGTTCTGTTCCGTGGTACATTGTGAAACCACAGCTGTCGAGAGTCGATGCATGGTTGGAAGGTGTGTGAGCGGGAGTGGCTCATGGAGAAAAGCGGACTTAAATCGAAAGAATTGTGTTTGAGGGAAAACCGTCAAGAATGTACAGATTAAGTTTGCATTCACAGCAGTGTGCTCTGCACGATGCACATCTTTGTCAAACGAAGGCACGACGAAGCGTACAAAAAGTCTATCTCATCAATAAACTGAATATACACCGAACAACATCATTAAGGGTAAGCACAGAATGCGCTGAGCGTTGAAAAGCATTTTTTCTTTCTATTTGGAGTTCATTCTACCGTTTTGCTGATACAGCCTGATAGTGAAACATTTTCGTATTCCGAAAACCGTGTACCTTTAATAAACATTCACCGAGCATGTTGTTCTGTGTTCGCGCCCGCCGGCAATATTGCTACAACCTTTCGCATTCGGTCGCAATCATGGCACACGATGTAATGCAATACCTCGCATCGTTCGTGTAGAACTCAGTAAGTGTACTTCACGTATCTCACCACGTCTGTAAGAAGACTCAAGTATTAAGAGCTCAGAGTAAAATCAGCGAAACATGCGAAACCGTGTGTGGCTGCGTGTTGTCGCTTGAGCAGAGGTTCAGCGGAAAAGAATAAACCGGGTATGGCTCATCGCATGGACTCGCACCTTTGCATCCGAGTATCAATTTTCCGATCCGCCTATCCTTGACACCGAAAGCTACGCCTACACCATCCATCGATGATTGATTGCACTCGGCGCGGGAAGCCTTGCGTTACTGTAGTAAGTGGGATAAAAGGTAAGCAAAATGATAGAAAACTCAGCCAAACCGTTGAGCGTACTTTTTACTTCTTATTTTAGCTCCTCTTGGGCAAAAAGTAACCGCTACGTGCCATTGGAAAGGTGGAGAAAGTTTGCGCAATTCTTTCTCCAGCGATGCCTCCGTTTTTATAAGGTTCGTGATTCGCCACAGGACACGAACGGGGATCGGAAATAATAACCTACAACGTTCGTCCTGCACCCACCGGTGTGTACGCGTGTGTCAGTCACGGCGGCGACGTGGACGTGATTCTGACGAGCAACCGTCGCGTAACCTGAGAATCGGGAGGAAATTGAGTTATATTTTCCATTAAAGCAACTTTAGGGAGCGATCTAAAGGTTGGCCGGATTCCAATCAGCTCCGGCCATCCAGGATGCCCTCCGGGGAATTGCCGCCACCAGAAAACCCTGGCCCACCCTAGCCGTTGCCAAAGTCGCAAAACAAGCATAAATCAATATTTTTGATGAAGAAACTTTTCTTGCGACGCGCTCGACGCAGGACGGCGTATGTGTATTTGTGGGTCGGGTTTGTTTCCTTTGGTAGAAACGGAGGGATGGTCAGAGTAGAACTGCGAAGGCATTCTGTTTAGATGTACTTTTGACATTTCTTTCTCTGTTCATTACACTTTCAGAGCGGTGTTTTTTGGAATAATAAAGTCCTTAGGGATTTGTTAAAAGAATGGCTTTTGGACTATTACAATACTCGTAATAAAACGGTTCATTAGGTTGGTAAAAAATGCATTTAAAAAGATATGTGCGATTAAATCATTTGGTAAATAACAGAGCTTTAAAACAACAAAGTTAAAGATTGAAATGCCCTTGAACTGTTCGCTATCGAACAAAGAAGATATTGCTAGTATTTTGATCTGATCCTACCAAAAAGGAAAAAAAAGTTCCATCAAGCGCTTCATTCTATCCTACATTCATCATCATCATTACCGTCATCATCATCAACATCAATTCTAGTGCCCTTTCCATCGTTTATTTAACTTTTCTTCTTTTGGTTAGTTAGTGTGTTTAACGATTTCGTCGATCTTTTGTGTCATCGTTCGTCCCAACATTTTCAACTGACCAATTCCGGTGATCTATTCACCATTAATGCGGCAAGCGAACGAGATGGCACCGCGAAAATGGTTCAAAAACATCGTTCGTAAACAGCATTCGGGTCCGGTATGGTGCGGGATCCGGAGCCTTTGTTTTCGGGTCGGTTGGTCGCTTGTTTGCTTTACGCCCGAAAGGACACCACCTGCAACCGGGGCCAACCAGCGAGCATTGTAACCGGCGTGGTTCGGCTCGCGCTGGCCGCGCCTTTTGCTTTAATGATTCAACAAACATAATCTGCATATTTCGTTCCCAACGCTCTTCATCTGCTTCGTCCACCGGCAGGATCCATTAGTGGCGCCAAGGCTTCCACCTTCATCAGAACGAACCCGACGGGTTATTTGGAATTGTGTGAAAGGGTAAGAAGGAGGCAGGAGGGTTGGGATGGAGCAGTTTTACATTTTCTCTACCGTTCCCCACCATACCGTTACAAGCGCACCAGAAAAGTGCCAGCTGGTTGGATGGGAAACATTAACAGTGCCACCTTTGGTACGATGTATCCTTGTCCGTGCGCCCGTCGGCTCGCCTCGTTCACTTGGAAGTTGATTTGCCCATTGGAGCAAACGTCGCTGAACTTGACCAGTTCTTTCATCAGCCTGCCCCTCCTCATCATGCGTTTTCGTTTCGCATTCGCAGAGTGACCGTTTGTTTGTTTTGGTAAAATTGAATAAATCCTAAAATAATATTAATATTTAAATACCGTTCTTCGAGTGCGAGTCTGGAGCCGACTGTGTGCTGGAATGCACCGACAAGGATGATGACCCGGACACTTTTGCAGCAGCGAAACTCGATCCATTCGAATGCTAGCGGAGGCGCAGAAGGGTGCTTTTTGATAGCATAATCTCCAGCTGCGTCCGGACAGACACGTCCGGTGGATTAGAGGTGCTTGCTAATGTTGCTGGTGTCCATACGGAGCAGGGGAAGGAAGGAGAGTTGCAAAAACAAACAATCGCGTTTGAACGAAAGTAAATTAGACCGGTCGAATGAGGCCCACATTAATGCAGCGAACGGTGCGTCTCAGGAGAGCGAACACAGTTGCGGAACATGTAAGCAGTGGTGATGAACGGTTGGGTTGTTGAGCGTATGCAAAAGGTGCGGATTGGTCATTGGTCCTGACCATATTTTAGCGCTGGGGCAGGTGTTTAATATTGTTGTTTTTTTAAGTTCAATTCACACCTGCTACTTTTTGCTACCAATAACTCCTATAAGTGGTGAAGGCAGTCGAAAATGGGGAAGCATTATAACCAGAAAAGATCTGGGTTTTGAATACACAAAGGTAAAAAAATAGCCCGATAAAGTATGGCAGATTGAATGTGAAGCTAGAACTACTCTCTGTTGTTGTTGGTAGGGAATTTAGAGAGGCTTTGGCTTTCTTTGAAGTTCTTTCGCCTTTTACACAAAAGCGCTGATGGTATGATTCTGCTTGATTTTCAATCTGTTAGTTTGAAAATTCTAACACGCCACACGAATCGTATTATTTTGCTTAGCACACCAAGAAACGATAAAATCACACACAATGTCTGAGTCTAACATGTTTCGAGGAGACTCTCATGAGCTTTTCTTCATTCCCTCTCAGTTTCTCTGCACGGATAGCAGCTCCAGCTGTAAAAAATACCCTCCGTAACCGACAAAGAAATAAATAAACGAAAAAAATCCTCCGGATATTCACATTTACGGTTCCTTTCATCGAAATTATCACCATTATCATAACGGTGCCATTAACATTTAATTTAATGTTGGTTTCACGGGGCCGCTGTTATCCCTCTGGCAGCCTGCGGGGACCGTTCGCAAGCGCTATCTCCATATTGTGGTGGTAGCTAAATGGCGATACGAAGGAACGATCGGCGAGATTTCAGTCCCGCAGTCACCATTTCAAGCAGCGCTACCTAACGAAGAAAGGGACGAAAGCAAATTCCACACTCACGACCGCACTCTCATTCAACCGAACCGCGAATGATTGTTCCATAGTCGTAATCGTGTTTCCTTTTCGATTAATGCTTGCTGCCGAGCGTCATTTTCAAGCCGTAAATATCGTTCGTAAGAAGCCTGGAGGCACAAAGAGTATGGGCGATTTTTTTGCATTAGCCTAGAATAGAGGAATGTTAGCCTGCATTAGCAAGGATACCTAAAATACATATTTCCATGAGCATATGGAAGCATTTCGCGGCAACCAAACCTTCATTGACGATGAGGATTACATCGATAGAACGCCAAACTGGCGTTCGAAAATCGGTTGAAACGAACGCGCTCCACTACGAGGTATAAGAAACGAGCTCAAATACAGTAAGGCAAACATTAAATATTGAACTATTAAGGGATCACCGAATCCCAGTGCCTGTGTGGGAATGGTGAGCTGGATGAGAGTGGGGAGATATAAATATTTGAGTGATAGATTTTTTTTTCTTGCTGGATTCCGTCGGCAGGGAAAGTCAAACAGCAGTGAGAACAATATTTGGTTCCTTAAATGCTGAGCTGCTGATTTCGAACGTTGATCGATCTCTCAGCATTGGGTATGAGTCGAACTTACGACTTTTCCAATGCATCCTTGGTGGTGAGTGGCTGAAAAACGAATCTGTGGCTTGAGTTGTTTGTTTTCAATTTCATTCGATTTTACGATTCCATCACATTTCGTTTCCACCAGCGCAGAGGCTTGTTTTGATCCGAAAGATTCGAGCTGGTTGGAAAGTGCAACAATGATAGATTTTTGGTGGCTGCCTGGTGTGCCTGGTAAAGGATGTATTTTAGATGAATGGCTATCCAAATTGTAAAAAAAAATCGTAAGCACGATAACACGATACAGTGTTTCCTGAGCGAACGTGCGATGAGGTTCGTACTGGCTATAAATTTTATTGATCCATTTAGATGTACTTGGGAAAAGCGAAGCACAGTGCCACACTGCCAAAAGGTTTTTCGGGTCGGTCCATGGCAGTTCTTTCACTTTTGACATCTTACCCCGTAACGTAAAGACTTGGAGCAGAATCCATCGTTTTAAGGATAAAAGTATCCCCAACTCCTGTCCTTTCAGATAACGCGGCTCGGTTAGAACGCACAACATGATAGGAAAGGGGAACCGTTGATGGCATTTCGCACAAATTGTTGTGAAGCAAGCAATGCTTTTCTGTCCATTTGTGGCAGTGTTCCATCCATTTTCCCTGTTGTTGTTGCCCTTCCCGGAACGGTTTCGGTCGGATTTCTTGTCAATAAAACCATCAAAAATTATGGAACTGGGAAATATTAATAAAGGAAAAGGCAAGCGTGTGATAAAGAGTAAATTGTATAGATATGTTGTGCAATAAAACATCGGCGCATAAAATGTTGTTGCTTCAAATCAAAATCAGTCCCATTGATGATGGCGAACGGCTTCGGCGAACCCACGAAAGAGACCGTCACGCATTTTATGGCTATTTTTTGCAGACGGTTTCGCCGTGTGAAAGAATTTTATGATTGTATTTGTACGATGCTTACGCGACGGGGAACACTAAAATTGTTGATTGGTTTTTGAATAAGTGCTGCTATGCGATACAATGAAGCGGCCGACTAGTTGTTGCTAGGAAGTTATGGGATTAGGGTAACAGGACTTCGATTCATTGTAGGACTGTGGTCGGATGGCAAAGTCGGAATATGTTATGGAATATGTATGCACCGAGTTTTGTTTTATAAATTATGAAAACTGTGCAAAAACAGTTTCATTACTTCCGACTGCCATATGAACTGCTCAGGTTTTGAGCGTTCTCAAAACAGAACATTCTGTTAATGAAATCAAAATATATAACAAGACCTCGACTCGAGAACACACTTGTCCTGAAATGTAATTGAAGCTTTGGCAAATCCATTACACGTAAAATAGCAAAAGCAGCCGACAATTTCATCACAAAACTGTGCAGCTGTTGAAGATTGTCTGCCTTCAAGCTACCGAGCATGTCGATAAGCATATGATCACCATGCATGCAGCTACAAGCCAGCGCTGGCTGAAAATCCTCTCCCACAATGCTGCAAATCCGGCCGAGTCTGTGACTATTATCTCCACTCTGGAGCTGAAGGGCCTGGGCCCCATAATCCAACCATCGTGAATGAAAAGACTCAGCAGCATTCAGCAACTTTTTCTCAATTTACCTCCGGTATGGAAAGTCGAATCGAACGAAGCCACACCACCATCATTACCATCATCGCCGTCATTGTCGATGATCGTTTCCTTTAACACACCTAAAAGCGGCCCGGTCGTGTGGCGTGACTAGGGAGAGGTTGCCGTGCCATCTTCGAGATTGAACGGGTTTTGTTGTGAGTTTTCCAACCCACCGTTGTTAGCTCGTACCGGTGGTAGCCGGATTTGTCTTCGTGTTCGAATATGCAATCACTCTTCCTCATTTTGCTTCTCCTGCTTTGGTGCCGGATGTATGGATGAACCTATTCATAAAATATATAGGCGCATATTAAATAGCAGGTTTAGCAGGCGAATCCTGAGGATAAGAGCAGCGACTGGAAGGAGGATGAGCGAGGAGACCATTGAAGATTGATGCCGTAGAAGATGGTATTTCAATAAGAGAGAGCGGGCTGATTTTCGACCACCATCGATCGCCTGTTGCCTGCTGCCGGGAGTTGCGAAGGATAATCTTTCGCCATTGGTTGGAAAGTGATTGCGAAGATTCACGATGAATGGAAACCCTTGCCTATCACAGGGCAACAGGAGGTAAGTACTAGGCGCTGTACGATTCAATGGAGAACAAAGAGATTACCAACTGCCAGTGGAAAGTTGTCGGTGTTTCGTTCCACCCTGTGATTATGGTGTCCAAGTGGGGAAAGTGGACGTTTTAATATGATGGAAAAGTTTCACAATGCTCAAGGAATTCCTCAAAATACTTTTGGGTGAATGTTTCATTTTACGCGACATTTGTTTTCATAAATTTTATTTCGGCTAAATTTATTCGACTGATTTTGAAACTACTAAGCCACAGTGAAAATTGAGTTTTTCCATTAAATTATTTTGTCAATCACAAGCACAAAACAGCAAGGTTTGCTAAACGATTCGGAGGAATGTTTTTTGCGCCAGCACAGCACCTGTACGAAAAGCGCCATTCAATTAAAATGTCAACTCTGTGCATGTCTAGTGACCGAAAGCCCAAAATTGAAGTGCACAAAAGTTGCACCTGCAATGCGCTAGCCCTCTCGGCCGGAGCTGACGTTTAATCCTGCCAGTCTAAGCCCCATCCCGAGCAGCAAAATACAAAGCATGCGAGTGTGCCCGTGGGTACACAGCAGGATTTAGGCAAGACCCGTTACTGCTGCCGGACAAACGGAAATGGCCGTGCAGTGACTAAATAAATATTGTTCTACCACGGTTCGGCCCCACCGCTGGGTATCACGTTTTTCCTATCCGGCTGTACGATGGCGATTCGTGCGAGGTATGGTCCAATGGCATCGAGTCCTTTCATATGCACACACACAAACACACCCGCGCGTGCACACAGGCAGGTTGCGTACGAAGGAGTGCATTTACAAAGCACACACAACTGGTTGACATTACGCGGCTCGACAAGGGGCCACACGCAGTCAGACGCACGTTTTGAGCACACAACATTTTACCCAAAATAGTTGACACGCACGTTCTGGCGTGCACTTTCACACTCTCCTGCCTCGCTGCTGAGTGGCAGAATTTGGTGGAATGGCTGACATTTCCCCACTCCAGATGGTACCAAGGCAGGAAGGAGGGAACGGGCTTTACGGCTATTATTGCAGGTGACAGTGTGCGCTTGCCGGGACCACCGGTGCGGAGTACAAATGCGCTTCGAAGCTGTCCTACGAGCCTACGGAAGCTGACATCCGGGTGGGGATCGTACAAATGGCAAACAGCACCGGCCCGGATGTGACACGGAGTGCATGCGTACGCTAAACACTAGCCCGAACTGTTGCGCTCAAACGCTTAAATGGGGACATGAGCATTGTCGCCTTTGCCGGTCGGAGACAACGAAAATGTGTGGAATTTCAAGTTTCAGCTTGACACCACATTTCGCAAACAGGTCGCACATACTCAACCAGCTGGAGTTGGCGGCGGTTGGTGTGAATTGTTCTGCCGTCAGGAGAGCACTTGAATTACGGTATGGGGAAAACACGAGAAAATGCAACACCTTTTATTGGTCGAACAGCGCGCGTGTCTTTAACCGACCGAACTGAACTAAAGACATGGAAGAACATTAAAGCTCGTCCAGTAGCTTATCTACAGAAAAGATTGCTTTAAGGAACCACCAGTAGGTCCGACACTTTAAGAAGAGCAAAAGTGGAGTAACAAAACACGAGAAACACATCGGTAATGGTGCTAATAACAATAAATACATATTTTATTCGCACATCACCCATTACTCGCCAATGTTTGTTTGCCACGGATAGCTTAAGGAAAGATACTTCGATTATAGCTCCCTTGGCCGTGTGCAGGAAAACGGAAATCTATTTTATCGATTGTTCGTGAGATGGAGAAGGAGTTGTTTTTCTATATGAAGACCAGACCAGCATGTAAGCTTACTGATAAATGAATGGAATTGGCGTTTATTTTCAAAGTTGTCCAAAGCTCCAAAAGCAAAACTATTCTTCTAGCTACATATGTTGCTTGATTGGATTATCAACTAGCCCAAAAGGATATGGTTATAAATTAAAAAAAGCACGATACCTTGGCCGTGTGGCAAGAGGAAACGGGCTAACAATCACTTCTTTCAATGGTCAACGGATGGTCGCTTCAACCATTTTTTGCTCCTAATTGGCTATATATGACGGTGCCGAAAACCAATGATGTCAACAACGGTGTCCCAATGCGATATTCCCCAACGGAAATGTGGGCACGAAAAGTGTCCTCCCCTTCCGACCAACACACACACGCGCAAACATACACTTATAGAAACACATGATAAGACAACGCGCCTTATGCTCGCTGACAAAAGTAGCACCATAAAATTGCTCTCGGACTGTTTTTGTCCCTGCCGTGCAGCATGGGCAGCAAGAAGTGTGCACAGAAAAAAACCCAATGATAGGATATCCGTATTTTCGGCTCGTAACTAGCACCTTTGCTGTTGCCGACTGTGACATACGTGTGTGTGTCTTCTGGTTTTGGATGTTTTTTTTGTTTTATATCGAAACAGTAGAAAAGGACCCTACTGGTTTTGGTTGACTCGCTGCGCGTCCAATTGCAATGGATCCCAAGCAGCTCCATCGGGTAACGGAGTGGAAAAAAATCCGGAAAAACAATTCCTTACCACCCATCCCCCGCACGCGGCGCAGCACAGTGTGCAAATAAAACCACCGATCCCGGTTCGAAAAAGGGAGCTACCAAACGTACGGGGGATGGGGGATGTGATGCGCTCCATGTGTGTATGTCTATGGCTGGGTACGGACCGGTGGGTAGAAGCATCTTTTAGCAGTGTTATTGCAAAAGATGGAAGGAATCCGGCCAAGAAGTGGCGCGTGCATTGAGTGCTGCTGGAATACTCCCGTCGCTGATGGCAGTTGTCGTGTCTTTTTTCTGTCCTTTCTGCTCTGGTTTGGTTTCGGGACGGGCAAAAGCACCGTCAGCAGCTCGATAAAAAGGAATCCAATAAAGGAACGAATCTCTCGAAACGAGATGCTCATTGGACGATGGATGAACAATTGCCGCGCTGCAGGGAGTTGTAGGTGTAGGATGTGTGCTGGTGTGTCTATGTGGTGGTGGTGGTGGTGGTGGTGGTAATGGCCAGAGTGAATCGGACCCGAATCTTCAACGTTCTCGGTTTCCATTTGGCTGCCCTGCTCCACGGTGCTTCCGCACGACAGCCCGAGCTCCAAAACGGAATCCGTATCGAGAAAATTTTCGGGCGGAATATGGAATAAAATGAATAAAAGCGAATAAACAAAAGAATAATAAAAGTAAATTGAGTGCTACATGTGCATCATGGGTTTTTTTGCTCCTTCCCACTGCCTTATGCCAGTTCTTCTTCCTTCCTGCAAGGGACGAAGTCTCAGCGGGAGGTCGCATCATGCACGATAGTGTACGTTGTCGTACGCCGGCCCAAAGTATGCTTTGTTGACTAGCGCTAGCATTCAATCGGGCGAATGTAGTTTGTGAGGGGGCGTCTAAAGGCAAACCGCCGGTACAGACGGGAGAGAAAACAATATCCTACGAGCCGGAGTCGGATGATCCTGCAAACGACATCCCAGTACCATCATGTTTGGGGTTTGTTCACCAGGACAATAAAACAGCACGCGAGCCCGGGCGGATGGTGGCTGCTTGAAGACGAAACGCAAAATAAAGGATCTACTTCCCCACTGCTTTTCGGTTTTGGGCGGGAGGAATGCAGAACCGACAAAAAAAAAGAACAGTGCCAGAGAATCGCACCTAATGTCCTTACTTGCCCGAGGATGAACTGAGCGTGGCCGGATGGTTCCTCGGCAGTGGGTGATGATGATGATGCAACCCGAAAGGACACCGGTGAAAGCAACGAAAAATGAAACAATCCTACGGGCAAAAAATCGCTCCGATTATTGAGACAACCATCAGGCACACCTGGTGCTTTATGTTGCCAGCATATGACCGTGCGCGCTGCTTCCCGATGTAGTTGGAGCATTTTTTATTCCTGCTCTCCTTCTAGCAGCAATTTGGTTTGTCTATTTGCTTTGGTTTTGTCACCTGACACAAGCAGACCAAAATTAAACAAACACATCTTTGGACACATATTTGAACACCGCAGGATAAATATTTATTGTACCTAACTGCATTAGTTTGATTACGAACGATCATGCGGTGTTGTGGGCTGGTTTGGTGGGGCAAATGCTGGAATTTAATGTCACAAATAGTTTTCTATCTGCATGAATTTTGCATAAATATCACGGAAATAGGAAAACATTTTACGCATTCCTACTCGATTTTGTTCGTTGTAAGTTATTGGAGCACGTAATTTCAGCTTTTAAAAACTACTTAAAAAAACCTTTTTTGTTTTGTGAAACTCACACTAAACGATGGGTTTGCTGAAAAAGAATGAGTGGGATACCGCCCCAACAATAGCTAATGGCCTTCCACGACCGAACTGAGTCAGGTTATCATCGTGGCACTCAACCATGTCGCGCGACAAGTAACAAATTAACAACAATGTTTGACATTTTCATAAACTTCACGCACCACCGAGAAAGGAGTTAATTTCGTTTAATTATTCATGAAAATATAGCGTCCCGCTTGGCGGTGAAAGTGAAGTCATGCCAGATCGGTAAATTCGCGGCGAACCCCTCGTACTGCCACAGGGGTTGATACGTTCGCTTTTTGGAAAGGGAAATTGAGTAAAAATTCATGTTGCATCAATATAAAACAAACACACGCGAACCAAGCGAGAGAAAAAGAAAAACAATGTGTACGATAAACCTTTCCATGTTTATAGTTTGTCCCTTTCAGCGTACACAACACAACACCCGATTTCGATGTTACGATGGAGGACCCTTTGGCAAATTAAATTAAGTGACACGCAATCACTTTTCCCCTGGTGATTGTGGCCCCTTTACCCCATTCACCAAGCTCGAATTATCATGGTCCTGTGGTGGGATGATGGTGTGAGGGTTGGGATTTTGTTTAGCCCCACTTCGATGATGTTTAGCCCAGCAACGAGGAGTACATAAGAGTGAGAGAGCATGGGGCACTTGTGAAGAGAACGCCAAACGAACGGGTTTAAAATGGCATCCCGCTGATGCTCATGATGGGTGGGAAATAAGTTATTAAAGCTGGTACTTACCGGCATAGTTTGACTACCGTGAAGTGATGTTATAGCAGCTTGAGCTTCTTGATGCGAGGTAAATTTAACAAAGGCGCAACCTGAAATAAATAAAAATAAGATTGAATTTAGTAAGGAACGAGCGGAGAATATCTTTTCAAAAGAGGCAAGTTGGTAGACTGTGACTATTTCGATACGGTTTAGCTTTATTCAGCAAGGTTCCTCGTTACAGTAAAAATAACGATCTGTGCTGTCAAGTGTGATAAACGTTGCGCAAAAGCCGACGACAAGCCATTGCAAACGAGCGACGACCAAGCCGACACAATTGCAATGAACCGACACAAAAACCACTTCGCAGGATTGAACGCTTCGGTTAAGGATAATTCGTTACCGAGGTGATATACATGCTTGTGTGTGTCTGTGGAGTGATACACATCAGAAATCGATAAACAATTATATCAAATAGACAACGACCATCCGGACAGCATGAGCCGACAGGGTGTCGTTTCCGTCGATTCATTTCAGTCGGGAGAATTTCATGGCGCATTCGCTTCCTCCCTTCTGGATCCCCATCATCCTATTTTTATTTCGTTCCAGCACTGACCGGTGCCAAAGCGATCTTTATGCTGGACAATATTTATTGCGGCAAATAAAACTCACGAGCCTTTGCTGATGCTGATCGATGATGTTCACAAGGCAGGACACTTCGACGACCTATACGATGGTGAAACCGTATAAAGTAACGCCGTCAGACATGTGTATGGGTTGTTTTGCTTTCGTTTGCATGTACAGTTTGGGTGTTTTTTGCGTGGACAGTGAATCAAGGACACTTCGTTTGCCAACAGATGGCTATTGGCAGTCTTTGCTCCCATGCTCTCGTGACCAAAGCAAGGAGTAAGTAAACTGTGCTGAAAAAATAAACACATGCGCAAAAAAACGCGCAACAATAACAGGCATCAGGCAAGAATCCATGTACTGTACGTGAAGAGTCAACTGGCGTGGACAAACAATGAAGAACTATATCGGTGAGTTTCGGTGTGAAGCACGAACTTTGGCTGCAAACGGTGATGGTCAGGCTGTACCAGAGATAACGCTGCCAAGCCTGGTGAGCTAACGATTGACCTTCCCGAAGTAATGCAATGTGTCCGTTGATCCAGTGCCGTCATGGCGAGAGATTGCCATGAGGGCCATAAAAGTATTTTTATTGAAAAACTTCCCTATCGTACAGCTTCAGACGCAAAGGCGTAGGTTAGGAAAAAAGGATGAATGTTGCTTTGTTTGAATACACATATTGCTTTTGATACTTGTTAATGTTGCCCAAAGCGAATATCGTGATTTTTTGGAGCAACAAACTACACTTCAAGAGATTATGTTTCCTTGTTAAAAAATCGATGACAGTGTACATATAACCTGACAAATGCTGATGGCATGAATCCGTAGAGTATTAAATTTGTTGTTATTTCAGTTCTTTTATATATTTGATCATGTGCTGGTCGTTACTACTGAATAAAAAAATAGATCATCATTGTTTTCAACGAAACATTGCCAATCAACTAGGCAATTTAAACGCTATTTAAACAAAACTAATAAAACCGGGTGTAGGATACAACATTTCAAATGTTCACGAATGACAATAGATATCAAGTTATGGGTTTCTTAAAAACATATTTTGAATGTAATAAATAAACCTTCCGGCAATAGCCACTTTTATGTTTTTAGCCAGAAGCTGAAATTTTCAGCCTGTCAGTTGTTGGTTTGAGTATCAGATTTCAAGCATTTATCGAGCGGTATTGCAAATGAAAGCACTGCCTGGTAGCGTCAAACAACGCGTTAGTTTATTTTAGTTATTGAAGCCACTTCTTGACAGTGAGTGTAACAGGTACTGCTGATTTATCCATTGAAAATTATTGTACAACGACCTCACTGTTGTACGGTGGAATAAGCTTGCGCGGCTTCGATAAGCAGACCATGTTTTAAGCCTGGTACGGAACGACCCAGCCTGCAAAGTCCTCTTAGGACTTACTGCTGAGCTGAGATGGGAGAACGACGGTGTCTACCATCAAGGCTGGGATAATGCATTGAGGCAAGATCGTTAGAGGTTTTGGAGTTCGTAGTAGTAGACAAAAGCCATCAGGTAGTTAAAGCGCCGGATTAGCGAAGTAGTTGTTGCTTGGCGTTCATCAACAGCGCTTCATAGCACTTGGGAGTGTGTTTTAAAGAACAGAAACCATTCATTAACAATTAATTATAAATACCTCGAACAATAACCAATGCTTTTGCAAGTAAATAAATCATCAAACATAAAAAAAAGCATAAGAAAAAAGAATTTTAAAAAGAAAAAGAAAGAGAACCAGAAAAACTATTATTTGTTGAATTAATGTTATCGTGTTTCATGAGGAAGAATATGACCAGCTTGACTAACAGTCAGTTTAAAACAACAAATTAGAAAGATATGGACTGCTGATCCTAAGATTTGATATCTTCTCGAGCAGGTACTCGAAACTAATTCTAGCTTTCAGGCTGAAAAAACCCTAGGCTGAAAATCTGAAGCTAGTTTTGTGAGTGGTTTTGTATGGAGTGTTTACATGATTTCAGCCGCCAAATGTCAAACTCGATATAAAAAAGCTGACTTAAATCATAAAAGGGGCCAATATTAGGATTTTTTGTGGTCTAGTTTCGAAAATTCAAAAAGTATGAAAATCACGCATCTTCAATACTTTTTGGCACCTGAAAACAACACGTGCATGACTTTTCACAAAGGTAAACATCACATGTCATTTATTGCACTCTTCGTGTTGCGTTGTTAGCGGATACAGGATGTGTACATTCATAGGTCGTTGATCAGGAAAAAAAAAACGAATAAAACCTTTTAACCATCCCATTTCACAGCCAGTTCGATACGGAGCTGTTAGGTACAAGCCGCCCATCCCCATTTTCAATACAAACGTACGGTGAAAGTAGGACAGAGGCAGGTCACACTCACTGTACGAACGTATTGCACACACTAGGTAACACACGCATCGATACCGATAGGCAGTATCGGATGGGCGGATTTTGCGCACGACCTTTCCACATTTTCCGTTGCTCAGTTTGCCAATCAAAGCGGTGACGTATAGGTTGTACCTTTTTCTACGGGGAAGTGATTTGAGCGAAAGTTTAGGCACGGGACTTGAAATTAGCTTTCATACGGACCATATAGTCTAAACACACGTATACAAAACGCTTCCATCAGTTTCTTCTCTTGTGGGAGAGGGACTATTCCGAACATGTTTTAAGTTAGATGGGATTTTTGATATTTGACGAAGGATACAAAGCCCAATCAAATGATGGTTCGGTGATATAAATGGGGCCCTCCCACGGTCAAGTGACAGGACCAGATAAATGTATACTTTTATTTTATACATTGCAAACAAACGCGCGTTACCTTCACGGTATCTGCTAATAATGGTAGACAAAGGTGAAAAGAAAAGCACAAATTTCGACGTAAATCACACTCGTGGTAGCTTTGTTTCGTACCCTCTTCAAGATAATTTTACCCTGTAGAGGAGGAAAGAGCGAAAAACCCAGTGGCTCCAGAACCACTCAAACACGTCAAAGGTGGGGCAGCAGAAATGGAAACACTGTAACCACACAAAAAAAAGTAGCTACATCTCTGTCAGTCCCTTGTCACCGCGTAACGAAAAGCAATTGAACAGATGACAACTGGTTGATTCATTAGGAAACCCATCCCAACGGTAGCAGCACATCGCTGGGGTCCTACATTTCAATCACCTTTTTCACTGCTGACTGACAGCAGCCGGCCGCTCTTCGGTTACTAGTTGCGTCATTTGCTGTAACACGTCCTTACGCTACGAGGAGGTCTTGTCTCTATGTACGGCTGTACAACCATAAGACCGATCCATAATGGAGACGAATGGAAAGAAAAGGATTGTGAATATCTCGTGAATAATTCGTTCGTTTCACTTCCTTTACGGTTGATTGACAGTAAATTGGTTTCTCTGTTTCACGCCAACTCCCTCACGCCAGGACCCACTCCAAATTGGACGGTGATGGACGTGGCTAAGGATGTGATCACACTTTTGCCACTAACGTCACATAGCAATCGATCGACAAAGTGTAGGAGCAAATTGAAGTAATGAACGAAGTGCACAGTCGGGCTTTTCAAATTTTGTTACTATCTGGTCGACTACACCAAAAGCTTGGCGAAGAAAACTGTGCGGCTGGCTATTTTGCGCGCATCCATTCTAGGCTTTTGCCCTGTCTCGCTCACTCTTTGTGATTACTTGCGAGCGAAACGACCAACCAAAGAGTTTTTTGAGTGTGCTGACGGATACACAAGGTTTCTTCACTGTTCCATCTTGTTGCTGAAACAGTATTCAGGACACGGAACTTTACCAGCTTTAGCATCAGCAGACGTTTGTTTTGGAATTTCCTTCCCATCGCGATGCTCTTCCAAGAAGTATCGCCAGGCACGTACCGGGAATGAATAAAATTAATTATCTTATTTATCACGGAGCTAAATTTGAATTCACAGCCCGACACTGGTTGACTGCTTTGGTTGCAGCGAGACACGAACTAGCGCTAGTAGAATAATCTTCGCCAAGGGAAGCGTTGGAATGTTTGTGATGCGAAGGAGTTGTGTTTTTGTACATTTTTTGCGTTTTGTTGTGTAGGTTGATTGAATAAATAAATTAATAAAATGAACCAGTATGAACGATACACTCAAAATAATTTTAGTTTTGTATTCATTCAGAACGGTATATTTAATCTATTAAAAATTAAATCAAAGGAATACTTCATACTTCATTAGAGAGATTGATATTTATTGATAAATTAATGATATATTTATGCTTTCATATATACATTAAAGGTGAGTTGTATTTTAACGATGTTTTAAAGAGTTTTTTTGGTTAAAAATATACCTAAGTTATCGTTGATTATTGGAAGTAAAGGTTACTAAACATGAAGTTTTTAATACGAATAAAGCATTTCACCATTGGATTATAAAAAAATGAAACAGACCGTTTTAAATTGATTGAAGAATTTCAATATTTAAATAATATAGTTTTGCAACCCTCCAATAATTGAAAATTTGAAAGCTCTAGGGTGGTTTTTACATCATTAGTTCAACGTTCTTCATGTGTCAGGATATTGATTTTGCCATTGCAATCGCATTCCTTTGACGTATTGAATCGCCAAACAGTAAAACACTTATCTTTAATCACTGTTCAAAAGGTTTATCCAGTGAATTCAATGCCCTCCATTGAACATGGCTAATATTCCCAACACTAATCGCTCAACGTCATTAAAACATTAGTTTTTCGAAACGAAACGATGCAAAATCGATTCTAATCAAATAACATCCTCCGTGTTCGTTTGCCGTCTGCCGCCTGTCTGCACTTTGCTTTCTCAAAATTTAAACCGTATTCAGCGGTTTGTTTGGCAAAGGATGAGGTTTTTTGTGCTTCCTGCACTTTTTTGCATCAATTTTCGTTCCGATTGCTTGCCCAAATTCCATCGCACTTCGTTTGTTAGATTAAAATTCAATTGAATGCTGTTGAAACCGTGCCTGTAGCGATGAGCCACGGGGAGTTTGGGGAATTGCTGTTGAATCTTTCCAATCAATTCGATTCCATCTCTCCCACACTAAACAGGCGCGTTGAAACCGAAGAATCATAGCCGGCATGCTGTGCGATGGGCCCGGGACGATAGTTTTCCTCGTCTCACCCTTGTTCCGGGCAGAATGTGCGATTTGAAAACGTTTCTGCAGCTGCCGTCCCAGTTCACTAGCGAAAGAGCACATAAACAAAAAACCAAACTAAGTGAGGAAATCTTATCATCCGCAAAACAAATTTCAGACTCTTTCGGCACGGCAGCATCCACATTCACAGCTCATCGCGTTTCACAAATTGCTTGTTTCCGTTCAATAACTGCGGCAATATTTGTTATGTGTCTCACCGCTGTTCGTCCCGAATCTGTTCGAGCCTGGTCGCTCTCCACCGCCGCCAAGCTTCCGTTCTTTACGAGTGTGATGTTTTCCACTTCCCGTCGATATATTTTTCGCTTTGGTGAATTGGAAATGGGAACCGGTGGAACCGGTGCAGGGAGGTCCACGGCACACCCTTTCGTGTGAGAATGTGAATTTTGTCATTTCATATCCACTTGCGAGCCGGGAATGAAAACTCATCTCAACATCCTAACAACTTTTCTGGGCGAAGCAAGCCATCGAGAGCCGTTGGAAGGGAGCTTGCTCTGCAAAACGTGTACTGAAGCGCTGCTCGAAAACAGCCAAGATCATCACTTAGTGGGTTTATTTCGATACCGACGGCAACACTCTCGTTACGGGTGCAGAGTTCCACTCGTACACACGTATATACCCAGTCATCCTTTCATCTGCCCGGAGGTGAAAAGTTCGTCAATATTGCAACATTCTACTCTTTTCCGGTAAGCGCGTCGTACCATGTTGGGGAAGTTGACCGGCGGAAGAAATGAGCGGCGAAACGTTCGAGGCAAAGAAAAATGCACAAACATTATTTTCAGCTAAAGAAGATATGGCTCGCACGGTGCGGTGTACGGGCTACTAGCTCATGTGCAAGAAGCGACAGATTCGCACGGGAAAGCAGTCACCATCGCCATCATAACGACGTTGTCGAACGAACGATTTCCACTCGACAGGCAGTGAAGCAGCCGAATTTTCCCAAGCAAAAGCTGCTCTTCCCCTGCTCTACCAATCATTAGAGCTGTAGGGCGAGAGCCTGTCGCTTTCACGTTCTCATTTCATGTCGCCAGACACTGCT
This sequence comes from Anopheles epiroticus, assembly GCA_000349105.1. NCBI lineage: Eukaryota > Metazoa > Arthropoda > Insecta > Diptera > Culicidae > Anopheles > Anopheles epiroticus. The sequence continues at coordinate 283,832 of KB670170.1, read as the reverse complement.
GAGAGGGCGGCGAACACGCGGTGCGGGAATCGGGAATCGAAATCGGAAACGGAAAAATTGGAAATAACAAATCTGTCAACTGTGATTGCCAGCTTCGCACGAACGGAATGCTATTTCCAGCATAGAAGGGGCTGTTATTATAGCTTGCTGTAAAAATTGCATCCATACATGTTTGCGGCGATTCACCTTGCCTGCTTTGCTGAAGGGATATATGATGCATCGTCACTGCAATCGATTGCATCCAGCAGCATGCACTGTTTTCTCGCGTTTTCGTTTCAAGCGTGGATTCGAATGTTTGTCATCCGGGCTTGAGATCGAGGAGCTTGTCTGTGCCCCTAGGGCAATGTTTTGTTTCGAGGTCGGTAGCTGTGATTTCATGCTTGGCATTTATTTTTTGTTGTCGGTTTGTATCGTTAGCTTCAAGTTGGTTTTGGAATGTTTTTGTCACTCGGCAGTCGAGCAAACAACGTTCGCCGGGCTGTCATAGGCGAAAGTGATGAAATGCATGTGTCTTCTGCAACGTCGAACATCCACATCCACCGTCGATGGATTGAACAGATACATTCAATTATAATTTCAAAGTGGAAATGTACGACCGAGAGCTCTGCTTGAAGGGCCACAAAAGGGGTGTGGTAAGGATCTAGAATGAGCATTCGTTTTTGCGATACCAGGTACAAGTGGAAACTTTATGCTGTTTTCTATTCACTTTCATATGATTTAGATTGGTTTGAATTTTGTTCAATGATAAATTTTCATGCTGGTGCATTATAGACTAATTTCAATTCACATCTTTTGTATATTGTTTACCACATACCCTCTCTCTGAGTTATCTGAATAAATAATTTATTTTATAAAACTTTAAGATTAAAATTTTATTGATATCAACTAGCATTTTTTCTACCCATATAGATTTATGCCTAAAAATTAAATTCAATGATTGTTAAATAATACTTATGTTTTAAGCTATTTCAAAAGACGTTTATGATAATTTTTTCTAAAACTTCTGCTATTTAATCCAAAGTTTCAAGCAGGTTTTTAAAACTCAGGAGGATAAAGTCTAGCATAGTTTAGTAAATAATGATGTTTATTTGAATTGAATATGAATAATATTTGAATTTTATTTGAATTGTAGCTTAATTGCTAAGTGTTTTATATATCACTCTATTACCATAAATAATTAACTGTAATTATCGTTCAAACATTACATTGTAAGTAAAAACCTTAAAACTTTAATTTCCAGCAATCACTTCAAAAACAATTTTAAGGCAACTACATGTAAGTGCGCATGGAACACGTGTAGCACTCAATCATACAAACAACGTTATGGAGCAATCGAACGGCACCGAGAGAAGAGCTGTTGCGGCATGGAAGGAAACCTCTGGGAAAAACGTTGGTCCCCAGTGTAATTACACGTTCCAGGCATGCTATTAACCATCATCGCTGTCTCGCAATCTCGATTTTCATCGCACAAACTCATCCCACTATCCCAAACAACACCGTCTGTGACAACATCATGCAAAAAGGAGAGAGAGAGAGAAAACGGTAAAATATTGCAAAATCCATTCGTCAAGAACTGAAAGCGATGGAAGGGCGCCGAGGGAGAAAAATGAACGGCATCAATGCAGAACCAACACCCACCAGCACTTTCAAAAACCGTAGCGTACATTAAAAAATGGGTTCTTTAATTTGTCCACCAGAGCGGGGCACTGTATCGGCCAAACGGCTTTCGTCCCGCTTCAGCGCTCCATGTGCATCTCTTTTCCTTGATGCATAAAACTGTTGTACCAAAGCGGATGAAAAACCGAAGGGGGAAAATGTTTTCCACCATAAAAACAAAAGGTGAGAGGTAGAGAGAGAGTGAAAGAGAGAAGGAGAGGAAGAAAGTGAATAGCTTTTTGCACTGAATCAAGCCATCGTTAGCTCCTCTTCTAGCACGGTGTGCCGAAATTATTCGTCCATTCGCCCAGCTGACCAATAATGTGTCCGCGTGGACCCTTTGGTGCAGGGTTTTTTTTGCGGGTGGTTTGAAGCGAGCTGCAGGGTGGAGGTTTGCAGCCCGGTGACTAAAACCCACTCAACAAAGGCGAACCGAAAGGAGAGTGTTTTAAAATCCAATTATGAACCCAACCGAAGCAGAACAGAAAATCGAACGAGAAATATGTATGAGTCCGTAAAACCGCTCGCTGGACCAGGCGCTTCGTTTGGCGGGTTCGGTCGATGTATGTGTGTTTGGTGCGGATTGTAAAGGGCTCTGTACGAATGATGATGGCGATGAAGGCTGAATGCGTCCCACCGGGACCAGGTTGGTTCGGAATCGCTCGTCGATGGGCGTCCGCTTGGAGAAAACATGTTCGCAGAGCAATTATGAATGTTGGTTTGGATTGAGATTACGTGGTAGGTGGAAGTGGGAGATAGGCTTGCGTTTTGGTTTGAATAGCGCCTGGTCCATGAACCAACCACACCTGTCTTACCACAGTGCACGGCACTTCCTCCACGAAACGCGGTCAACCGTTACCGAGGTGAATCTATCGGGCTGTGGTTAAGAGCCGGGCTGGATGGGATTATTTTCATCGTTCACAGCGCTGGCCGACAAGGAGGTGGCCTGCATGGATCGGCTCCCCGCCAGTACTAAGATACGGGAGAAAGGATAAAAGCCCTTAGCGCGATGAATAGTGTGATCTGATGTGGAGGGAAATGGGAGCTTTAGTCCAGCATTTAACGCTACGCTGGAACCAAACATGAAGCCGCCACGAGGTAAAATGTAACCACCAATCAGCAGCAAGGTGAATCCGCAGACAGGTGAGCGTGAACTTGTGGCACAAAATTACTACCTTTATTTTTGCAAAGCTGCTCAGAATTTATGGACTAATAATTGCAAACGCAATAACAACAGCAGCATCATCCGCCGCGGCTTACAGGTCAGCAATGCCGAGCAGGGCGAATGTGAGAACATTTGGGTACGTGCCACTTTCAAGCATTATCGCATACGCCACCCGTGGGTGGGTTATGTCCAGGTAGGGAAAAGCAAGCAAAGTAAAGCAGGTGGGAAAGATGAAAAAGCAGCCAGCAAAATAACGCGCCCGGGAAATGAGTCACTTTCCATTAGAATGCGTGCACTCACAGCCCGCGGATGCGTACCGGAATGGCACGTAGCTCGTAAACAATGCAGCAACACTTATAAAATTGTACACGCACCAACCATTCGGTCGAACGTTGATCACGACAGTACAGTCCGTGTGCGTGCCAGCAACCAGCAAGGAGGGTTTCACAGCTGCGTGGCGTAGGATTGGATGCGAATTGCCAAACAACCAGCAAACCGAACGGGAACGTTGTAAGCCGCTTAATTTCGGAGCGGAAATCGTGCCACCATTATTGGGACGAATTGTTTGCATTTTTCAAACGGAATTTCGTTTATGATCACTTGTTACCATGCTACCGGGGTGTGTTCATGCAAAGGGGTTTGATGACGGTGTGGTCAGTCACGGTGACCACGGAATGCATTCCACACTGGTTGCGCTATGCTCGCGTAGGAAGCCCGTAATGTAGAACATGTGGCGATTTGAAGCATTCCAACTGAACGACGGAAGCTATTTCCAGCGTTGGTTTCCTGTTAGCCTTCGGGACGGTAAATTTCTCCTTGTGCTGGGAGTAGCTAGAGCATTTTATTAATCATGTGTACCTTAAACAATCTCAACAATTCGGATTGGCGATTGCATTGAAAAATAAGAACAAATCTCAACTCTCGGTGATGATGGCTTTGAGTAATTTATGTGTCCAATCCAATACAGCTCCAGAAAAATTATCCTTAGTTAGCATACAGCATCAAAGAAGTTACAGCTCCCCAAATGATTAAAAACTAGTAAAACAGCTTCATCTAAGCTCACAAATCTAAGCTTTTGAAATTTATATCAATTTGATAAGTATATTTGAACATTAGGCTACGGTAGGTGGCATCAATTTTAACGCAGGAAATATTTTTTATGCAACCGTATTTTACAGTGGATGTACAATTTTAACGCTCCCCTATCACTACCAATCCCATAATTGCTGCCCATCAAGATGGTTATCTCAACCCATCAATGCAAAAACCAGCAAAAAAGTTCCTAGCTTCGCTTCAATCTTATCAGCAGCTTTGATTTCGTCTTATTTTCCATCGTGTTTGTCAATTTTTTTCTTCGAACTTTCTGCCGTTATTTGTTTGTTTGTTGGCTGCTTCCACGAGTTTCCACCTTCTCACCCCCTACGGTTCGTTATGCCGGCTGCCGCTGAATCCGGTTAGCTAAATTACATTAGAGACCTTAACTGGTAATGGTGTGCAATCGAATGGAAACAGAAAGCGACTGGTGGTGGATTGGGCGCGATAAGCCTGCGTATGCGTGAGGGTATCCCTGCACGGGATTTGTGTGGATACCTCCATCTGTTTTCTCGAAGTCACGAAGCATCGGGAAGGAGCCGGGGCTCCGGAGATGCGTTGCCGAGGCACCGAACGATACCGGATAACAAAAATCCTTTCAATCGCCCGAAGGCGTACAGAAAGGATATAGCGCCACGAGGTAAGGAAAAGGGGTAGCACACAACTTCACGACTGGTGGGGCCCTTTTTCTTTCTCAAAATACGTCCCATCGTGCTTTTTTTTGTTGCGCTGTGCTGCTTCGTTTGTTTGCCACCTAAAGGCACTAAGAGCGCGCTCTAGCGAAGGTTACTTATGGGCTCGACAGATAAGGAGGCACCCAGAAACAAACGGCGAGTGGCGGACTCTGGGTGGATGAATCGACCGCGTTGCCACGGACGATATGAAAGCCTCCCACTCACTGACGGGGGGTACCTTGAAAGAGCTGCGAGCATCCGGAAGAGAGCACGGTTTGATTCGTGAGCATCCAGCCAGCTGTCATTCCGTACACTTCAGTGCAAATAAAATCTCTTTTTAGCAGCAGGCGGCAACATCGAGCAGATGCGCCCGCCAAACACTCAAGGGAATTCGATGGTTTCTGTGCCGTAAGCAGACACTGATAAGGATTGTCGGTGTCGTGGGTGTGTAACTTTGTGTGAGTGCGTTCCTTTCTTTTCCTATTTCCCCTCCGTTTTCGTTAACTTTTTGCTCCTTTGTGACGACCGCATCTCGCAACGTGAAGAAAGCAAAATAACATGATCAATTCATCAATGAATGCTTCCGGAGGGAATTGAGGGTTGAAAAGCTGTTCGGAATAATGCGGTCGGAATTAAAACGAGGCTTTTACCCGTTTCGTCTGGGTGCAAAGTTTTTTGTGTGTGTGCAACGCAAGAGCTAGAATTTGAAAGATCCCTTAAGCCTTGCTTTACCGTGCAAAGAATTATAAATGAGTTCTATGTAGAGGTGAATCGTTAAAGTGGTTTGGATTGGATCCTATTACATAAATTTCTCTTTCAGATAATTTAAATTATTATTTCTGCTCCACAGCATCAGAAATGGCATTTTTGTGAGCGTATATTTTCTCTCATTCGTCTACACTGTCAGCAAAATGCCGACCGTTCAGCACGAGACGCCAGTAATAGCCAATGGGAACGGTACGGCTCAAGACAATTTTCCACTCACACCATCGATACAAAGCCATGGTTGACATGGAGCTCAATCCGTGCTGATAGATGTGACAGCCACGCATTATGGACATGTATACCTGAGCATGATAAATTTCCGTCACACATCAAAACGCTTAGTGTCATGGCTTCGTTAGCGGAACGGTCGGGTTCCGGAGCGCAAGCGAAATGGGAAAAATCCTCCAAACAACCCCTTTTTTTCGATTGCCATTAGGACGTGGAAACGGGCAGGCTCCCGAGTGGTCTGGTGTATGATAATCATGGTACGGCCTGATGCAATTGGGAGGATTTCCGGTCGGCTGACGAGCAAACTGACGAGGTGGGAGAAAACACAAAAAGTACGAAAAGACAAGAGAGGACCAGATTTCCCTCAGCTCATCAAAATGTCGAGATTCTAAATGCGGCACGTAGCCACGGTGAATGGTTTATAGCGCTATAACTCGATTACCTAAATCGAGGGTTCACCCTTTTTTCGGCCAACGTTTTTCCCCCCAAACCTAGCCCGCTGCCCAGCTTCTTTGCCTCGAGACAAGCAACTGAGGAAACACAAAATGTGACTGGGAACGGACCGGTAGGTTCCCAACCCCGAAAGGCAATCAACCCTGCCGGCAGGCGTTGAAAATTGCCTCGGATTCATGTGAAGAACTTGGCCGAAGTGGTTGGCACCGTAGTCCGTACCTGTGCGCTGTGACCTGCTGCTGACTTTGTTTCCCAGTTTAACGTTACGAGGTGATGTCTCTTGAAATTGTCACAAACATACGGACACACCGGGGCCAGTGTTGCCGAGCCGGGTTTTAGTTGCGCCACTCAAGAGCCTGTGGGCCACTTCAGCTGGAATCGAAATAAATTCCCTGAACAAATTTTCCCCTCACCCGAGCAAACTGGCACCGTTTTTGGTCACGAGTTAGTGTATACCTTATTTGTTGCGTGAGTAAAACACGCATCCTATCCATCTCGTGTCGCTGGTCGCCTCTGGGATAGCAAACCCTCTTTATACCTTCTCTCGCTCCATCTCTCTGTAACTTCAATCGGAGAGCAAAAAGTTCTTCCAAAACTCCCCGAGACACTAGGCACGACAAATGACAACCATTCACTATAAACTGAAAGTCATAAACCCGTTTTAAGATAAAAGCCGGAAACCTTTAACCTTTTTCCCGAAGCACAACACAATCAACACGCTCACACACACGGAAGCGCATGTGCGCACTACGCCACCGCTTCTTTCGCTGACACTGACTTACAGAGGTGTGCAAGGCTCTCCGAGTGGCACGTGTCAAAGGTAGGGTCACATTTGTACCGTTGCGTGCGCCCCGGGGGCGATTTGGTAGGAGCAAAGGGAAAAACCATTCCCTTCGCCTGAAGACAAACGAGGTGAAATTAAAGCTACCATTTGGTTCATTTTCTTCCGGTTGGCTCTTCCAAGCAGGCGGCCGACGGTTTTCTCACCACGCCGAGCGATGTTTTTGTTTACTGCCACCGGAACTGAATGTTCCAGAGTGTTTGTACGTGTGTGTGAGGATGTGTCCGGAGGGAAAGAGATTTCATCTGGCTTGCAAACACCGGCGATAGCAGTGATTGATGGAAGGAACGTGGAAATCCTTTTCCTACGTGTTGTGATGTTTGACTTGCTTTAACGTCGTTTTAATGGGATGTACAAGCTTAAGGTGAAACGTTTCCGTAATAGAGTTTGCAAAGGAGATCTGAACCAACCCGTACTACACATAGCGTATTTGACAAGTTATTCAGATGAATAAGTCATATTTTATACCATTCACAAAAATCAATCACGTTTAATGAGTGAGAAGTGAAAAAAAAGAAAGCTGAGGGCTACAAAAAGAAATAAAACAAATTAAACACGGTTTCCTTTGAACGACCCTCTGCCGTGTTGAACCGTTGTTTTGACACCAACTGTGGCAGAAATGATTTTACTTTTGGTCGTGTCAGCTTGCCAGAGCACGGTAGGTTTACTTTCAAAGTCAATTTTTCTCTGCTCGCGATAAGTAACCAATCCCATGACGCTCTGATGAGCGAAGAACGGGGGGCATTCCGGGTCGCCACCGATACTGTTGAAGGTTCCTTTTCCAGCCCCCAGCTGTCACCTCATATTCTCCAGCTTGCCCGAACAAGAACAGAGAAAAATAATTTTACTGTCATATCCAATTTATTTTCCGTCCAGCAGTCGTGACTTAGCTTGTGGGCTTTCCACCGTCCTGTTCTGATCTGTCGGTGGAAACGCTCAAGGTAGGCTGCTGGACCGGAATTTTGTTTTGTTGTAGTTGGTATATTCACTGTTGATTTGTTCTCCGCGTGAGGGTGTGTTTGTTTGTGACTTTTTTTTCTTTCTCCATCACTCCCATTGTACTATAGGGACGCAGGAATGCGAGTTTGACAAATGTTTCACGCGGATAAAACACCCGGAGAAAGAAGCGTATTCGTATCATCCCTTTGTGTCGCAGCCTTTGGGAACAATGGTGATGCAAGGAACCGAATGAGAATAAACTGGGAGTAGAGTTCAAACAAAACAGAGCAGCAACAACAAAAAAATACCCAAAACGATGCGATAGGGTTTGTTCATTGCGATATAGAAGGGAAATTGAGAAAAAGTGTGTCCTCACAATCGTTTGTACGGGTGGGAAGGAGACCTAGTGCGAGAGCATTTGGCAAATTCAGACAAGTCGGACAGAGCCATTCAGGATCAGACATGCGAATAACGAATTACGGAACGAGCATGCATTCCTCGGCGTTCCAACAACCATGTAGGTACACACTGTGGCCGGTCTGGAATGTATTCTAAAGCAGATACACAAGGAGCGTTGGGGTAGAGTTTCTGGTTGATCTTTTCGCAGTATGTTGCTAACCTCAGCGGACCACAGTAAACCACCGCATCTTCGAGTGATCTACTGCTGGCCAACATGATACACCCAAACAACATATTCGGCCAGCAACAGCAGCCGCCACGAGTGAAATTATGTTCAGTGCATCGATGCTTTGCTGCTCTGTATGCGACGGTGGTAAACCATGTACGCGAGAGAATTCTTCTGGTGATGTGGCAAAGCATTCGGCTTATGATTTATGGCAGTAGAAAGATTAGTTTTTACAGGCCCTGTTCATTCGTAACATCGCTTTTTAAGCACATGTGGCGGTTTGCGCATTTACTTTGCGAAGTGTTGTTTTTTTTCTTGTTGCTCAAACTCTTTAAGTTTATCGAAACCATTCAACTCGAGGATGTAAAGTAAATAACCTCGTTGAAAAACGCTATCAAAATTTACATAAAAACCTTAGCAAATGTCACATTACACCAAACCGAGCTATAGCTTTTCTACGAAATCTCTGCTAAATCAGAGAAATAAGCTGACATCGATACGCCCTCTCCGAAGAGCACTTTTTCCGGGAACAATTTCGTTTTGCATTGCTCCATTTCCGGAGAGACTACTTCCGTGGATTTGCTTGCAGTGGGGCGGAGGCCCTTATCAACGACACTGCTGCAAGAACGAAACTTGTGCGGTTTCCATGGGTTTTGATGGAAGTGACATAGTGCTGTCCCGAGTTGTTTGTCTGGGATTTCTATCCATGTGGAGTAGTGCATGTGGATGCCACCAGCCGATGAAGATATTTGCTGCCATCAGGCAGAAAGAAATATGTTGTGAGAAGTTGATGGGTAGTGGTGGCAAAAAATCTGAACAACGGGACGGCGAGTCAAGACTAGCGGCAACGACTGTCAACGATAGGATAGTAGGGAGCCCAAACCACCAAAACTAGTGCTGCCAATAACGAAGCCCATATCCGGCTCACACACATACAGACATAGACACACACACACACACACATACATCTTGTATGCATTATGCCGTGATGGAACTGGAACAAGAGGAGGCAGATGGAGCACCACTTACGGCATGAAATAAATGGCACATGACAAAAGCGAGTGAAAGGAAAGTTGCCAACTTGGAAAGGAGGCTGACAATATGATTCATGTGCTGCTGCTGCAAGGTTCCCCGGAAGGCACGCAGCGCACCGTGCCCGTGCCCAAGACGAGTGAGTGTTCGCTGTCGTTTGTCATTCGGTTGGCAAATGTGGCGACTAGTTGCGCTTTTCGCCCCACCCGACACGGTGCCAGTGGGCAGGAAGCTGAGAAATAATTGCTCCCACAGTCGGAACAAATTTGTTTTCCGGCGCCAGGGGGACGAACGTGGAAAGACGACGAGCTCGACTGCAAGTGTCACTTCATAAGCATACCCCTTATTGTGAGAAGCTAAGAATGGGTATCTCTTTGCGGTTGTTCTTTTTTTTTTCTCCTGCCTTACGTGTATGCTAGTTGCTTTCGTTCATTCTTTGTGATACCGAAAGAAAGTGCCCTTCCTTAAGACTCCTGTGTTCGAAGCTGAGATGAGGTGACAATACTTGCAGCTCGTTTGAACGGCTTTGTTACGCTCGCAGTGACAAGTTGACAATTCGAGTGAGACGATTTAATGGATGATAGTGAGCATAAAATAGGAAAATAAGCCGATAAATGATGGGACGACCTTTTGTGCGCAACGAGCACTAAGTGATGCACCAATGCTTAAGTGATTCTTGAGCTGTTTTTTATTTGTTGGAAGAAATACTGAAGCTAAAGACAATACAAGAAGTATCAAACGAAGGTTTTAAGAGCATAAAGTATACTCTTTCACGTTTTTCCTCATATTGTGCCTCTTTTTCCAATTGAAATTTAAGATCGAGGGATATCTTCAACAGCTCCTACCACACCTCGAGCCCGTTAAATATTCAATCAATCATTATGCTTAACACATTTTCCCGGTGGAAAAAGGTAAATGTTACCACAACGTTGCAAGTTCATTTTATATTTATGCTTATTTGGGACCACTCTTTTCCTTAAGGTGGAGCAAAGTATTCCCAGTGAGTATACAAAATGATACTTGAAACGACCGAAAAGCAGCTCCTTAAGTGAGAAAAGCGCCATGAGTTGTGAGGAACGATGATAAACCTTACCTGAGCGTTCTCATTTTTAAAAGATCCCTTTACCGAGCGACTTGAAAAGGAGTGAGAAAAAATGGCTGTTTCTCTTTCTCTACCACCAAGATAGTCGACACGAGGTGCCACCAGGCATGCAACAGCATACGCTCGAAGAAGAGTCCTTCCAAGTTGAACGGCGGAATCCAGACCGACAGCAGGATAAACTTTTAGGTTCTACTCCATTACCTAATATGCCCATCGAGATATCGTGTTAATATTGTATTAGGGCGCGGTGCGTTAATATTTCTTCATTTATGTGTTGCCCTCGTCTGGAGTCGTGCCACGAAGAGAGGTTTCCTTCGTTTGCTGTAGACAGTATTGTTCTGGTCTGGTATGGCGAGCTGTGTGTTGGCTGTTTGTTTATCGCTGCACTGTTCTTTTGAGGCGAACGCCGTCTGCATGTGATAGACATAAGCGTACGTTTAAAGTTGCCTTCCAGAAGGGAGATGGCAGTGTCGAAAACCGAAACGAACGGCACCTGCACGGGCGAGGAGATGATTGTTATTTCGAGAAAAATGATTCCCCTGTTGCCGTTTTCCGGTGGTATTTCATTTAAGGGCAATTTGCATAAGATAGGATGTGCTAAAGGACATTGGGGTTGGGTTGTATTGATGTGTAGGATCCGTCGCTGAGTTCGTCCTCCTTGAGACAATCGCAATGGAAGGAAAGAGATGATGCGAGGGATTACTTCTCATTCGATGAAATCAAAGATACAATAATATCTAAAATTCAATCTGTTCGATACCAAGTATCAAGCGTGCACTGTTCGTTCACGCTAAAGCCTTCGAAAAGAAGGTAGAAGCTTCGTTTCACTTTCGCTGTTAGCGGAAGCACTTTTCTGCGCTGTGTGATATACAGCACGATTGCTTTCACACACTTCCGCAAGCAAATGCGTCTATATTCTCACCATACTTCTTACCACCGTAACCCGTAGCCATCTTAATGTCGGTCCCTTCCGTCAACCGTTTGTGTGTTTGGCGTTTGAGGTTTGAAGTTTATGCTGGGATGGTTGTGTTTTGTGTGACACCTACATTCACACACAAACCAACCCAAGCAAACAAAAATCATTCGCAGAAGAAAGAAAAAAAAACTCCTACCTTCAGATGCCGTTCAAATGTCAGATAAATGTGCGAACGCCTAGGGTGACAGAGGGATCGAAAATGCGCACTCACACACAAACACAAAGTTCAAGAAGTAAAGCGAACCCCCAAAACGCAGAAAACTCCGCATCCCAACGGCGGGTGGTGCAGAACTTGCGAGGGCCCTGCTGGCAAGAAGTTAGACGTAAAGTCCTTAAGGCATTCCATTCGACAAACGCACTCACAGGCGTACTTTGTATTGGTGTGCGGATGGCTTGCCCTCTTTTACCATCCAGAGTTTGCAAAAAAAAGGACAAAGGACGTACGAAAAATATCTCGAAACGTCATACAGCAAAAGATGAAAATTATTTCAGCTCACAGCAGGAGGTTAGCCGGTGGTGAGGAGGTAGGAAGAGGGGAAAAATATGGAAATTTCACTCGAAAAAAAAATCCACCATAGGTTTGCTCATTCTTTCGTTCGCCTTGCGTTTTCCGACAATACTTTGTAAGTTCATTTTCGAGCACTATTCCCCAAAAGGATAAGACAGTCATTTTGTAAGTCGTCCAGCTAACAAGTGCAAATAGGGAAGCAAAAAAATCAAGCGGACCCAAAAAAGGTGACCTTAACTGGACCACGATGAGCCGGGACTGCTTCTCGGAACAATCAGTGAATAAATTGTGCTCGCTGCTGCCATGAATTGCATGCCATCGTGTGGCAAGTGGTCGGGCAAATGCTTGGTACCATCGAGGTTGAGCCCTTTTATTTATTCGCCTTGCCACTAGTTGGACAGTTTTCAGAGAGGGAGTTAAGTGAACTGCTGACAGAATGCGATGCGCTTGAGAAAATGAATGGCACAAGGGTGCAAGAAAAGTGTCTTTACGTAATTGGGGAAGCTGGCAAAGAATGAAGTTCACATGAAATGAAGTGTATACAAATTTATTTCATGGTAAACTGATTCCTTCTCGAATATGTAGCTAAATTTTTTAAAAATTTGTAACAACTAACTCAAGCAAGCACTGTTCAAAATATTTCTCTTAAGCCATTACCAAATCACTTTTATAAATTCAAGCAAATAAAAAGAAAATTTTCCACAACCAACTCTATTTCCCAATCAATATTGTTGTGCGGTTAGCATCTGCTATACGTAGAGGGATTGGGAAAAAATTCCAATTTTCTTTCCTTATCATTTTTCGACAATTGGAAGCAATTTGCAATGGTAATCCGCAGCTCAGTCAACATTTGTGGAAAATGGTAGGCTTATTGGTTGATTGAAACATAAGCTGCGTTTATTTTTTCGAACACATTCAACGCAAAAGAAAGCAACGAAATAAAAGAATGGTTAAACTTATGGCAAAGAAGAAAAAAAACTAAATTGTGGAAGACTTGAACTACGCAACCAATTGGAGAGTATTTCGGTTATTTTTGCTTTCATTCGCATTTAATATTAATATTGTTTTTATCAGATTACTAATGATTTTGATTTCATTTCAAAACATTTTAAAATATATAGCCTTATTTACTTATGTTGCTTCTGGTTTTTTGTACATATTACGAATATTTTTAATAAAGTTTATCTTTACACATCAGATTTTCTATGCTTAAATGTATTTTTCAATCAATAAAATCTGTTGGTTTATGAATTTGATTTTATCGTTGAATAAAAGTCAAAAGTGGACGAAAAATAATCGTACTTCTTCAAAAATTAAATTCAAATATCAACCATATAAATGTATGCTTAAACAACTAGAGTTGTTTTATGAGGATATTTTAATGACATTTCTACGCCCAGTACCAGTTGAAGTTAAAACAAATTTTGTTCAAAGAATGCGCTCAGCAGTAACGATTAAGACACATGTAAAAGCTTACATACTATTAAATGACAGCTCACCAGTCAGTGTTTGCTCTCAATGTTTAAAATCCATGCTGAAGCTTACCTGGAAAGAAAGAGTGGAAATAAAATAAAATTTTAATGGAAATCAAACAAGCCACAGTTGCATGTTGTGGTCGTTGTAGTCAGGATTAAAAAAAGCGAAAATCATAACAAAAGTATAAAAATAAGAAAAGGATATTTTGTTGCTTTTAACTGTTACTCCGCCAGTTGCTTTTTTTACGAGCAATGAGAAAATGTTTTGTGAATCTTACACGCAAAAAAAAATTAGAGTGAGGAGGTATCGCGAGCACGATCGTAAAATGAAATTTTCTTTTCCATCGTCGTTTGCCTGAAGCAGTATAGACCCCCCTTCTAGTATAGCAAGTAATTTCTGTCACCGAGAAATCGAGAGGAAGCTGCACAATCATGTTTTCGTAGATAGGGAGGGGGAGGCTTTCGTCTGTTTTTATGCCGCTCATGGTATGTATCCTTCTGGCGTAATGCCCATGCGGCCATTCTCTTGTTGAATGTGCCATTTTTATCAGAACGTGTATGATGGTTGTAAGCACATTTGCATAAAAAAGCGAACCATTTTTTTGCCAAAGGAGGACGGGCTTGCGGTGACTGTGGGAAAAAAGATCAGCATTTACTTTTCGTTCTTTTCCTCCATCCAAAGCCGTCCTTTCTGTTTGGAATTATTTTTTTATGAGCCTCCCGGGCGGGGCGAGCCTTCCGAGCGGACTTGCTCTTGGGAGAACAAGAAAATGGATGATAACGTTCGTCAAAAGCTTTCATTGAAAATATTTATGGATGATTCCCCTGGCGATTCAGCTTCACCGTGTCAACAAGAACGCTATGGCTGAGCGACATAAGTGAAGTGAAAGTTTGAAAGAGAGCACAGATTCTTGGCGGGTGAGTGAATCTGTACTTAAACGCAATCCAAAAACCATCTTGGCAATAACAACACCACAGACGTCTTGAGACACAGGGGCAAGCAGTGATCTGGCGAGACAATACCCGGACGACGAATTATATTCATTTTAAACAAGTGTGTTCTGCCTGCTACATATTGTGCTTCTGAAGCATTAAAAACGCATTACCGTCTAAATGGAGCAGCGGACACGTCTCAGGGCACCTTCCAGACGGGGAGTTTTACAACGCCAAATGGCATTACTTTGACAGAAGCATCTTCCATTAGGCTTCTTTGTCAGATTTCTTTTCGGCTCAACGAGAGTGGAATGCCTTTATTACTGAAAAAGGGTTCCCGAAAAGCGCTAAATACCTACCACACTTACCGATCTACAATGCGTCGATGTAAAGAGCCTCTCAAATAAGGATTAAATTAAATTAGAATTACACGAATGCAAAGAACAACCAAACGCGCAGGGTATTTTTGTTTTGGAATTAGTTTTATTCCCAAAAAAACATGCAAAGTACTTTTTACGGAGTTCGGATTTCAATTCTCCAAATCCGTAAAAATGAAAAAGGGTGTTTTCGATTTTGGTGCGGAAGTGTTGAAACTGAAAACTTTCTAAATACGCATCGTCTCCCTTGACGGCCGTGTCAGACTTTCTGGTGAAAGCGAACAACACCACAGGGAGGAGAAGGAGTAAACGTCATTAAAAAGTGTTTTGTACGCGTAAGGATAACAAACGGGCCGGCAGGTTCTCATTCTCAACCAAGTACACACGGTAAGGACGCCGGGTCTTTAATCTTCCTGCGCCATTTGGTACCGATGAATTGTGTGAGGAAAATCCTTCGGGAGGTACTAAACGAATCGTACTTTTCGATATGAACGATGAATGAAAACTTTGCCACTCCTTTACCCAAAGGGTTCTTAGGATGAGTACAGAAAAGCGAAGGAGATATATGAGGAGAAAGAGCTAAAACGAAATGATGGGTTTCAGTTCAAGTGGGGGAGTGGTGTTTTCCTGGCGTACCGTGCGCTTCCCTCCTGGCAAAAACTTAGACAACCGCTGGTGAATATATTTCGCTTGTACTTTTACTCTCCTGTTGCGAAAAGTTTGTCCTCGTTTCTTTTTTGTTTCGTTGTCGTTGCTAGCTCACACAAACGCATGAGCCAAACCGAACGTACAGCTACATAGTGTGTACTTTATTTATGCGAATATGTCAGTAAATATATTTTATTACATCTCATTGACAGCGGTGGCCAGTGGTGGAGAAGAAATGGATGCTGTTGTTATTTGCCAGATCTCGCTTGATTCCTTCCGATCATCCGGAACCGTCTCGGTGTTCGATATTCGTATGCAGACAAACAACACCCTGAACCAAACTAAAAGCAGTAGCAGCAGCAGTTGGGGTTGGAAAAGAGCAACATACATCTTCAAACAGCTACCAGAAGCACTTGGGAGAGCAAAAAACTTTTGTTGTGTAACTCACCCTCTCACCCTCCCTGCAGCTACACTCGATTCGGTAGTGGCAGGTCAATCACCCAAAAGGGGAGCAGGGCGTTGCTCGCTAAAATGCGGGAAAGGATAGTAAAAAAGTTTCCCGTACCACAGGGCGGTGGTTTCTGCCCCGATGTGACATAATGTTCGGCTCGTGACGATACTCGTGAGGCGTCCTCGACGACAGGAAAAGAAGCGACCGTACAGACAACAAAAGCAACAAAAAAATTGATTGGAAAGTATGTGCCCGTCGCCCGATGTATTGATGATATCCCTGTGGGGGGTTTTCTTTTCCTTAAGATGCTCGCTCGCTCCTAAAACATGTGCACGTCCCCAAAGTGAGTGAAACTGGTGAACTTTTGCTTAACGATCCAGTGGGTGCGCATGTGAGAGTGTGGACTTTAGCACAGTGATGCGAAATAGTCCTAAGTTCTAACCACCGAGCCACCCAGAAGCATGGGCAATCGATGAAGGGCACTTCGATTGTCCTTACTCAGCAGGTTTTGGAGGCAGCGGTTTCGAGTAAGACTCCCCACAGGACAAACAATTTCGGAGGTTAGTCGCTAGCAAACTTTGGTCCATCTTTCGACTGGTTATCATCACCGCTGTTGTCTTCGCCAGTGGAGAGATAGGAAGTGAGCTTTCTTTGGCAAGCGCTTCGGCTTATGTTTGTTGAGTCTTTTTTACTCTCACACTGTCATCTTTGGCAATTGGAAGATAGAAAAAAGGAAAACAATAGCACCAACACCTACGTATCGATGCGAGATGAAGTTGAACGCAAGCAGTCAGCCGTAACGATCGCTACATCGGTAGTGATAAAAAGTTTTAAGGACCGCCGAAGATCGATTTTCGACGTACGCTCAAACTGGCGCTGGATTGTTATTCTTTCACCAAGTACTCGTTTGTCTCGCATATAACATTGTAACACTTTCTGATTGCTTAACCCAGACAGAGACGCCTTCATTGCTATCCAATGCCCGTCCTGCTCAATCGCATCACTCATGATGACCAGTCATAATAGATGTAATAAAACTCCATCATATCTGAGTTCCGGTTGCGCACCAAGCACGAATTCCCCATCGGCATTCCGGCGACGTGAACACGCGAGCAAACTCTACGAAACAATTTCATTTCTCGTACGTTTTAGAGCTGAAACCGCGCGATTCCCCATCTACAACAAATGGAGGTAATTTATTTCTTTGCTTAGATGTGTGTGTCCACGTCTGCGATTCGCTCGCTTGAAGATGCTTCCGTGCCTCGCTGTAGGGGTTTATGTGTTTATGGGATGGTTTTGTTTTTGTTTGTTTTGGAGAGCTTCCTCGTCCCCACACACGAAATTGTTCGATGGCCAATTCGTGGCGATTTTGCTGTCCTTTTTATTGCACTATTTGGAGGTTTACGGGAAACTTTTCCCATTTCACTTTCGTTTTCGGCGCGGGGTGTTGGACGTTTTCTTCCTTTCCTTCTACTTTTTTCGTCGTTTGGAAGATTTCATTTGTATCGAACAGTGAATGAAGTCATCCAGTAAAGTTGGTATGTTATAGGCAAGAAGGTGAAAAAGTTTCTCAACAACGAAATTAGAGACACTTTGTGCTGAATGGAAATGTGGGCAGTATTGTACTACTGTTACGTGGTTGTCTTTGTTTTAATGTATCACAAGAAAACACATTTCCTCTTACATAAAGGTATCATTATGATCCCAAAAAAAAAACAGTGTTTGAAATGTTACTTTAAAAAGTTAATATTCGCAAATGATTGAATCTATCAACCTGCAGCAAAAAGAGAATACACATATTATTAGTTCTCCAAATGATTCAACAAATGAAAGCAAGCAAACAATAGAATATTTGCCTGAGAAGCGTGAAAGCTTAATCTTTCATGCTTTATCACTTAAGTGCAAACCGTTGTGTTGGAAAGATCTCCTGTATTGGTCCAAGTGATTGCTACTGTACGCCGCCGACCGGCTGTCGTTTGCTGGCAAGTTCAAACGATAAACTTACCTTACAACACCTTCGACCGAGTGGCACCGATAGAGAAGCTCTGGTTCTGATTTGCCATTACACGAAAAGCCAGAAAGCAATCAACTTTCTCTTGACGTCTACTTCAAAGCGGTGTAACAGAAATTTAATTACTTTTTGTACTCTTGGGGTGGTACCAATACGGAGGCAAGGATCGAGCGGAAGCGTTTCGCTAGGACACTGTACTGCTTCGATTATCGCCGAACAGTGTAGTTTAATTTTGAAGTCGATATTGAAGCAGTACGTGTAATCATCCCTTTCTCCCATGGTGTTGAGTTTTCCATCATCCAAGAACTGGGTCAAAGGCTTTGATTGAAATCTGTTCGATTGGCTGTCGATTAATACAGCGCTGTAATACTAAACTGTATGCAGACGATTACCGATGGCAGCAACGGGCAGCAGCAATTTGAATCCTCTCCGACACATTTCCCGTAGTGGTTCTTTCACATTACCCGCTCGTAGCAAGAGACTGTGCCTCAGTGGAGATGTCTCAGCGATTTGCTGTCAAATAAATCAAGATTCAATATTTCACTAGTCAGTGGACACGATGCCGATCATCCATAATCCCGACACATAACAGATACCAGTTGGAAGAAGTGAAAACAAAGGGGGTGAGTAAACGCGACGTCCCTACTCTCCAAGACGAGCAAATTGAACTGAAAATAAATTTCTCACTGAATTATACATGTAATCTTTCAATTCTACTGCTGTTTCGCAGGACCTGTATCACCATCTTTTACACTTTCGGTGTGTTGTCGTGTGCGTTTCGGATCGTATGTCATCTTAGCCCTGCAAGCCAACGAAGATTCTTTCATCCTGCTCCATCCATACCAAACTCACGAACCAACACACTTACTCGAACATAGCAGCTTGATGGTACAAATGATCGTATAAATTATGTATTTACAGAAGTAATCTCCATTTAAATGACTTCAATCAAATCCATATCCAATACAACATGGGTTGGCTTCAAGATGCTCCCCATCGTCATCGGGATCGAAACGAACGGTCCCCAAGCAGTTGGGTCTGACAAGTTGAAGACAGCTACCGGAGGGCCAGATACCAGCTCGACTGATAGTTCCTGCAGGGTGACGTGTAAGCAATCGATGAAATTGACAGAAAACATGGCTCCGGGCAGCTGGTCCTTCACCCGGTGCTTGTCATTTTCTAGGACGAATGAAGTTGACACCGCTGCTGGTAATAGTAGCGAAGGATTCCAAGTTCCAAGATGTACCATTGAGACAGCGAAATAGTTACAAAAGAAAGAAGCATTCGGCATTGTTCACCAAGAGGTTCGTCTTATCTTGCTCTGTGAACTCATTATATCCCAACCCATGATAAAAGTGCTTTGTTTCATTGTGAGAAAGTTTTTCTACACTCATTGATTTCTGCTTGGTTGAAATGTTTCCTCTTCTTGCCTTCTGCTAAAATCTGGTAGCTATACGGGACCAACTTCACACTCACACACCAACACAAAAAGAATTCTGCTCTCGACGAATTAAGTCTTCTGCTTGATTCGCTTGGCGCCCACTTGCGATTTTAATTCCGCTGTCCACTCTGTTCAGGCAGCTGTTCACTTGGCTTTGAATTTATCACGGTTTAGTGAGTGTGACTGCTATCTCAAGACAGCGTGGACTATTTTTTCCAAACGCTGTTACGTTTTTCATCATTATCCGTTCCTATCTGCTTCGGTGTGCTTGCCGTCAGCCCATTGGCCCTTATCGCGAGCACGAAAGCGTCAAAATGGGACAGCCAAGATTCTGGCACACACAGAGAAGAAATGAAGGAAAAGCTTACTTTTTATCAAGATAGAAGTTCGGATAATGTTTGCAAGGGCTTTTGTTGTAGGAGTGTCACCATTATGGTGGCCCATTTGGCATTGGCGGTTGGAATGGTATGGTTGAAAGGATGGATAAAGTACTTGAATTATTCTTGCATGATGATAAGTGCAACAGTTGCAATTTGTTCAAAAAAGTGCTGCTGATGCTCAAAGCGAATAGAATTTCACTTAAAACGAAAAGAAAGAATCAAATCCATCCAGCACGCACAACACCTTGGCTTGCAGTACATGCTAGACATTGTGCCAAATTTAATTTTATGAATCTTTTCAACCACCTTCTGACAACAGAACGAGCCACCCGAAACGACAAGGAATTCTTTTTATGTATCCCTGTTATCTTATCTTGTCGACTCTCTATTTCTTCATCCTTCCTTCATTCATCGTTCAATCCAAATTCAACTGTCCTCAGCCTTACGAGCACAGGACAGAAAAACAACCTCCATCTCCGAAAACGTGCTGCTGGAGAGAGTGCGTGTCAAACAGATCGATAGGAAGGATGTTTTTATCCACGTTCCAGCGATTGTCCTGCAGCACGGACTTCGACAGACGCTCGTGCAATGGTAAAACAATTCATTTTGGCATTTTAATTTGACGATAAAAGTAACACAAACCCCAAAATCATCGAAATCCTGTGCCGACAGAGAGCTAAAGAGGGGACGAGCAAGCAATGGCAAGATGTTTGTGGAATATTTTAGTACGGACAGATCTTATCTGGTGACCCATTTTCTTCCCATCAATGTGCTAGCAAAGGGTGGCAAAGCTTGAAGCGGGAGCTCTGTTGCTGTTGCGTGATCGAACGAACGGTCGTCCGATTTTCGTAGTTGTTACGTTTCTCACGCAGATACGATGATGAGCGTCAGTATGAGGAGCCCCTTTCCAATCTACCACATCCTGCAGCTACAGAAACAAAAAACACTTTCATCGTAAAATGGTACTGTTTTTGTTATTTTGGAACGTGTCCTTTTGTAGCCCAAGCGGAAAAGGATTCGACGAAACGATGGGAGTAGATTTGCAAGGGTATCTTTGGAAGGTTTGCGAGAGATTTATCTTGGAGTGAGAGAACGTGATTGGAGTAATTTTCTTCCGATTAGCAGTGTGATGAAAACGCTCATTCCAAACATGCTACAGTTGGGAGATATCCAATCATTCTCTGTTTAATCATGAGCGAGATGCCTTTAATGGCAGAAAAAGCATTTTGTCCTTATCGTTCACACTATTCACAAAATTCTTTCACTTTGTACAGCAATTAAAATATGTGTTAAATATAGCACCAAAATTTGGCATTGTTCAAAAGTTCCACAACACAACATCCATTCCTGCCGTAGCATATTCTAGAGTTAATGCATTAAAGCATTTTTCTTGCAAACCATTTGTACCGTAAGATATGTTTTCCCTTTATGTTTTAATTAATAAAACCCTTGCAAAGGACTTCCTCATTTTCACCGTCCACGGAAATAATGTCTGGCGAACGGAGAACAAGTTAAATGATTTTTTTTCTGTTGGATTTGGTTTTCTCCCTTTTGCATTTCCCGTCTGCTTCGGATCAGATCAACGTGACCATTCGTCACTGCCAGGGTTGAGCTGGATTGTTTTTTTTTTTTGGGTTTTACCTTCTCGAGCCCTTTAGAGAATTTTTAATTAGTTTCATTTTTTAAATGAAAAGTGCTGGGCGCATACAAAGTTCAAAATGACTATTTTTCAAGCTAAACTGAGCCAGAGAGGGACAAGTGCGATTGATGAAAGTACGAACCTCTTAAATTGACGTTTGAAATAAGAAGGGAAAAAAGATATCACATAATGCGTGCAAATGGTCGCCAAGTGTATGGAAGCTTTCGAGATTAAAGCAGTCACACGAACGCCACGGCAACTGCCAATGATAACCCTGGTCAAACTGGCGAAGAAGTGAATAACCTCCGTTAGCTGGAAGAGAGGAAAAAAGCACGAAACACTCAAGTGGACAAAAAGGGCATGGTTTGGGGACATTGAATGCTAAGGTCGTTGAAACAATCTCACACAAAGAGCGTGTAAATACGGCCAAAAGCTGTTGGTCCTGCAAAATGGTCCCAATTAAAGTGCACCATCTCGATGGCTACAGCACAAGCGAACAGCAGTGCTCAGAAGGAGTCTTGCTGCATTGTACACGTTTCGGTGGGTAACGAGAAAATCCGAGATCAGAATTGAAAGGAAAAGAACACAGTGGCGAAAAAGCCATCGAACAAAACCTAGTAAATCCTCTTACCGGTTTGTCCAGGCTGGAGTGGTCGACTGATGAGTGTACATTTGAGGTTATTTTGCGACGGGAAAATGCTCTCGTCTACTTCGGATGCATAGCAAGACTCCCGTTCGGCGCTTGCACGTTTGCGCCGGAACCCAGAAGGTGACAGGAAAGTGCCCTACCGTGGAAGAGGTAAAATAAATGATACAACTCTCCCAACAACCCAACTGGTGGGTGAATCCGGTTGACGGAGGGACTCTCCAAAATGAGGTAATTGAAAAAATGGCAGCTGAGCAGTGAGTGTAACTTGGAATAAACAAGAGCAAAAAGTACAGTAGCTTGAATCCACTTGCGTCTGTGAAGGAAAAATTGTATCCAAAGGACAATGCCAAAAACTAGCAACTAGCGGACGGATAATGGGCAGGACGCGAAAGAAACAACCAACATCAGACGGGGAACCAAGGGGCCCAAAATGAAAGAACCTCGCCCTTCGCGGACACTGCCCGGAAGGTAAACTCGGAGTGTTTATGTGTCCGGATATAGTTAGAGAGAAATGACTGGCATTTTTCTAGAGCTTAAGCAAGGATTTGAATTCTTGTGTTATTATTATAGCACGCCCGGCACCGCGCGTAGTATAGATCCACCCAAAAGGGGTCAGAACGGTGCAATGAAGGAAATGGTCGAAGAGAAAAAGGGAAAAAACAACTGGTCACGTTGATTGCAACACCATCCCTTGCGCACCAGCTTTTCGTGCTGTAATTAATCTTTCCACTTGGGTACGTACTTTTCCTTTTTTCCGCTCCTAACTCGAAACCAGTACCAGAAATATCCCTGCGCAAATGAAGATCCATGGTGGTGTACGTAGATTGCGAGCGGAAGATTGAAAAGCGCGAATGAAAATGAAACCCGAAAGCTTAAATGAGCAATTAAAATGATACGAATCATTCTTCTTTCGACGCAGGGCGACTGTGTGAAGATGGGTAACGAAACTTCCAGTAAGTTGTGCAACGTTTACAAATTGCCCAGCTCGGAAGGCTATTGATTGAGGTCTGGTGGATTGCTGTTAACTAACGGTTCCCGAGAAACATTGGCAGTCTAATTCCAAACTAACTTTGTGAAGTGTGGAATATATGGGAAGGATGGACTATAGGGCATTCTTTTGTGACTTTTGTTTTATTGTTTTGGTGTAAGTAGAAACATGATACTGCTTTTCTCATTTTTTGCTTTTTTTTCAAACGTATGAGCTCACGTAACGCCTGCAATCTTGAAACCAATAACACGCACGACACAGATAAAATATAGATCTTCCATACCTGCCAAGAGAGAACAGTGGGACACAAATGACAAAGGCATCAACATACATACGCACACACACACAGTCAAAAACACAATCTAATACACAAAAACAGCACAACACGCATACCAGTGAAAAAAGACTTGTGCTTGTTGTATATACGTGCAAGAGAGAATCATATATTATTTAAACGCTCCAGCAGACTCACGCGCACTCATCAACAAAAAGTTTCAAACGAAACGAATGCTATCATTGAACAGAAAATAAATACTTTAACAAAATCAAACAAACGTGTGAACAAATGGACTTCACACCTACACCAGTATTAGCAAAACATAATGTTAGAAAAAATCAATCGAACATCGTGACACAGCTGCACATTACTAACCGCACCGAGCGCTAGAGCACAATAGGAGGCAACAGGTGAAAGGGATAGTATGGGTTACATTTAGCACTTACCTTTGCTGGCACCGTCTGGTCCTCTCAGGATCGTGCACTCTTCAATGGTTCCGAACGCGTTAAACAACTGTCTTACATCCTCTTCAGATTGCTGCTTGCTAAGCATGCCAACGAAAAGCTTTCGATCTAAAGTGTGATGCAATGCAAAAACACCGTAACACAATTGTTTGTTATTATTTGTAAGTAGTTGTTTTGCAGACCGAATTCATGGTTGTTGTTTGTTTTTGCGTGCATTTCAAGGAATGGACATGATGATCATGATGATGATGGTATTTGGTGGTGGTGGTGGTGGTGGTGGTGGTGGTGGTGGTGATGGTTATGTTGGTTTGGTTTTTGTTGTTTTCGATAGAGTTAATTATTTGGACGGTTTGATTTGATGATTTTGTTCGTCAATTTCCAATTGATGATGTCGAAATGAGAAGATTGTTGATTGATACAGTTCATTTAGTTTTTGTTGGTGTTTGTTTTTACCGGTTTACCACACATTTACCACACAACACACGCCATACACAGGAATTATACGATTGATTTTTTTTTGTTTTTTGTTTGTTTGGTTTTGGTTTTTGCATGAAGAGCGAACAATGGGTTTGACATAAAAAAGAAAAGAGAAAAAGAAGAAAAAAGTAAATTAATAATTTTGCATCATGAACATTCAGCTGACGGTTTGTGTTGAAGTGTTTGCGTGCTCGTGTGTACTGTAGTTGTAAGGATATGTGGATAGTTAATTTGAATGAAACCAAAGTAATAAAGATATGGAAGAGAGGATGCGGCAAAAATAACGGCAACTCAAAACGGACGCACAGTTATAAGGGATAAAAACTGCTGAAAAAATCAAAGGGGTTAGGATATGAAAGGCAAATAAAACAAACATTCTGCTACCCGTTGTGTATTGGAAGGGGTAAGTTTTAAGGAAAATGGGAAAACATGGGGAAACAAGTGTTAGTTCAAATATATAGTGCCAGCAGTACAACGTTCAAGTAACAGTGAAATAACAACTGGATACGTTTATCTAGAAAGTACTCAATATAAAAATCACATCACAAAACGTTCGCATCTCAACGGCATAAATATAAAATGTGATAAATTACCTTCAAGCTTATTTTCGTGAAATTATTGTCAAGAAAAGAGATAGAAAGTGAAACAGATATAAACGCTAACACAAACAAGGAAGTTCATAAAAAAGGTTGTTGATGAAACTATAACATTGCATGAGAGATAATCAGAGGCGCAAACTTTTCGCGATATTGGAAAGCTAGCATAACAAACATTAAATTACAACAAGAACATCTCTACACCGTGTGAATGCAACTAAACACGCAAACTCACAGTTAATTACTTATTGTTTGACAAAACAATTTTAAGTGATTTTATGTTTCTGAAGAAAAAGGTCCATTCAAGAATTTTTTGAAAATCTTAATTACTGAAACCAGTATTGGTACCCCATTGAAAAAGGATGTGTTTAAGTGTCCCAAAATATCGATTTGATATAATTTTAATAAGAACAAATGTTCGCAACTTTTCCCGTTTCATAATTCAAAATTATACCAATTGAATCCCCAACACAAGGGTAGAATAAATGAATTAATCAAATTTTCCTTAACAATGACGAAGTAGCTATTCCGGTATGCTAGCAGCAGGAAAGCTATGTCGATCACAATTCGAAACAAAGGATCATAAAGAAGCTTTCACGCCACCGTGGGGGCTGGGGATAAGTACGCTCAAAATGTCCCATCGTCTTTTCCTTCTTCACTGTCAAAGGACACTGTACACTGAGCGAGCTCTTCACTGAACTGGGGGAAGTGCAATTGTTTATCGTACCATTGGCTTCAAACAGCTCCGCCAGTGTTGCCTTCCTATGCTAATGAAAAAATATTTTGTCCCTTCCTGGTTATTACAAACGTCGCACCTTGTCTCCTGTTGCGGGACGGTTCAGTTCCATTGCAATCCCAGAACAGCTTGGGTTCTCTTTAACACTGGCGTCGGGTTTCTTTGTCCTCGAATCTCGGGAATGCAAAAGAAAAAATAAACCTTGAC
Source organism: Anopheles epiroticus (assembly GCA_000349105.1). Lineage (NCBI taxonomy): Eukaryota > Metazoa > Arthropoda > Insecta > Diptera > Culicidae > Anopheles > Anopheles epiroticus. Next base: position 258,027 of record KB670170.1, on the reverse strand, counting down.
AGAATTTTAAACGAAGGCATCCTAGCGAAGCAGGTCTTCGTTCCCAAGCACCGGAAGTAAACATCTTTCCTTAACCGAAAGAAAACTACCTCCGATCGATTGAGCACGGAGCAAAACCGCCCGTGGTTTCTTCTGGCGAGGCAGGGCGGACGTGATGAGTTTTGCTAACGATGTTTTCGCAAACTATTAGTTGAATCATGGTGCACTTCCTTCCCAGGAAGCTTCATCGTGAACGGAAGGTTTTTGGGCTACCGATGTGGATTCACCGATCACGCTCGGCAGACGGAGGATGAACAGATTTGTTTCGCCATCCGCTTTTCGGGTTTCGGGCTTCAAAGTGCATTAAACGATGCACCCGAGCGGAAGAGGAAATGCTATCCATCCGTTCGCTTCCGATGGACGAGGGATGAATATAATGCACACGACCTGGAGACCAAGACCAGGAGAAAAGTGGCAAACGACAGCTCCAACTTCTATGATCCATTGTTGTGGTGTTGGATTGGTCCACCGGTTCAGATGGAAGATATCGGCACATATTGAAAGTACGGCTGCATGCAAACGTCTTTCATGCTGGCTTTTGCGAAACACACCTTCAAGGCAGAGCAATATGTCTGTGGATTCGTCTCCTCGTTTTTTTATATTCCTCGCTTCGCAAAGACATTTAAAAGAATTGGGATCCGTTGGGTCACGGCATTCGTATTTATAGAGTAACTTTGAACTTCTCGTCGTACAGACAATGATTCATCGATTCAAGCAAAATTTGCCAAAACAAACCGATTAGCATAGAAATCAATACCGAACTGTACTTATTGTGGTCGTCTGTTCACCGCTTCTATAATGGTGGACGTGGTTTAGCATATCGAACGAAACTCGTAAGCCACCCGGGACAAAAACTTTATCCCCGTGACGGTGAAAGATTAGGTTTTTGGGAAAAATTGTCTGCTTCCTTGTTTTCCTGGTTGCCCATCACCCGTTTTCGGTTGGTGGTTTCGGTCGGTAACTTGCTCCCGTTGGATTATATTACCATTAGACATAATTCGGATCATTATACGTAATTTATGAGATTCGATGGGTATCCTTTTCAGCATTTCTAATCTTGTTAATTACACCGCCCGAACGTACGAGCGTTAGGGACGAGATAGATCGCTTCCGTCTAGAAATTGGCCTCTAAGACTCATTCTAAATAGCCAGGCCAGAAGGTCCCGATCGATTGTCACATTTTGCGTCGGGGATTCGGTTGAATCCTTTTCGGGTGAGCATTCGCGTACTATACGACTCAGCGTATCCTTCGTAGTCAGTTTACTTCATGGCAGTGACACCGTAACCCGTGGTGGACAGAATTCATTTGTAAATTTTCTCGACTAATTCTGATAAATCAACATTTGGTAGAAATGAAACTAACCCACTCGGACGCTCCTCGCTGAAGGAACCATTTAGGCGAGACAGTAGGTGACAGTCACCCCACCATTAGTGACATTAACAAAGTTCGACTGCTATGGGTAATGAGGCGATGGATGAAATTAATGAGTTTCTTGGGTTTGCTTTGTTTCCTGTCGTCTGGCACGGTTAGGTTCACACTGTGGTCGAAAGTTTCAACTACCATCTTTCAAAAGCTACCGCAGACGAGTGACAATTAGAGGGAATAAAATATCTCACGATTTAATAAACGAGCATCTGCTAGAACGTTCTGCAAACGTAGTACTAATCGGTTAGATGGATATTCATTTCGGTGGAGCTTCAATTTCAAGGACAATAAAGAAATCAACGGACATTGAACAAGTCTAAAACAAAACGTTTATTTCTTATAGGCATTATGAGAGAAATACACATATCTTCCCCTATTGGACCCTTCATTGCTAGGACCATTGTTAGGATGATTCATTTTAAATATATGAGTCAATAAGTAAAAAAAAATCAACACAACCAAAGACATGAAAAAGGCTTTCACAGAATAAAAAGTTTCGGACGCTCTGGTCCCAGAAGTATATTAATGCAACGACCCGTACATTTATTTGCAAGTAATAGTAATGTTTACCGTAGGCAAACGAGAAGATGACAAAAAACATGTAAACCCTTTCTAGAAGCAGAATGGATTTTCAAAATAGTCTCAAGGTTACCACAACTTTCCTTCATACTTCATCGCAATTGGAATTCATTATCGTGCACTTTGTTAATCCAAAAGCCCAACTCTACAAGTGACTAAAATGTATATTAAATAGGATAGGACGGTTCCATTAAGTTTTGAGCCCTTTATAACATTTGTTAGGAAAAAGATGTCTTTGTCTATGAAGAGCTTCAAAAGAGATACTTTCCATCAATGCTTTATGGTCAAGACCAGACTAATGGCTCTGAATCACTCATTACACGAAGCAGCTTTTGTCTTCTCCGCACGAGTCGAGTTTCTTCAAGCTATGCCATACCGTACCATTCAAGGCGCAAAGCAGCAGTGACCGGAACTGTAAGATATTACGGTTCACAGCGTGTGATCAAAGTATTTATTTTCTACCGCCAGCAATTAAGAATGTTTTCGTTAGAGAGGAGGTGACCAAAATAGAATGTCCACGACTACCGCCAGTTCAAGCTTCATTCATCTTTTTGGCTGGGCAGCTGCCTTCGAAATAAAATGGGGTAAGACACGGAAGACCAATAAAGAATACTAGAATGATTAATTTTCTTTCACTCTCGAAAAGAAGAAGGAAGTAAGAAGTCGGTACTGGTTCACTCAGCAGGACAGCAATCCGGTTCTGTTCTTTGTGGGTAGCGTATGGCTTAAAGGATGAAGCATTCCTGAACCCTCTTTACCGTTCCGGTACGGGATGTGTTAATTCATCAGTTTGCCCTTCCAACGGTCACGGATCACAATTGCCGAAGCTGCCAAGACCAAACCACTGGCTGCTTTCGAAAAAGATAATGAATTAATCTAAGAGCGATGCTTGCAGCTTCAGCTGCGCATTGGTGTTTAAAAAACATAGTTTGTTTACGACGACGCATTGGAGCCTTTGTTCAGTAGCATCGACCAGCTGCACATAAACTAAAATAAATATTAATACAGATTAAAGTTTAGTTACAGCAAACTGATGTGAAAGAATGTGCTCACATTATTTGCGAAGCGAGACACCTTCTTTTTCAATAACTACACTTTATATGCTGTTAAGACAAATTTGTTACTTGATAATTAACACACAAACACACAACCAACAATTAAAAGATCAAACAATGGAATTGGGTTCAATGAGGTATTGGTGACATGAAAATGGTTTTGTATGTAAATTTCGATCAATTTCCAAAAGCATGAGGGCCAAATCGTTCAAGTTTTTGTTTGTTTTGTCTTATTTATACCTCACTGAGCATAACAGTGAAAGACACGCATATAAAGAGTACCAAAATTATCACAGCAGTTGGTTATAGAGAGAGAGAGAGAGAGTAACACCAATAAGATCATAACACATCAAGTATATACTAAGTAATGGTAAATTAACAACATCGAAAATATATGCACCCACGATGATCTACTATTTTCGGCGACAACAAAATACGCATTGGGGAGCCTGGGGGAACGAGGGTCAAAGTGTCTAACATATGCAATGATGGGTAATGGAAGCGCCAGAGTGCATTTGTTTCGGCAGTGTAGAAATTGTCACTAAGACAACGATACTGCCGAACAAAAGTGTGTTGGACAATGGGCGGTTGTTGCACTGTTCATATCGTGGTATGAGAATGACACGTTTGTTGAAAACGAAAAAGACAAACTACTAAATAATTACGGACATTCTAGAAGAATGCATCAAATCACGACACGTTAAGGTTTACGACACAACGAACACACAGAGCAAAATAGAAATCAATGCAAACAACGCAAACAAACAAGGAAGTACGATATTAAGAACCAGATAATGTAGTTTGTAGTAACAGAGGTGGTAGTAGTGGTTATGGTTGGTGTGTATCTGACCAGCGACACGCAAAGGCAAGGCAAGGGTCATACAGAGCCAACACACAGTAAGATTGGCAACACCTTGGGCGAGAGCAGAAGCAGAGGTTCGTGGGTGTGGTCGAGAAGGAAAAAGGAATGGCAGAGCGAGGAAAAGGAGCGGTCCGTACCAGTCCGGAGAGATCAGAGAAAATTGGAATGCGATACAGTGGCGATACCGTCGAGGTGCGTACGAGCACTGGCTAGGCGATGAGTACTGTATGTTAGTCACGAATCATGGCGTTAAATGAATATTAAAATTTGGGGTTTGTTGTTTTTCTTTTTTTTTCTTTTACTTCCCTCGCTTCCTCCGTTTTACCCTCGCCTCAACCTCACACTCTCTTTTGCTTAAAGGGGCGCCCTGCTGAGGGAGTTCCTTTACACTTCTCTTCACCAGAATTCTTGGTACATACCTTACACAACTTAGTAGGGTCATCCAAGGGTAGGCAAACTGAGCTCAAGCGAATGACTGCCGGCCACAGAGGAAAAATAGGGAGGCGTGCGCGCGTGTTGACTGCGTGAACGGAAAACCAATTTCATGCTATGATGTGAAAATCCGTGTGATTTTCTTTTACTTTGCTGGGGCTTTTACTTCTCCCGTCCCGTGTACAGGGTTTGGCCAGTCACCCCAAAATCCCAACCGGCTACAGTGATTGTGGCTCAAAGCCACCAACATTTGCATAGCTTGTATGTACGGCGGGCACGGTGGTATTGACCGTATTCGTTCGAGTTCGAGATTGAGCGATGTCGGGCAGGAATTGTCCGAGAGTGACTCGGCACAGCTTTCTACGCCCAGCAGCGTGGTTTAATTTATGATCGAAGGTGACATTTTTTCCTGCTCGTAGCAAAGGGGGAGGGATCGTTTGGCGTTATCGTGTATCGCATCCCAATCTTGTCGCGTAACGGAAGTCATCGTTTAGTGACTTGAGAGCAGGACCTTTTGGCTCATTTTGAGGATTTTGTGTTTGTGTGTGTTACGACTATCCTCAATGTGGATGGTACGGGAGCGGAGCAGGATGATTTAGGACGTGGAGGGGACATTCACGTGACACATAGTAAAGGACATAATCTTACTTTTCAGAACTTGCACTGACGGAGATGTGCCCTCTGGTCGCCTGTCAGCATTTAATCGGTCTTAGTTGACGTTCCTATCGGAGGGATGGAAATGGAATCTTCCTGGAGGCTGTCTTCCTTTTTTGTTTTCTATTCCGTTCTTCGCTAAGTACACTGTTTGTTTGTCTGTTTGTTTTGTTTGTGTGTGTGTGTGTTTATTCGCTTAATTGTTTTGTTTCTTGGTTTCGTTCATACGTAGAGCACCTTATATTTCCAGTCTTTAAACTTCTCGATAAATCCGTCCCTTATCAAATAGTGTCCGTGTTGTGTAAAAAAGTATGTTTGTTTTGTTTTTCCTATTTCCAGCACTTTATCACTATCACAATAAGTATGCACTACCGAAACCAATCATATTGTACTATGCAGCTTTCGGAACGAAAATTCTGACGTTAGGCTTTAACGAACGCAGAGTGATTTAAGCTCTTTCTTATGTTTATGTTACGTTTCTCCTTTGTCTCAATACTGTTTTCCTTCCAATTGCCCTAACTTTATTGATTGTAATTGAGTGTTTCTGATACGTTTCCTTAGCGTGTTTCTCACGGCTCAAACCCGGGCTGAAATTGAGTTCGTAAACTATGTGCGATGGACGATAGGAATCGGCATCGACTTCGAGTGAAAGGTGGCTGCAATTATAGAAAGTAAAAGAAAAACTAAATAAAGTAACAGTACGTAATAGTCCTTCACACGGTTCGCTACTACACACAAAGAGACAAATATTTAAACAAATCTCGGGGTTTTTATGTCGCTTTCAGTCAAAGAAAAGGTAAGATGTGAACAATGTTTTGCAAAGGTAATTTGATTACCAAGTACTCTTAGTTTTGTTAAACAAGATGACCGATTTTACAGAAATTAGTAAATTTAAGATCGTGTGGTTCCATTCTAACATTAGTTTTTTTTATGTTTGTAAAATCACTTATCCTACGTAAACACGAAATCACTCCCAAACGGCTGTGTTTATTCAAAGTCTGCTCAAGGTACACTGCTTGCACCGACGTACAGGCGATTATGCTAAACGGATATAGATGTAAAACGAAAACATTGCAATAACTAGGTGCAAACGATTCCTTCATGTACCCTAGATAGCATTTTGCTTTTCTCTTTTTATTTGAGTGAAAAGTGTAGCGTCAGCAGAAAAATTGCGAATAATTAAAATGCAGAAGTAAACAATTTCAATTTACATCACACAGGCTTTATTTTTCCATTTTTTTTTATTTCTTTTTCTCCATTCAACCCGTTACATTGTTGGCGAAAAATGCAGTCTGCATTCAAGCAGCTATCATCACGCACCAGGGACGACGAGCAACAGCGTCGTTTCGGGTTCTACGCAAAGCGGATGCAACCCGTACTCGTTTAATTTTGCTTGGAGAGAAAACAAGGATTCGCCTCCTATTTTGAAGCCGTTTATCGTTGCCCAGAATGTGTCGGGGAGCTGGCATAAAGAGCAGCAGCCACGCACAGAACGAGGCAACTAACGATGAAAACTCGTTCGGACGTGACGTGAGAGCTTCGGGTCTAATTTTTTCATCTATCTGTTTGGTTCGTTCCGGAACACTCCCATGGGTATGCATCCAGTCCATGCCGGGAAATGGTTTGCTGAAGGTGAAACCAAAGCAATTTTCCACAATCTTGTTCTCCCTGCGGTCAACCCTGCTGGTCGCTGTCCCGTTGGAATCCTTGGGGTGCTAGATTTTTTTTAAAGCGCCCATTCCCCTTAACACCACTCGCAATCCGTTTCGCTCACTTCATACAGTAGCCACGGCAAAAGCTAAACCCGGCACCGTCCACCAAATCCAGTGCAGGACCGTCTGCTGATCCGGCCACAAACGCTGTTATCCTTCCGAGCCGGCGGCTCAGGGAATTTCTGCATTCCATCAGCTCGCCGGCAAAGGTAAAAGAAAGTTACAGGTGGAAGGAAAATTCAGATTTATTCCACACTTGATGCAAATAAAAGCCAAAAGCACACAGATTTGCATTTTAACCATTAATTTCCTACCTTTTAAATTGTACCATCCAGCCTGGTGAGCGGTGAGAAGTGAACGGATTGGTATGCAATTTCGTCGCTTCTTTCGCTCCCCGGCAGCTGGCAGCTCCCGATCTGGCAGTAATTTTCTCGCTCCGCTCTAGGCTTAACTTTGTAGTGGAGCGTAGATTTCACAGGGAAATGGGCTGAGGGAAAAAAAGCTTTCAGGATTGGTAGAGGTAGCGGACACTGTATGCCAATCGTGCCACGTGAGAGGGAATACGTTACAGCCGTCCCTTTCGACACGAGTTTTCCCACAGAGATTCCCGCTGAGCGACGACAGGGCAGAGTGAGTGAAGTGGCTCAGCCTCTTGAAATGCTGCCACCTTGCCCTGCGCTTCCAGCATTATCACACACTTCCCATGCCATAAGTGTGGAGTAACAAAATTTTCTTGTCCATCTACGAACCGGAATTCGAGCTCGAAAAGCGAAAGCAGGGGTTCCCTGCGGTATGTTTACGTTTCCGCATGAAAAATCGTTTGCAAAGTGTTTACTATGCTGTCGAAATTTGGCATATTTTCTGCTGATGGTGATGCTGCACAGACTCATCGGATGCGTTTTCGGACATGTAGCGGGCAACCGAACGACGGAAGAGGCAAGCGACACGTGTGGCCTTCTGCATGCATCAACTCAATGGTTTGTGTTTGGGTGAGAGTTTGTTTTTCTTTCAATTCATTTCCCCCTCGCTGAGCCTGCAGGGCGAGCTGTGGGTGGTTGTGGTGTTTTTTTGTTTTCACTTCCCACATTTGTTAGTGCTTTCTTTTTTGCTTCAGTTTTGTTTGCACAGTTCGTTTCTGGTTGGTGCGCCTGGCAGCTGGAGGAAAAGAAAGTTTTCTTTTCCCAAAGAGCAAGAAATTGCCCGATGCATTAAATCAAACTATTTTATCGTCCAGTCACTCCCAGTTGCTGGTCGAGTGCAGACACAACGCGAAGGTGTATCATATGAGGGGTGGTTCACTTCGGTTCGGTTGAGTGAAGTGAATGCTTGCCCGAAAGTTACAGGACAACTTGGTCCGCCAGCCAACGAGCACCGAACCCGCCCCAGCAAAGGCGTTCAGGACGGAAGGTTTCAGGCTTCAATCAATCTACCTTATCAAGAACATCTGGCGAGTTTCCTGTGCTGTACGGTAGCCGTGGGTAATGAAATGGAAAAATAAGAACTTGGTCCACTACTTTCCGCAGCCCGTCAGAGGCAATCGGTTACGAGTTGCGAATAAAAACAAGTTCCGCTTCGGTGGTACATAATTGATCTGCTGATGGACACCGTTGATGAATGGTTACAACAAAACGCCTTCACCAATCGACAGGCAACCTAACGGGTAGGGAAGACGCGGGAAGACGGGAGCGTGGATGTGATTACGCATTTCTCGATTGGATGGTTTTGGTTGATGAGAGAAAGCTCTTTCGTGTTGCCCGTTATGTATCATTCTGGTGTGATTAAGCTATTCAGATTCAATCGAACAGCTTGCACTGGCAGACGCAACAATTGTTGTTAAGTATTGGTTGTGCCATTTACTTTCTCTTTGTTTGCCTTTAAATTAGTTTTGTGCATTTCCAATAATTTGATTAGCTAGGGACACTGTTTTCATCTCACACGCCAAAATATAACATTATTCATTTTTGCATCGAATTCAATTACAGCATCCTGTCGCATCGTCCCATTAGTTTGTCAGTTAGAACGGCGAAACTAGTACAAAAGTGAGTGGTGGCATTTTGCCGACCCCTAGCACGCTAATAAATTACACCACTTAGTATGATTTACGGCCAGCGGGCTCATACCGTTGCTCATCGGTCATCGTTGGCGATTTGATGGAAAAATACCACACGTTAATTTTCAAGCCGCCGGTTCCGATTCCCTACGTTCCCGGAACAACGCGGCAACAACACATTCCGACATGACCGGCGTAACATGAACCAGTCATGTGATTGTCGAGCTCATTATTTTCCAATCAACATGGAAACAAACAAGCAATTGCTACAGTAAGGATACAAAAAAACTCGTATCATTCCCCTCTCTTTTTTGTTATCGAAAGCAGCATTGTTCTATACAGTGCGCATCGTTAACACTTCCATTCAGCCAGATGTAAATCACGATTGCATGTTGCACAATCATTTCCCGGGTGGTGTTTTAATTTGTTAGTAAATGAAAAATTGCCCATCACAAAATATGCGGAAAACCACGGAAACGCCCCTTTGGGCGGGGAGCGGAAGGAATCGAATGCATTTACCACGGTGCCAAAATGATTTATATTACATGCGTCCTACACCCAGCAGGTTATTTGAATGTTAGAACCGGAACTGTGAGTTCATGTTTCTGTTTAATCCTGCCACGAATTGTAATGCAATTGGGAGTCTCTTGACGCTCTCCCATTAAAGCCATTCCCGTAGCTGCATCGCAATTTTAGGGAGTAAAACAAACAACCACTTACTCAACGCGCTGGGTTTGTGTTGTGGAGTAAAAAAGGAAGTTTTTTGCAAGAAGGGAAAACGGTAAGCAGCTCCTTCTGTCATTCCTTTTTTCCCTCTGCGCCGGGACTACACCGGGGACACTTGCCGTCCTCCCACGGCGCCCTGCTCACTCGCACTTGACAGGCGTTTGATTTATTCTACAAGATAAAGTCAGCCTAAATTTCCGCCCGCTTCCATTCCGGGCTCGTTACAACCAGTACCGGATCCAAAGGAGGTATTTTTTCCTTCACGAGGATATTTTTCCGATTTGTGAGATTATTTGGGAATGCGTACCAAGGACTTAGCGCGTGTCAGACGGAGGAGTGGCAGCAAACCGAAAGAAAATATGGAATAAAAAAAAACAAAAGCGAAAGGCCCATCTTCTTCTTACAACCACATGCACTGTTTGGCAAGGCAATGAAGGCTTCCATGCTCGAAAAGCGCAAACATCCTTTGCATATCAGAGGTGTATGATAAACAGAGAGGAAGAAGCGTCCCCCGGTTAGTAGCTGAAGGTTACGGTTGCGGGACTGCGTTTGGAAATTTATGAACATTTAAATTTATTCACCGCGTGTACGCAGTTTTTGGGTGATCTCTTTCGCATAAGCATAACTTTTCCCCTCATCACACGCGTAAGTGGCAGCGTCGAAGCAGTGCGAGCGTTGGTGCGTCCAAATGGTGCCAACAGTTGCCGAGCGAATCTTCAACAACTCGGCACAGCTTGCGCGCCGTAGGCAGCAGATAGCCCAGGGCCGACCTTTTGTCAGGGCAGGGAATTTAACGCTGTGCGAATGTGTATTTATGTGTTTCGTCGAAAACGATTAGAAGAAAACGCATAAATCTAAATATGATTCCGCCGTGCCACAAGCGGGGTGCAGGGTATATGCCGTGGCTAGAGTTTGACCGGTGTGCGAGGTGGATTGTGTGGTCGTGGAAAAGATTCGTTGCCGTGATAAGAAACCTCGCATGGAAGGAAAACAGGTTTTTTTGTGTCTTCCCACCATCTCGATAGGCGGATGTGGAACAGCGGCTCAAATATCCTAACTCACAGTTGCACTCTCTCACGCATAAATAACTGTCCATACTTTTCGCTTGCGTAAACAGATCGTATCCTTTCCGACAGTCGACGTTGGAGGCAAAAGAGGAAGGCGTTGCCTAATGGCCGTAGCGTGTTAAATGTGTGTGGGACCTTTTTGAAGCACATTTTAGTGAGGAAAGACAAGGAAACATTTGCTGGGAGTGGATTGGTGGTGGGTGAAGAATGTGTTGTTTTTCTTGCAACTCGTACAACATACTGGTGTGGTTCAATAAATATCGATTGATGCTGTGTGTTCTGCACCAGAAGACGATTGCTAGAAGATACTTGTATCTTAAGATTTCACAAGAGTGGGATTCATTTTCAAAACGACCAAGAGCGTCCTTGATAGTAAGAAAAGTAAGATCCTTGCAATCATTCCTCCTTCACAGTCTGCTGCCGTTCGACATGCAACAAGCAAAGTCCGTGAAGGTGAGCAAAAATCATATCAAATGACAAACCCTGGAATGTGACACTTTTAAGCACATCCTTTTCCTACCACGAAAACCCATCCACCGACCGAGCAGCCTAGTGGAAATCGTTGTTTTGCAGTGGATAAACTTTGTCAGGAGTCGCTTCAACCCATTCGCGACTTGGACAAGCGTGCTGGGGCCAACGGTGGCGCCTCCCGCTTCACCATAATGACACATAATAATGACACTCTAAGTTGTGCCATGGTCGCCTCTGGTTGGGCCGACCAACGAGCCTGTTTGGGTGCGAAGAGTCACGGTGCCTCGAACCTTGGGAAGAAAATGAAAAGTCATTAACGCTTTGTTTCTTGCTTTTGTTGAGCGAAAATATCTGATAACAAGTTTGTCGTCGTACTTTCGAGCATTTGGCTCGAGAGTTGGTGCTGGTGTTACCCAGGAGCGCGCTTAAGATCCCGCACCGTCCACGGTACGGATGTTGTGCTTTAGACACTAAATTTGAAGCGCAGCAGCAATGCTGCCCCAGGACATCCGCAAGTCGTCCCAAAGACGGTTGGCGTGAACTTTGGTGGAGCGTTGTACTTAAAAGATCATTTCCGTATCACCCTGCAGGCTAAACGATGAATGGTCGGTCATGTTTCATGCCTGTAGACTTGTGCACCTAGTTCGGACCTAGAGTTGCCCTGCAGCGAAGAATCAACAATAATAACAGTTCCAAACCAGCCAAAAACACACCTCAGTAATAGTGGATAGTTTGTTGGTTGTTGGCTAGAATAAAATTGTCGCAAACAGTAGGCGAAGAATGTGCGCTTGACGGGAAGCTTCGCTTAAGGGATACCATTGTTTGTCAGTGTCGTATCGTTATATGTAATCACAGGCACTAGCGCCCCCGGATCGGTCGACAGTGATTCAACTCCCTTTGTTCTGTACAGGAGAAATGAACTAAATACAAGGAAACAGATCGTAGACAACTTAAGACAATGAAAAGTGTTTCACCTGAGGCAGAATCAGTTTGCATTGGCGTCTTCAGACGATGTTGTGGGTTGAGATGTCAGAAAGTTAAGAAATGATGGGTGAGTCCAATTATTTCGACCGTTTTGCCAGAAATCCATTGAGAAATTACACAAAACATATCATCAATATCTTCCAGTGACACGATTAAAAGCCACATCACAAACTAACCCCTGTGTACCCCACGGATAACCGCATCACAAACATTCCTTCGCGTATCGATGTCATTATGCTTAGACAGCTCAGTGTCGGATTAGGATCGTCGACCCAGTAAGGGAAGAATCTTTTTCCGAACCTCCCAGAACTCTTCCCTCATTAAAGATCAAATTTATCATTCGTTGTACTGAAATTCGAAGCCTATCCCTACTACACCTGAACACGCCTCAACACGCCACCAAAGCTGTAAGCCGTAGTTCGTGCTCGGAAAGTTAAAAGATAAGTGGTTGCGATTCTCATTAGTCTTGCCCAGAAGGAACTTTCCTCGGGACTAGTCAGAAAATGACACCAGGTATAACGCACCCGAGGGCAACAGCGTTTTTCCCCTCGACCGTTGTGGCTTTTCGGTGTAACGCGAAGCGCAGTTTTACCAGTTCCGCTTCCATCCGCAGGACCAGTCGGGGTTTCGGTGAGATAGGAAAATGATTTATCGTACCGTATAAATCTTCGGCTGTATATTTATTTATTCTATTATTTATGAGCGCGGTAACGGTTTTGTAGCAATGACATGACCCCGGACGCGAAACATACCACCGGAATCAATGTTTTCCTGGCGACGGTTCGGAACAACGGATACATCTTTCGAGCTGCCAGTGGGCTTTAGCTCCACCGGAGGCACGCTAAAGGAAATTTAATATTTGTTAAGGGGTTTTCAGCTGATTACCTTTGAAATCGATATTTTAGCCAAGGTGCGAAACGGTGCTTTGTCTTGCAAGGAACAAAGGTACCTTCAGGTACTATTTACCCTACTACTAGAGATGAAAAGAAGTTTTCATGCTTGCACAAAATCGATTGTCTGTTCGGCTTTGAAGTAAGTTTTCCAAGTAAGCGTGTAAGGATGGTGCGCCGGTGTTAAATTTCGTGTTCGGGCACATTGCGAAGATGAACGACCTCACTCGAAATTTAAGTGCTAGAAATGAGGCAAACCAAACCCTAAACACTTGCAGCTCTCATGCAAGCAGCAAGCACCTCTTGAAGGGAACTCCCGTCGGTACTTTAGGGCATTTAAAGTTGTTAAAAAAGATACGTCTGCCACAGCATCTGAAGACCCACCCCACCAACACTCGGTCGTTTGCGGTTGCATAAAGGTGAATTGAGCTGCACATAAAAATGAAAACACCTTCCCGTGTACGCGGCACCATGCGAAACCGGATGAATAGCCGTGCAACATAAACATAGTGAACCTTGCACCGTGTGATGGCGATGGTGGCAGTATGTTTGCTTCCCAACGCTTCGCTACCATTGCTCCGTTCGCGGGATCGTAACTTAATCTCTCACTCAATTAAGAGACGTATGTGTGTATATGAGGGTTTCAGGAGATGGGTGGAGGTGTAGGGCTCGCGACCTTCCTCAGCTGAGCCCTCGTAAGGTGCGCCGACTTCCGAATCAGCCTGCCACTTAGTACCCGACACGAATCCTTGGGTTTTGAGCAGCTGCCTGGGGTTGAAGTTCATTTTAAATTAAAGAAAAACAGTTACTTCCCATCCGCTCCACTCGCTGAAGAAGAGCGTATAATGGCGCTGTTGGGCTTGTTAAACGCGGGTGGCACACCTGGAACCGTGCTGCACGTGGTGCTTCAAGATGTTCACCTTCACGAGCCGAGCCTTGGCTTATGCTACAAAATAAATGGTGAACCAGCGCTCGTCTTTGACTGGTTGCTGGCGGGCACCACATGGTTTTTGTTTTGTTTTTCTTTACTGGGAATATCTTCTTGAAAACCACACCAGAAACATGAGCTGTAAGAAAAAATACATAAACGCCTTGCCTCAAACTGCTACCTTTGGTTAGATGTTTCCCACAATGTTTCTTTGTGCAGGAAAAACAGAAGCAGCTTGTTTGGCGTTTTTTTACTTTACCTTTACTTTTTTATCTTTTTTTTTTATACGTCGAGCCTCCGCCAGCTCCTGAAGATGATGCTTCAGTAGTTGCTTTTGAATCAGAGTGAGCATTTTTCCGACGTATGAACGTCGATCGTTTAAAGATAAAAATTAAAACTGCACTTGATGGCAGGAAGCGGCTACAGAAATGGCTTCTTCGGTAGCGAACTGTTTAAGAGTGTTGAGGTTTCTCCTTGCTGAGGACGCTTTATATAAAAACATGAACGAAATGTGCGTTCTGTAGCATATTGCTGCACGGTGGAGTCTAAAGCTGACGGATGGGGTGTGGCGTGTCGGTGAAAAGACGGAAAACATGCATAAATAAGTTTTTATTATATTTCAATTTTACGCTCCGAACTTTACACTCCAGGAAGTGAAGACGCTTGCTCGTTCTTCTCTGTGCTGTCGTACGGAAAGGAAGCGCTCAAGGAAACGATTCATCTGCTCGTCTGAAATGGCGCTGCCTGCGTGGCAAAAGTACTGCTTGCCTCTCGGGTTCTCGTGAACCATGTGCCTGTGTTTCGCCAAAAATTCAAAATTCATCCTCCAGAACGGTGCGGAGTCTCTTGCGGCGGCTGTTGGTGTATGTAGTGAAAGCGTTTTCGAATATTGTCATGCCAGCCGATACACGACCATACGCATAGGGTTGAGTTCAACAACGGGAAAACCATGTGGGAGTACAACTTTCCCAAAAGCCTCCCGGATGCGTAGCGGGAAGGATTGGAGGCGCTGGAAGTAGTTAGCAAAGATTTCCTAACCCCTCTTCCAGTAACGCCTATCACCCTTACAATGGTATGGTTGGAAAAGCGAACGGCTTCTGTGTCGTCCTTGCTCGTCTAATCACCCAACAGTTTAATGGGTTTTCCAATCAGTGCTCGGGAGAAAGGAATTTAATATTCGTTGATTTAGACAGGCAATGTAAAATTTTGCAAATGCGTCGGCAACGTCGCTAACGGGCTTTCTGTGTCCCGCAAGGGAACGGATCCTAGCCGCACCAACACCTGCTGTTAACTGCCACGCCAGATGGTGCACGGTACTGTCCTTGCGACCAATTTTCACCGTTGCGAGAAGGGCAAGAGGAACGAAAGCTAAACATACCGTTTAGGCGATTCCGTAATCATCGGAAACCCGAAATTGATTATGCTTATTGAATGTTTGGAGTTTGCTGTACTTTTAAATGATCTTGTTTGAGTTAGAACTCAGGAGAAATTATTGTGTACCTTAAAATTATTGTTTTTCATGGTATTTTACGTTTTAATGTAGCACATATTTGTGATCAGGTATCATATTTTGACCGCTTAGTAACTGTTTCAACGCACGTTTGAAATCTTTTCTGAATCCAAACAGAACGAAGCTTAGTATTTTAAAAACTGTACATAACAGTTTTGCCACTCTTCTGTCAAATCATGGGCCACAAATTTCCTTAACCTCTATCCTTATCAAACTTGTTTGATATCGAATTATTGATCTCCTTTTGTTTCAATGTCTGCTGTTTCCTCTACTTCAATGTTACTCTGCAATAGTTCTACTTTTCTGGATTACGTTTCAAAACATTCTATATTTGTATCATTTTTCCTCGCCAGTTGAGGCTTCCTTCCCTTTCTTCGACTAATTCGTAGGATGAATAATCGTATTTTGATTAGAAAACTAAAAGAATAGCGTGACGAGCCAACATCGAACGACGAGGCAGATCGAACATTTGGAATACGAATCCTTTGTTCTTCTTTCTTCCATCCTTTGCCTGAGTTTGCAATGGAGTGTCCTCCCTTATTTTCCATTCACTAATCGCTTCCTCTTTGAATGTCATTGTGTAAAACATCCAATGGCCGTACAAAGCGGCGTGGTGTCTAATGAGCTTTGTGTGCGAGTGAGTCTATTTTTTATTACCAGCAACCGCGAGCGACGAATTGGAACTATTATGCGGTATAAGAGGAGCCCATAAAACTGTCACCGAAACGGTACAAGTGGGGTAGGGAATGAAACAGCAAGGGGCGCTAAGGGCTTTCGAAAGTCCATGTAATAGGCTCTCGATGGACGCCGATTTCATGCGAGCCCCTAGATACAAGAAAGCAGCACAACATTCAACAGATACCAGTTGTGCATGCCGGGTGATTTTTTTCCCTCTCCCTCAAACTATAGACCATCGTAGGGTGGCGACACTTTGGCGTAATGTATCGATGAACTTGGCCTGTTATGAACACTCACTGGGGGAAATAGATCATTGTTTCCATTAGGCTTTTGTTTGGGTGCAGGGAATAGATAAACGCAAGATACGAATTTATGACTCATTAAAAGTTAATGACTCCCGATGGCTTTTGTGGAGTTATCCATTCGGTCACCGTGCCATTGTTGCTTCGTAGCTGCGTCAAAGCTGTTCAGTTTTGATGGCTGGAGTGACAGTTAATGGTGAACTTATTCACAGTCATATTTTTTGCGATGGAAACGCATTTATTAAACAAATGGAGGCGCCCGGTACCCCACCGTTGAAGGTAGATTATCACGCAAAGGAAGGTGATCAATGACTTTTTCCGTCCCCAACACTTGTCCAGGCAAGTTTTCTTGTGTGAAGAGAAGTTGATTGGTGATAGCAACTTCACCTACCAACGAAAGACGCGCAAAATTGACACTGAAGCTAGAAAGGTAAAAAGAATGACAAAAAAAGCTTATTAACTTCACTTTACCGATGCCGACGCTACTGCGACCTGACTAGACGGTTTCTCTAGAGAGTCAAAGTGCAGAAAATTGGCTGGATTAAGTGTTCTTTTTTATGCGCTCTTTCATGCCGTTGCACTTTCAACATTTCGTCGCTGCTTTCTCACCATTTGAGGCGCAGTTTTAAAGGCGAAAATTTACCTTCCCACCATCGCAAAACCTTCTCATCGCTGCTGCTATGCACGATAAAACCCAGCTTGGCTTGAATCGTGAGCAGCATTCTTAAGCAAAACCCAAACACACACACACACACGCACACACACACACATTTTCAAATAACGGTAGACACATAGTGAACAGACCTGCTCCCATCCGTTGTTCATACTTGCAAGGGCAGTAAAGAGAAAAAGTTTACTTCATTGTCAAAGTTATTGAGCGGTAATCTCATTAGTGGAAATGGTGAAGGTAAAGACACAAAAAGCTGTCCATCCTTCTGCACGGCGATTGCTTTTGAAGGTGTGAGTTCAATTCATTTCCACACGCCATGATGTTTCTTCGCACCTTTGCTGTGTTAGAACTTCCGACATCTTACAAGGATAGTCACCGATCTCTCTCTTTCTCTCTCTCTCTCTCTCTCTCTCTCTCTCTCTCTCTGTCTCGCTGTTTTTCTGTCTCCATTTCTGACACCTTCTGGATAGTGTTTTTGTGTTTTTACGACCGGTTTAGTCAAGCTCATTTACGACTGGAGACCTTAGTGTCTTCGGCCTTGTGACGCCGTTGGATTCTCGAAGCAAAAACTCAAAATACCGGAACAGAACAAAGACTTGAATGCATGGGTTTTGAATCAGAAAACCAGAAGCAAAGGGCCAGCGTAATCATCGAATCACAGTTGAATGGTTGTGGTTTTAGCCAAATGGCATGAGAAGTCAGGAATGAAATCGAACGATTTTCTCCAATTTGCCACGATGCAAAGAAAGCAGCAAAAAGCGAACCTTAAAGTAGTATAAAGGCCGGTAGGTGCAATCAGTGCCAAATGTAATCGGTGTGGATGAGAAGAAAATGAGCTTTAAAAACCACCAAACGTTGTCTTTCTTATTGATTCCAGAGTCATTTGTAGATTAGACAATTGCAAAGGAAAATGTGTAACTTTCTTTGTGTCTATTTAAACCTCTTTTTGTAAGGCTGCTGGTGGCAGTAAAGTTACACAAATTGAGCAAACCAACGGCTTTAATAGCCAAACTCGTTGGTTCCTTTTATTTGCAGCAATTTGTTAAACGACTGAGGCGTTTCTGTATAGTTCTCATAAAACCACGCGCACCACCCTTCGCTTTCTTGATCGAATAGCAATTTAACTCTACATTACATTCGGTCAGTAAACAAGCGACCATTTCCACTGCCATGAAGGCCCTGTTTCAACCACCAAAAACACCCAAATCCTGCCTGATGAGGTTTGCTTTACATTCAAGTCATAAAAGTAAGAATCTCCCCCAAGCTGAGGCTGATTGGAAGTGGGAAGATCAAGACGTACCGTTTAATTGGCCTCGCAGCGTACAGCTCCAATGCACTTTTGACCAGCGCGTAAGCAGGAAGGGCGTACGAAAAGGGAGGATTTACATTTCATTTCCTTCGATTCGGTTTTATATGCTCCAAATCCTGCCGGAACGAGCCAGTGGAGCCGCTTTTAGTGCTTTCTAAGATTCAACAGTCAAAAATGAACTGCAAACGATTCGGTGGGAGGATTGTTTTGGGGTGGATTGTGCGAATGCGAATAATAACGCCCTTTTGGGGTTTTTGGACGAATTTACCGACGGTCGTAAAATTTTGTCTTTTGTAGTCTTGTAAGGGAAATGTGCTTTTATGCTCACGTTTCCAGGACTGCTTGTGTGGTGCTTTGTAGTAATTGCGAAAGTGTTGTTGAACCATTTTGGATGCTTTTGGAATTCGAATTCAAAGACAAATTTGTTAAAGATTTGAATGAAGTTTATTAAATTTAAATATATCTACCAAAAAAACTTACTACATTACTCTAATGCATTTTTTTAAGTAGGACCGTCTTAACAAAAAGAATCGAATAAGCATGTTTTTAAATAGCGAAACAAATTGTTCTGAAAAACACAATAGGAAAAAATAAATTTACGCTTCACAGGTGTCATTCCTTCAAAACGTTGTGAAGTAAAAAATTGAATGAAATTAATTTTCCTTATACTTCGTCCAGCTGGGCCATCTTCTGATTTATTTCAATCGGCACGCAGCTGGAATGTGCCGTGTATAATTTAATTAAAACAAAACATTTGGGCACGAACTAATAAGAAAACTTCATCGAACGTTGAACATAATTCATCAGCATGAAAAGAATGGGGCTTTGGGTTGGGTGAATAAACATAAAAACTCATCCAATATTTTATGTGCGGCCGTTACACCTTTCGTCTTATTTGATTCCTCAGTTTTTAACAAAAGCAAGTGCATAGAGCACAGCACAAAGTGAAGTGTTGCTCATTTAATTGGATATCTGGGGTGTCCTGCTGAAAGTAACCTTATTTTCCACTGTTCATTATTGTAAAATTGCTCTGTCCTTGCTCAGTGACCGAAACGATTGCATCGAGTATTGAGTTTGTATGAAGATGTAAAGAGAAAAAGTGTGAACTTTTAAATTATTTTGTAGCTAAGGGGATATAGTTTGAAGCAATTCTTACTCTTTGCTGCTTACACTTCTTTACTTCGTTGTTGCTGAACATTTCACATGCTCTGTGTCTGGTCCTTTACCAACAAGCTCCAAAAGAGAACAAGTGCAAAACGTGCGAAAGAAATGGAAACATAAAACGATAAAAATTATTACCATTCTTGCATGCATGCTCAATAAACGTTCATAAAGTGTAAAGTTAATAAAAACGTCAATTATTCACCGTACTCAACATTGTGTTTTCACCATGGGACTGTATGGCTAGCGGGTATGGGCTGCAACGTTTCCCTCGATACAAGAACAAACAGTCCCCGTTCAAATGCCGTCGCAACGGTGAGTGCTTTGTACAGGAAATGAAAAGAAGAATGGTCACGATCGTAATGAATTGTGCCCCCGAAAAAGGCGAAATTCCAGCCACTGGGAGGAAACCCGAGAAGCGCAATCCTTTTTCCACCACGCGAAGTACCATTGTATTGGTGCTGCCGTTGCATTTTTATGCCATTTTCAAGTTGTTCCTTTTGTTGTACTTTTGTGTGTGTGTTTATTTGTTTGTGAGGTTTTTTTAGTGCCCACGATAATCGTAAAGCAGACGCCAAACGCGCTGAAAATAATGAAACATTGCGCCATGCTGCTCGACACGACAATAATCGAGGAACGGTGGTTGTAAACGGAACCGGTTGTCATCATCGATAAAGTCACCAAACGACGGCGATGGCGAAAGCTATAGCGACAAACACCACCATTCGGGCGCACCGTGGATGATTGTTTCATTTGTGATAAATTTTCCCCAGATCACGAAGATGCTTACAATTTGAATGTTCTGATTCAAATACACACCCGCGCACAGAGATAATCATAACTGTAAAGCTGACAACGATGTTCGTTCCCCCAACCAGCCGTGAATTTTTGCAAATTCAAATGCTTTTCATGGCGGTTTTATTGGAAAGAAATTTCAAAGTGATTTCAACCAATGGCGCTGGAACATTGCGCATTACACGAATTTAATGTGACGGATTTACATATCTGCTCGAACGGAGCGCATCCAACCGAGGCATGACCGACTTTAATGGGTCTGATAAGAAGTAGCGCAGAACGAAGGCAAGAGTTATCAGATTTCGGTTCACTTAATGCCAAAACAGCTGTAGCTAGCGAGTAGCGCAACATCTCCGTGGGCCTTAAATTCATTCGCAACGGATTTACATCAAACACGTGGAAGCCGTCTGCTAAATCCTTTCCCGTCCAACGCCTAAGAACGGTTTAGATCACTACCCCAACGGTCCTAATTCCAACCGTTTTCTCGTACCCGTACGGGGAAGGTCCCACACGCCTCCCTCACCATCAGCCCGGTTGCGATAAGAAATGGAGTGATAAACCTTTCGGTTTTTTGTTACTTAAGCTGTTCCAACTTTCTTTGTCTGTTTCAGCTCAAGGCCAACCCAGGCGGGAATGGTTTGCAAGGCCTTCAGTTGCCCTGATGCTTGTTTCGTATTTTGTTGCTTAATTTTCTCATCGTTCGTCGCTTCCCCGACCAGTTTGAAACGGGTAAGAGGCCCTGGTAAGCAGCGACGAAGATGTGCAAAGACGGGAAGGATTGAAGGCAAATGAATTGAAAATTTTCAGAATAATGAATAATTAACGGCATCTCCTTCAAGCGTGTGCGCGCTCCGAGTCTTTTCAGATGCCATCATACCATAGACCTTACCATCTTCCAGAAAAGTGAGGAAATTGAAAGAAAATGAAAAAAGGGGTTTGAAGACGCTGTATGGAAAGGCGCGCGAAATTTTACCAGCATTCCGCTGTCATACTTTGCTGCCGGGGCCAGCCCTCTCATTAAAGATTTGCCGGAGGGCGTTTGTAAAGGGTACGCGAAAGATGGGGCAAAATTATTTCGCGCCTTACATAATTCATTGTCTTGGCCGATAAAATGGAATCGAACGGGATATTGTATCATGAAAACGTTCGTATGGAGGGGTCTGGAGCGTTATCCTGAAAAAGGCTCAAATGAAGACGCTTCCAGGCATGTGGATTTGGATGCGAACGCAAAGAGATTTGGAAGGAGCTGAGGAGGCTTTAAGCGTTTTTAATATCCTGTCGACGCATGAATCCAACCGAAAGAGCGAGATAAAATATGATTAAAAGTGTAGCTTCCTCCCACCCAAACTTTCGTTTCTTTTTTCATTTTCTATTCATTAGCAAGATAAATGGAGAGAAGGGACGAACGCAAGCGCACCACAAGAAAAAGTTTTGAGCGAGCTTTTCGATGCGATTATCATTGATGGTGATTGAAGGGAAACGTTCAAGCTAGAGAGAAAGTTAACACACCGCTGCAAAGCGCTTTCTGTTTAACGAAACATACTTTTTTCCCCTTGTGGATGCACCGAAATTCTACCATACGAGCGTCTTCTAATGTCCCGGCCAAGTAAATGAGTGTTGACGCGCATGGCGCGTAATTTGGTTATGCTAATATTTACCTTAATCATATCCATGTTTGCCTGGCTATGTACAAGGGGTGCAAACAATTATGCCCAGTCCGGTCCGCCGTGGTCCTGCTCGACGCTCAAAAAGGGGGCCCATAGAGTGTTGCGACCGGTGCAACAATTTGCTAACGGCAGCAGAAAATGATTATTCGCGCAGCGCCCGTTTTTGCGATTACTACAATTACTGGGTACGTGAATAAATTATTTTCCTAATTATTTAATTGCAAACCGCCGAACGTGAATATTCACCTACCGCTCGTGAGGAGGTAAGGACGGTAAGCGTAGGTACGGTAAGAGATTTTGTCAACAGGGCTGTTGCCAAGTTGTTAATGAAAGTGCACACTTCATCCCTCGCTCGGTTTCCCAGCACGCGTGTGTACTCTTTTCCGTGCCGAGTTTTATTGGTCTGACAAAGTCGCACACAATTTTAACTAAAACTGTGTATCTTTTCCAGCACTCCCGAGCGTGTTTGGAAGGCAAGCGGTAGCTCGGTATCTACACCGTCACTAAAGGGGTTATAGTTCAAGGACTACAAAAGCGCCTGAGCACACTTGCTGCTTGCAGTCGGATTTTAACTCCATAGACCTTCCCCAGCCCTGTGGTGGGAATTGTGGTTTCTAGTAGGGAATTAATTTCTCCTGGCTTTTCTAACTTTGAATTGAAGTGCGCGTTTGGAGCGGCTGCTTAAGGAAAATCCACACTCACTGGAGACTCTCGAGTGCCTGTGTGGATGTGTGTGTTCCTTGCTTCATTACGGCAAACGACAACATTTGCCACGGCGACTTTATTAAAGCCATTGGTGACACTTTGCGACCTTAATGTGTTGTGGCCGCTGCCAACGCGGCTACTGGAATCTGTACGCCGTTCGTTGGAGCGTCCGTACGCCAGCGGAGGTCGCGGCTTTTGTGGCGGTAGCGGATGCGAATTTTTATGTATGCTAAAAAGGCACTTTAACTTTTTCCTTCCATTCGGATCCGGCGATGGGTGAGCGAGGCGGGTGCTACAAATGAAAAAATTGCCAAGAACAACGTGGCAAAAACTTTGTCATTTCTTTTCTCCAGGGTGCCCAAGAAAACAACCGAGCGTTTCGGTTTACTTTCCTTCCATTTGGCTGTTCGCGTTTTGTGCCTTTCGCTCTTAAGGTTATTATTGTAACCGTTCGGGATGCTGGATTTGGTCAAAACAAGACTGTACGTGCAAAAGTATGAACGAGCGAAAAACACAGAGTTTGTAAAATCAATTTAGGAATCCTCCACCCAACCCGCGAATGTGGTACAGCTTTGTGCACGCTACGTTGATGGACAGAGAGAAGTTGTAGCTGTTGTTGTTATTGCTATTGCAGTCGTCCCCGTGTCCTGAAGGTACCAAGCGTCCGTAGCAAGCATCTCAACCCAGCCAACGAGATGAGGTGACCACCCGAATAAAGTCACCAAAGGCCGAACAAAATTGTTTTTCCAGCTCCGCTCGTTCCAGTGCAAGGGAGGAAGGAAAAAGTTACGAATTGAAAAAAGCGAAGCAAAGAAAACATAATAAACACATTATATTTGAAAGTGATTTCCATTTTCCCTAGTTTCAGCATCAGCGTGCTCTGGCAGCTTAGTGTCAAACTAGAGGCAGGGCCAGCCTGCACCATTTCCAGCCCGAGGTAACGGAGTTTTAAATTAATTTTCAAGAATAAATATGTATTTGAAGGCGTTCACTAGCGAGAAACCGCAAGGCATTCTGGTGTTGTCTCTTCGCTTAATCGTCAGCTATATTAAACCGTCTGACTTTGAAGCCCGAGCCGGACCGCATCGTTCCGGCTATGTCAATGTTTGAGGACATCGTGCAGTTCCCGGGACGAAACGAACTAATGTGTGCTTTTCCACTGGAGGATGGATACAAATTCACACACATCCCAATTGAGGAAAGGGCATTTGGACACTAAGAGTAGGGAAAAAATGGCGAAAGAGTGATACTATCCAATGAGATGAGAGAGAGGTCACTTTTGGTTTTAAACACCAGCGTTCTTTTAACCGTACAAGCTGGCAGGAGATGAAACGCGAGAAAATTATTTATTCATGCTCCCAGCTAGGGCATCTTTTTCCGGTTTGGTGTGACGGTACAAACTTAATAAACACATGCTAGCTGAATACGAAGTTCATGGAAGAATGCAATCATCTCTTATTTGTTTAGTTTTTTCTTCATTTTAATGATGTCAACCGATTGTGTCCTTTTTGCTTTAAAACTGCAATTCAAAAATTCAATGATGCATAGACAATTATAACGTTTGAGTGTTAAGCTTTTTGTTTTGCCCTAAAATTCCTTTTAATCGAATTTCTGTGAACGGTATAGTGCATGTCATCAGTAGCGGTAACTGTAAAATGAGGATTTCCTGTCCCTACAAAGCGCGTAAAAAAAGAGCAAACCCTTTTTAGCACTTTCAAATCCCCTTGGCAAACAGCATATTACCTTGCCGCACCAGCAAAGCTTTTTTCGATGACAGGCTACCGAAATGCACCATCGACAAGTGCAGCTTTTCGCCATCAAATTTCGCCTCCATAGAATGATGAATGTTTTATGCGCGAAAAAGCTTTTCATAAACGCTTGTTTCGTTTTTGCATACTTTCACGGGTTATGCGGGGTACATAAAACCTTTTGGAAAAAACAGAAAAGTTGAAAAAATGAATTCCTTTTACCCAAAGCTAACAACGGCATGTGTAAAATTTAGTCACAGCAAATGAAACAAAAAAAACACCAACCTCATTGCATGCATGATGGTGTGCAAACGTCGATGATGAAAAATAAAACTAAATTCAATTTGGATCCTACTTTTTTACAGCGATAGGTTGGTACGCCAACCCTTTTCGTTCTGGTGCCCCGGCTTTGGTTCGCTGTGTCCGAAACGAATCTCTCCAAATTCCGGACTAGCAAAGCTTGGTCGAAGGCTTCTACGGTGCCAAATCACGGTACTGGGAAGTTGTACTTTAAATTCAGTTCACTGCCAACTTCCGTTGTACCATTTATTTTATCATTCTTTCTGATAGTGTCGGATCGGTTGGGAGCCACATTCGCGGCAGTAGCGCGCTGTAGTAATAGAAAATCTCCGGACATGTTATATCTGCTGTTATGCTCGGGGAAGCTAAGCGCAAGTGAACGACTGTTTGGCGTGGGAACAGGCCGAAAAAAAAAACCCGGAATGTAAAGCAGTGCATTGCGAGCATTTCACAGGGTTAAGTTGCCGCTCGGCAACGTCGTGTTCACTTCATTTCGTGGTGCATAACGATCGCAAGCCGCGCTGGTACGGCTGCAGCGGCAACATGTGCTGCGAAGTCAGTAGAGGTGGTGAAGCACAGTCCAATACAGGGGCGCCTTTTCCAGCTTTCTCTCCAAAACCGAGTACACTGGAAAAGCCCCGAATCATCATAACAAAATCACGAACATGCAGCGTGCTATGTCCCGAAAGTGCAACCGTGTAACATGGGATTTAGTAGTTTCACCCACGCTTGGTTAGGATCAGTTTGTTTTTTTTTCATGCTTTTGCCTCGCTTTGAAAGAACATTTTTTGTTTTTTTCCCGTGCCACTGTTTCAAGCGTGCCTTTTTCGCTCGTTTTATATGCAAAATCTGTTCCCAGTGAGAGATCACCGAGCGATGTGCTGGAATGGAACGAAAGCGATCCTTTACAGACGTGGCATTTATTTCGAGTGAAAAGAACAAAAACGACCGTTTTCCGCACAAACATCCAGACACACTCGTCATGAAATGTTGAATGCAACTGAATGGAAGAATCATGAAAAAATATACTTCCCAACGTACACTTGCTGCTGTCCGGGCAACTACCGAAAACCGTCCACACCGTCGCCCACAGGGGAGGTGTAAACTGTGGTATAACATTTTATTTTTCTGTGCAGGGTCATTTTTAAATGTGGTGTTTTATTTTTCCTTCTGCTCAAGCTGCCCAATGTTGTAATTTCACATGACTGGAATTAATTTCCGTTGTCTGTTTTTTCCTTGCGGCAATAGCAGAAACACAGACACACCGCCCACTCTCATCAGTATTGTCTTTGATGGTTGACACTTCCATCCCGGGTGAATGTTAGCCTACGGTTTTGGGCAGGCTTGGTGAAACCGCACTATCTTTCGGGCACATAAATTCAATTAATTTACATGTGTTTCCCCTGCCGGCAGAGCATACAAACTGGAAAACCCGCAAGCAACGAATCTCGAACGATGAGTGCATCAAACAGTAGCTATGTGTGTGTGTGTGTGTTTTTTTTTTGCCGAGCCACTCACATTTCTTTGAGCGTTTGGGGTAAAACTTTACGATTGCTTTTGAACTTTCAGTTGAAGCAACTTCAAAATCAAGAAAACTCAGCACTTATTTGCATCCGCTTGCATTGTGCCAGCAAGATCGTTTTGTGCGGCACGGAGAAAAACAAGTCTTTTACAAAATTCCATCCCGATTCGGTAGACATTCCTGTGTCGATTTATTCGGTGCTGTTGCCATGGTAAATGGAAATCCGCTTTCAGCTTCTCCGGGCCAACATTCTGCGAAACCTGACGAGCACTGGAAAATGTGTCGAGAAATCGTCAAACCGTAAAATCAAAGTCGAAATTCTCAGCATTGTCGTTTGCTTGGTTCGGTTTCCTGGTTGTCCTGGCAACTGGAAGGACTTCATCGGGCGGCGTACCATGTCGGGTATATGCTGAGAGAAACATGGAACCCACACCGTTTCGGAAGGGCAATGCTGTACCGAGGGACGATAGCTATGACGAGGACACTTTCCTTAAGCGCCTTCTAGAGATGAAAGCTGTATGTATCAAGCAGGAATATTTCATACTTACTTCAACAATATGAAGGGTTCCGCTACCGAAAAGCAAGTTATGTTGAGTAATGGGGATTCTTTTTATTATTTGTTGAATGCTCTCCACTCCAAGACTACACAGCGTTCCGCTTCAAACATTCAAACTAGTTCATGTGCGAATATGGGCGATTTGACAAAGCGAAGCGAGACATTCGTCTTAGTAATATGACTGACACGTACCAAAAAGCATAACTGCTTTGGTCAATAACAAACTTCCTCAGCAAATAATGAAGGCTTCAAGTGAAAATGTTACCAATGAAGACACAGGGATATCGTTCTTTCATTGACACTAAGACTGTTGATAATATTGTTGCGTTGAAAATGTAACATAAAACACATTTGCCATTTGCAAATTTTTGCAGAGAGCTTATTTTAAAATGAACCCAATGATATTATTCGCTCACAGTTGTTATTGAAGATTTGTATTTGTTACCCGTTTGAGGTTAATTATTTAAGTATCTTGCATTGAAACTGTTGTTGTCTTCTTCAGATATGGATGGCGATTTTATACACTTTCCCAGAATATTTTAAAACATCTGTCGCAGGCTTTCTAGGAGTAAAACAACGCAAAACTTCTCATTCAACTAATAACCGTTTCTACGCAGGGTTTCCACTTCTTGAATAGTTCATTTTGTCGCTCCAAAAGATTGAACCGTCACGATAAGCAATAATTTAATTTTACAGGAGACAGCACCCTCTTCACCGTAGTCGGTGCGCTTCTATCGTAATTGGCTCACACCGCACACACCGGAAAAGCCTTGGAACAAGATCCGGAAAATCGGTCGCCCTGCCGGTACAGTACTCATCGAAAACCCTTCGCCCAGCCAAGTTTCTTGGGCAATGGGTTGGAAATGCCGATGAAATTTGATTGATTAAGTCATTCAGTTGAATGATTATTAATTTATTACATTACCGGCACCGACAACCGTTCCCCGTTCTTGAATGATCGATTGGTCAAAACGCCTAGAACCGATCGATCTTCCAGTTGCCGTCATCGCGCACCAGCGCGGTTGCTAACAACAGTTCCCCATTAGCATCTCAGTCAACCGTGAGGACGAAAGTGAGTGTATGCGTGTTCCGATTGGCCTTCAACAAACCCACGGATGAGCGGGACTAATTGCAACGAAGCCACAAATTATCATCGTTCATCGACCAACAGCGGCACTGTGGGTGGCAATATACAAAAGATCCAAGTGGAAATGAATCTAATCAGGATGCGATGATACGTTTCGTCGATTTATTCTAAATGTCGCTTGAGCTCGACTGTTCCGTGCAAAAACAATGGCACACATAGCTTTAATCCAATCAAGCTTTAATTCAATGACAGTGAAAACTATGAAAAATCATCTCATTGGCAACGGTGCGGAACGCTAATCGCTCGAGCCATAAAATACTGGCGCCGGGCAGACTTCATGCTGCGTCCGTAATCGAGAGCGAGCAAAACTAAACTAACTCGCTCATTCACCCACCAAAGCCCACCCCATCCGGCTAGTGTGTTGTCAGCCTGAAAACCGTTAGCGGCTGAGTCATGGAGCTAAACGCAAAATAAAGTTAATTAAAAATGCATTAAACGGCGATGAAATTTTAAAAGGGAATGATTATTACATTTTAATATCATTATGCACAATTTCATTATCGTCATTTGGTGTTTTATTTTTGCTTCACACCCATTTGACTGGACAGTGCAGCAGTGTGCAGGCACCGCATAACTTCGTACCCTGGTTCTGGAACAAACGCTTATCCCCATATTCCATGTCTTCTTAGCACTTCCCCATGCCGCTAACCAAGTGCCAACCTTATGCCCGGGTTGGGCAGATGCATTCCGAGAGTGGGTAAAGTGGGAGATTGCCATTGCATGAAATTTGAATAATGTACCGATCTGAGTGAGCGTCGTCGGTGGGTGTGCAAGTGCAAACATACGAAGCTATCATGCTACACCAATCTGACAACTTTCCATTCCATTTCGTGCCTGCTTGCATCCTGATGCATTCAAAGGACTTGATAAAATAATTGCTCTATTACGAATGGCCACAACTCATGCATGAGCGTTAAACCAAGTGCTAGAATAATCCATTTCGTCTCTCATAGAACGAAATGCTAGCTCAAACTGTTGCTGAATTGATCGGAATAATTGCCAAAGCTTCGGTGCTTTGGTGAATATTCAACGGGTGTGCTGTATTTGCTGGGATTTTTTCATAGTTTGTTGTATTTTCAAGTGATAATGTCTTGCAGTTTGTTTTCCCATGCCTTTTAATCTAGTTAAAACTTATATTCTAATTTTGCTGTGATATAAGATAAATAGTGAAAATATTTGATTTATATTTTGCTTTAAAAGATATGCTTTTCAATTCCGTGGACATTTAGGTCTTTCTTTGTTGATGCTACTACAGAGTCCTTGGAATGATAAGTGGTCTTGAGACGCAAAAACGTGAAAACATTCAAATCCGCTCAACATATTTCGTCCACAATTAACGAGCATTTTTCGGCCAATACAAAACACCACAATCAGCTAACGGGTCCACTTTCAACAATCAGGGACATTATCATCCTTTTCCACTTACACTCTCTCCCTTGCGCTAACAATAAATCCTCTCCCACTACGGAGCAATCGAAAACCCATTGGCCGGTAAGAAAAATTGCTTGATCAAATAAAGCGGAAAGGCACTTTAAAATTCCGTCTGTTCCTACCGAAAGGTTCGTCCAACCGGAACAGGGAAAGCGTTTTCGGTGGGTAAGTGAAGGCTCGAAAGCAAAACGACCACCTGCTTCAGCCCAACGAGACATCATCGCCTCGCCACCACTTTTCACAGAGTTTACACTCAGAGGAAAAGAACGAGTGAGTCACCAAGAAAGGTAGAGAGGGATCGAAAAAGGGAAACAGTTGAATGCGACTCTGCCTTGAGTGTATGTAAGGATAAGGGAGAAACCATTCCATGTGTGAATGGGGCACCGGCAAATGGAACGTGTAAATAGGAGGTCTGGAACCGCCGTGTACAGCAGTCTTTATGGCGTTACATCAGTTGCAGACGAAGGAAACATTTTCCTCTTCATAAATTATAAATACCGTTACCGAAGGCAGGACTGGTTGCTTACTGGGAGGTACTTGAGGGCCGCCAGCAAACAGGAACGATGTCGACATGTCGGAAGGTCAACCGGACAAAACGAACCCACCCAACCTACTGTGAACTGTTGCAGTACACAATACAAACCGAGGAAATCCCAGCCACATTCGTCTCCACCGGTCCACTTCACCACTTGCAAAGGCAGCTCTGGCAAAAAATGGGAAAGCGAGGGAAATCTCGCCCCATACTGTTTTGCTGTCATAAACGAGAGTACCATTGCTATCCGGCTGCCACCGGGTGCAAAACGAGATGGCGGTAAAACGATTTCATTTTCATTCCCCACCACCCAAAACCTTTGACCATCTTCCATTGAGAAGGCATGGAAGCGTGGCTAGGTATCGAGCAAATTCTGCGGGTGTCACCGAACTGAAAGGCCGTCCCTCAAGTGGTCGAAAATTGGGTACTGCTGCCCCGGGTGTACGTTCGTGCGACACCGGACGGGCACTGATTCGAAACAGAGTGGTTCGCTTTTCATTTATTCATACATATTAAGTGAAAAATGGTAACCGTTTGGGTTT
Source organism: Anopheles epiroticus (assembly GCA_000349105.1). NCBI lineage: Eukaryota > Metazoa > Arthropoda > Insecta > Diptera > Culicidae > Anopheles > Anopheles epiroticus. The sequence goes on along the minus strand of KB670170.1, from coordinate 227,577 downwards.
TGGAATATCGGCACAGTTGAGTGCTCCTGATAGCTGACCCTGCTCGGAGAAGCGGGAAAACGACAAAGTTTGCAGCGTGATATTACTGCCAACGCAACCAGCTCGTATCGCTTCGTATTGCAGTCGTTGACCGGACACTACAATCGCCCACTGACTGTGTCTGGTAATTGAGTTTGGCAATTTGCGATAATTATTTAGTTAATTAGATTTACTACTATCATTCCTCCGAATGGCCGTTGAGACGGCGCTGTGATGCTGTGTGGTGCGCGAATCGTGAGCCTATCTGAGGTCGTACAGATTCATCACTTTGTCTGAGCCAGCGCAGTTCAGGTAGCTGGCAAAATCCTTGCAAATCCCGACGAAAGGAGACGGCCAGAAATTAGACTGTCTGCCTTCAGGGGAAACCTGAACGAGCGTGTAAATGTGTGTAATGGGATTTACTTCCATTGGCTTGCTTATCCGGTCGCCCGGCCCAAGCAACGTCGGCTGGTTGGAGACCTTTGCCGTAATGGGGCAGCCGGGTCGTAATCGTTAGCGACACATTTTCCAGCTTACGTCGTCGTGAACCGGGTTAGAAAAATCAATTTTCTGTATCTCATTAAACGTGAGAGTAAATTCTTCATCGTACCATCATGGCAATCATCAAGCGAGGGGATCCGAATTCTTTCCCTGGCGAGACGGCACTAATGGAGGGGTTTGAAGTTTTTTTTATGCATGATAAGACGCAGGCGCATTGAAGTTGTCGAGCTAGGAGGTAGCGTCGTTAGATGCTAACAGACATTCCTCGGATGACCCTGATAGTCAATGACCTAGTAAATCTAATTACACGTTTAATGTCATGCCTGACAAAATTCTGGCAACAAGTTGTGCTGCAGACTTGACCCAGATAGAATTTTCCAAAAATCTGCAGGAGAATATTTAGGATACTGCGGGATAAGTTTCATTGAGATAAATCTTACAAAGGTATGAAAAATCTGCTCCGCCGTAGCTTTTAGTCAACTCAAAACCGTTTTGTCGTTGACTAGACAACATGACTCGGACGAAATCAAACCCCCTACATCATAAGAAAAAAACTACACTTCGCTGGGAATTTCAATTTAAATCACGTCACTGTCGATAGCTTTTATTGATTTCAAAGCAAACTCTTTGCATCCAAGTATCGATTTCAGTGTTTGACGCATTTGCATGGAAGTGTGTGATTTTTAAGCGCACACAGCACGTTCACGTTCGCTCGGTAGCGTGTGCTCAACAGGCCGGTTGGCTAAAACTCTGCATCGGTGGGCTAGCACTGCAATGTGATAGTTCAATCTGCGAAAATTGAAGCCTTCCAATATGCAAACAAACTAGCACAAGGCATTTGATTCATTACAACCGTGCGGATAGATCATCGCCATCGGCCTCTGCACAACTCCAACAAACCCATCGGGACATGGTGTATCGATTGTTGTTATGCCAACGTGACGCTGTCCAACCCATTTCGGACGGTTATGTGTCGAACGTGTTGGATGGTAGATACGGGTTTTTGTCTGATTTTTGTACTCTTTTGTTGTTTCCTTCTAAAACTTTTCATGTTTTGATCTTTGGTCATCAAACGATACGCAATCTGTAAGCCGTCAGAGGGCTATGCCGTATTTTTATCCCTTACAACTAGACATCCCCGTTTATTTCCACGTTCCAAACGCACTTGTTCCTTTTTTCACCACCACCACCAACATGGTACGTCAGTCTGTTTTGGCTGCTACCCGTGCAGCAGCTTCGACAAGGATCAAAGCTGGCAGTGTCGCCTGGGTGGCGTACAAAGTCGCACTAACTAAGCTGCCGTAATTACGAGCGATTTGTCTCGCTCGCCCGGAACGGACAAAGAGGAACGGTCGAACGTAACACGTTCGATAGCTGCCATAGCGAAGGCGAGTCTTTTTGAGCGGCAGGATGAAGCACTTAAGCACTCGCGTACACACCCAGTGTGGAACCGTGTCGCCGGTTCGGTGGTGCACAGTGAAGAGTGATTTCTGTCTGAGGTTTGTCCGTTGTACCGGTGCGGAGACAACCAACCAACAAGATGATGCGGTCTGACGACTCAGTTACGTGGCAAGAGTCCGTCGTGAGACGGTGGCAGTTGCTAGTTCTGCTGATGCTGTTTGGGCCGTAATTAATCATACGAACGGAACATAAATTATAGCTTTGGAGTCGATTAATAAATTGCAAACTGCTTGCCACTGGCGGTGTCGGTTCGTCGTCGTCAACGTGAGCACCAGTCCTTCCGCAAGCCGCCATTGTGCAGTACATCTTGTGCGCCGTGCCACACTCGGTCGAGATTGCAGTAATTAACATTTTAGTTGCATCTCGAGCCCACGGCGTACGCCTTGTTGAGGGATGTGGTTTCGGGAAGTGTGATTTGCTTAATGGTTTAGAGACTGCCGCTGCGCTTTCTGCTTGTCGAAGGGATTGTAGCTTCGAGGCGACAACTGGTTCAGAGCATAACCAACACAACCACCCCTGAGCAATAGGTTTACGGGGAGACTCGAGAGCATTCGATTGAGAGTGAAAGATGCACTCAAAGGATGGGTGAAGCCTTCATTTGTAGTCTCGTTAAAGTGCTTGATCGGCAAGTGTGCTGTGTAGTTTGCGGTTTGCCAACATCATGGAGGACTCTCCAGGGCTGCGGGTTAGGTAAAGTACATCTTCAAAATCATACATAATAATGTGCTACCATTAATGAGCTGTTTTAAAGCTATTCAATTTTTTTTCCTAGTCAGCTTAATGAGGTTAATATCTTAAAATTTGTGCTGTATGTAGGAGTACTTTCCTAAAAGGATAAAAACTCCTTCAATGTTCATGCATTGATAATCATAGAAATATATCCTTTAAACGATTTGATATGTGAAAACCTAAGCAATATTCACGAAAGGGAGCGGTAAACTCTGAAAAAACTTTCAGACCTATTTCACCCACAACATTGATCTGTACCTTCGTCAACATCATCAACACCGTTGGGAGTTGTTTGTTAGCCCCTTTCACCCAACGCCATTTCTATCGTTTCCATTGGAATGTTCGCAAATACGCTTCGCATTTTCCTCCAACTCTACCGAAACGCCTGCCGCGTAAGAAAATGTGTTATGAGTGCGTGGCCAGCACATCGTCAGCACAAAAGCACCCTTTTCACTGAATGCCCCAGAAACCGGCACCAGCACACTGGACACGGTCCGTGTGCGGCCGTAGACACGGGAATAGAACGACGGACTCAGGTTTGGTCACGTGCAAGAAACGTGCTCATTAGACTAATAATTCTTGCGTCCGATACGAGGTCTTCGAACAAGGGCGGAATCTGCGTGAGCTTGTGATGCACAAAAGAGGAAACATGGAGGAGGAAACGTGCAGCTGTGTGGAGGCCGTGTAGTTGGCGTTATGTGTATCGAATTTCAAATTATGTAATATTTCTTTCCAACCCTTGGGCAGGAGACATGCTGGCAGGGCTAACATCTATTTTCACTCAACTTCTCACGAAAAGCCCAAGCATCTGACGGGACAAAACATGGACGGTGAGTTACGAAGGGGAGGTTGGAAAAGTGGAAATTTACTTTTTTTGCCCAACCGTATATTTCTTTTCGCACGTTTTTAACCCATGTCGAAGTGGATGTTGGGGCATAAGAAACTGTGGAAACGAACAAAAAATCGTTTCAATCCACCCACAACCCAGCACGGCGAAGAAAAATAAACCCAAACCGAAGGTATGTCCAACCACCGTACGCGGATATGTGTCAGTAACAGCAGCGCTGACTCCAAGCAGCAACAGTGCGTTTTTCCCCGGGAAATTGGAACGAAGTGAAACCCGAAATAAATCAATCGATCCGTGGCATCTTTCTTGATTTTCCAAAAGGTCATAAATAATCTGTTTCCTTCTCCAGTTCGTGATTTCGACTACGATGCCAAATCACGCACCCGTGTGTGCCGAACGAAGTGGCCACGTCCTGAAAAGTGGAAACATTTTCCAAAAAAAAACCCACCATTTCCTGTTTATCGACATGGCTGGAAAAATAAAATGAAAATAGGAAGGAGAAGTTAAAGGACGTCAGGAGGCATTTACCAACAAACGGACTGGAAAAATAGAACCTTACCACGGGAGCGGATAAATCTGTTTCAGCTTCACGATGGAATGAAAAGCGCGTGTGTGCGTGTGTCAATGCTTGATTCACTTTCGTTTCTTTCCGAAGACGGGCGGGCGGAGACGCATCAACAAGGAAAAACACGATGAAGAAAAAAACAGGATCTATCTCCTGTGTGTGCCTAGGCACACCTACCCCATCGTCATCTTGGACTAGTTTGCTGTTTATCGAAGTGAAAAGCCAGCGCCTCGAGCTTGCGGACTGCGTGTGTCAGGTGTATTGCATACCAAAGAAAAATGAAACGCGCCACCAAAAGCAGCCTCTCGATGCGTAGATTGAATTTTAAACGTAATTGTATGGAACTTTCGATTTGCTTTTCAGTGTCTTCCGTGGCGTGACCTTTTTTGCATTCTCGCTAGGTGGAATAGAAAGTGACGACGCAATGCCATTTGACGGTTCGTGGCACCGCGTCAGCCTCGCGGAAATGGATTCTCATACTTTCCTTTCTGCCGAATCCTTCACGCTTCGTGTTTATACTCATCTCGCGTACTGTTTTGGGGGCGCGATGCTTTGTTGTGTGCACGGTGGAGGGATTGAAGTTTTGCTCATTTTTTGTTCTCCTTGCTGTTGTGCTTTTGTGCACCCTCGGTGCCAGCCCACTGTTGATTCAATTTTCCCTTCCATCAGTCGACACTTTGCAGGCCTCTAACTTTGTTAAATAAAAGTAAAGGGAAAGTTTTTCTTCGGTGGAAAGCCCAGAACGAAAAAAAAACAACAACGTTGGCACCCTCTTTGCCCGTGGCACATCCCAGCCAAATAAAACCGGGGGAATGCGGCCTGCGTGTTGAAACTTAGCGTCAACGCATCGGCCACGGCCACGCGCTGAGCTAGCGAACAGGAACGCAAATTGTTCACCCCGGGGGGTCTTGCTGGGTAAGACACGAGCGCAAATCTCCGAGTTAAATAAACCAGGACAGATCAGTGGATGCGATCGGCTGAAATGGAAGGCCACAAGAGTCTTCCAATTCAATAAGCCGTCAGAACAGCACCGAGAGACAAAGGGCGTGAAAGACTCCAAGTGCCGCCCGTAGCAGCACCAACAAGATTAGGATGAAGATTATTTAGCCTTTGGGATACATCAAAGTAGGTTGAAAGATATTTGATCGCATATTTAAATCACGTATTTTTTCGGTACTAAACCAACCTTATCCGAGCGCATCATGTGAACACGGGCTTAAAAAAGGACCTTTCCAGGCGGGTGTATAAATAGAACGGATGGATGGATCTACCCGTAACAAAATGGTCGGGGCGCAAGGGATTGGCGCTGGTCGGTTAATCAATGTCGAAGCGAAATGGGACGAGCTCGTGGTCCCGGAACAAGGTTTTATTCAACCGATTCACGTGCAACTTCCGGGAAGCTAAAGATTGAAGGGAATCTCGTTCCCGGGCGCGATTGGATTAGTGAGGAATAATATGGGAGTTTGTGTGCGAATATGTGTGTGGGTGTGTACTTAATTGTGCCTAAATTAAATGTTTTCTTCAGTAGTAGATAACACATTGAAAAGGACCGAGATGAATTCCATGTGAGTCGCTAAAGCGTATACAGAACGGATTTTAATCTTGGAAAACAAAACAGGGGATACTTTATTAAATTAAACTGTTAGGTAGCAATGTATCCCTCGTTTCGGTGTTATAAGATTCACATTCGCTGATGATAGATAGCGTACCTGGGATACAACCGAATACATATTTGCTAATTGCTGTTCATCGGAATGCGTCAGTGATTCACCCTCGACAGAAAACTCTCCAAGCCCATGACCATTTGTTATTGTCCCCTGCAGACAAAGTGTAATGCGCTGGTCACCTATCATTAATTTATGGGTAACTATATCTGTGTAGTCTGAGCCCTTGAAAGGGCGTAAAATGAAGGTGCCACAGTTTCAAACCAGGCGTCAGTCAGCGATACTGCCGCTCGGAAGCAATGCTGACGAAATGCAGACGTTGAATTGATGGTGGTGAAAGGCAACGAACGGACAAACGAACGAACAGACCACCAACCGCATGAGGCACCGTGGAACAACCGAGGAAGTTGTTATTGTCGTCCAAATGCAATTCATCATAAAATGCTCTCGCCAGCCGCATTTCCCTTCCAGTTTACGACCTCGCTCGGTTTCCTCTGCATCGTATCTACTCACGGGCTCTGTGGATCTCCATCTCGGGTGCATCGTCATCGGGCTGTCGTGTGAAATGTTTTGACATTTCATCCAACAGTCTCACCCCTCACTGTTTCATCCACCTCTACCATGGTGCAGACCATTTCAAATATTCTTGGTGGTTTGCCAACCAAGCACACCAGTAACGCCCGGAAGCAGATGGGCGTCTCGGAGGTTAAATCCCCGAGGGCAATTGCCTCGTTTTCGAGCATGCCACTGCTTCCGAGATGGGGCCAATGTTTTACCTCCGGGGAAAGACGGGCTAGGGAGACGCAGCGGACGGAAGCAAAAACTACTTTTCATTCTTCAAGTGCAATCCATCGATCAAGCTCCGGAGGCTCCAGAATCTCCTGGCAGACTGCCTGCCCAGCTCACGGAAAGAAGAAATAATGAAAAAATAGCATATAATCGTGACGTAAAAAGCCCGCCAGACTCGACGCGCTGGCTTGACAGTTGCCCCGACAGTGGCAGACAAAGAAAAAATTGCTCCCTTCCAAAGAAATGTTTGGTTGCACCTTCACCATAAGCCAAAAGGGAGTGCTGGAGAAAGTGTGGGAGCGAATTGGTTATATTATGGTTTGTGTCTGGTTCGCCGTCGTCCTTGCTTTTGCAACTTGTTTTCATTTTCTGGTGTGAAAGCAAGTGATGAGGATGCAATTTCTTTTCAGATTGGTTAGTTTTCGGAGGATCCAGTTTAAAACCGCACCTGAGATATTTTGGAGCGTGAGGAAAACTCCCAGACCGGAAATAGTTATTCCGTTCTTTAAATTTATAGTGAGACCCTCGAGATGACATTGTTTGTATATTGACATTTTTTTCGTGTAAGAAATTCAATAAACTATATTTGCAATGACGAATCACATTTTCTAAAACGTTCTTTCATACCCATTCAATCGACTCTGCTACTAGCGCTGCTCATTTTCCAGGCAAACATCATTCCGCGAAAGTGGTGCACAACCTGTGTCAAAATGAAGGAAGAAACAACCGCTTACAAATGGCTTAATTTGTTGCAGTTAGCAGCTCCAAACACTGTCAAGCGTTCGCAAAAGTCGGTTGCCGAATTTCATCAGGCACACATTTAACACCCCGACCGCAGCAAATCTTGACAGCCGTGGGAAGGAAGCGTAACCGTGAACGATGAAGACGTTGTCCTTCGAAAGGATTTATCGCTTGGACTGCCGTGTATTTTGCCGCGGCCAGCAGCTTCTCTCGTACCTCGAGGTGTCTGCAAGCATTTTGCCATTCTGCATAAGCGGCAAAATTGGTTGCCAATCAGCGATGCAGCCACCACGCACACAGACACACAGACTCTGAGACAATAGCACGCCCTAACCGAGAGCTTCGCTTTGAAAGTTCAAAATTCATTCACCGTCATCATCTTTTGTCGGTCGTTTGTCTGCCAAGCGCACGGGACGGGTGACTGATGCTCGTAAATCCGGTTCGTACAGATCGTATCGCATCGTTTCCTTCGCTCGCTCGGTGCACAACAATCTAAGATGCTGCATGTTCTCATCACATCGCAAGTGACTGAACACCGCCATACCGCCCTCGCCAAGGTCTAAGACATTTGATATATTAGATCTCCCTTCCCTTTAATTTTAATACGCTTGCCATTTGCTACACGACAATGCCATACGCTCATGTTTTGATGATGCATGTGTATACCATGTCTTTGCACACATGGACTCACTGCTCACGTGGTCTGAACGTGTGCTTGCGGGTTCAGCGAATGCACCCACAGCCATCCCCGCCGAAGACGTTACTTCCGGTTGAGAACTTAAGTTCGTTAGAACCGACCCGACCGAAACGATGCTCGGGGTAATCGTTACAAGGAACAGGAGCAGAGGGCTTTTTCCTGCACCGGCATCTGGTGGGGCTTTCAGGACGTCTACAACCAAGCAAGGAGTTTCTTGCACCGTCATCCTGTCGTACTGCATGCGTTATATTGACTTCACCACAGAACCGTACGGTAAACCATATGGATCCCATCCCGTGCGAGAACGCGGGGCTAGGAATGGGATGAGCTTTAATTGAAATTAAAGCTTGGCAGGATGACAGCTAAAGATGTCAAACAAATACTTTGAGCTGCAAGCATGTCTTATTGATATACGGCTATCGAACGTTTAAATTGAAGCGATGAGGGCTTTGTAAGATAACACCGGAGGACTTCTTTGTGTGGAATCTCATCAGGGTTTTATCTTGAAGTAAACCTGGTGCAGGGTAGCAACATGACTCGAAAGTTTGTTACTGCTAAAAATTTATGGAAACCATTTGAAATGTGCTAAGCTATTGAATTGGTATTGTATTTTAGTTCTTGAGTGGCTTTTCATTGCTAGTCCTGGTTAAAATAAAACGATCTTTTGCCAACGATTTATGGTAAAAGCGAGGTATCATTATGACAAACTCATGTACGACTCTTATCGCTCTTTTAGGTGAAACTTTAAGCGCTATTAAAGCTACACCACGCTGTCAAGGACATTTTTTACAACCTTTATCAAACTGTCCCACCATCTTCCGGCGCACACCTGCCTCAACCGCACACCATGCGCTGCAAAACCAATCCGATGTAATATTGTGTCATCTTCTGGTCTCGTCACCTAATATTTATTCGATGACATCAACAAAAGTGGAAATCTTGCCTCATAACCCAGCGACGATACCCGAAACGAAGACGATGTTTACGATGGAATGGTTTCGACGCCAGATAGAGACACATCGTCAAATGTCCCGTTCTGCTGCCTCCCTATGATGACGTTGTTTGTTTGCTGGCCACAAAATTTATGGCCGCGACAGACTTTTGCACACACGTGTTTGTCACTCTGTATGTACACGTGCGTGTGTATGGGTGTGAGATATTGAGCTCACGTTTGATATTTTTCACCCTCCATTCGATGGTGAAAATCAATCGTAAACGGTTGTGGCGAAAAATCATCACACCACCGCTCGATGGATAACATATCCTTTGTGGTGAGAACACTGCTTCATCCAACACGTCAACCACAAGCTGGCAGGCGTTTTTTTTTTCAATCATACACACCATACTTCGCACCAACCCGGGTGGGAAACTTGTCGATCCGAAGAAGATAATACGAATATTGCCTGGCTCATTTTGTCAACCGATTCCGGACCGCTGCCGTCTTCTGCTTTAAAGTAGGACACTGACATGAGCCACACAGATCCTTTTACGCTCTGATTCATCTTCCTTTTCCTTCGCTCTCGCTTTGTCGCCTTTATATCAGCAAGATTCAATCATTTGCTTAGGGTGTTTGGCACTGGATTTGCTCTAAACTCGTTTGGTTTGGTATCGATTTTTTTCCGCATCACCTTGACAAGCCTTCTTCCGCCAGCCAGCGGGAAAGCATCTTCCCCCTTTCAAATGTGTTGGCGAGTTTTCCTTCCAGGCAGATAATAAAATCAATTCAAATAACGACTACAACCGAACCAAAATCAAAGTGACAGGACGGAAAAATAGAATAAAGCAACTGGGAGGAAAAAGAAAATCCACCAACTGATAGAAGCGTTTCATGTTCCGCAGGATCTCTCTCCACCAGAAAGGGATCCGGAAGGTGCCATCAGGAACGATGGTGAGTGCGGGTGGATTTTTGGACGCTTAAGGACAAAAACCGTTCACCACCCGTCCCTCCAGAGCGCCTTTTCCGCTCCGCTCTCTACGTTCCCTCTCCTGTAGCTTGCCTAATTTGATGGAGAAAAGATTTAGGGGTACTCATTTTCCTTTTGAAGTGAAACAAGCAGAAGTTGATTGGGATGGAATAAAAAGGTACGACGGGCTTCCCGGTTTTAGGCCAAGCGAAAGCAAAGCAAAAGCGACCAACCGTACAGTGGAGCAGCGGCGCAGCAGCAGAAAAAGGAAAAACTGTCATCCGACCAATGGGAAATCCTAGCAACTGTGTGAGGAGGGAGTGACGAGAACCAAAATAAAATTCGTAGAACAAAGAAACCGTGCGTTAGGAGCCACAGTATTGACAATAAATGTTATTTTATTTTACAATAGGACGGCAGCACGAGTGGGGAATGCTTGCTGGATGCGGATGCGGTGGTCTTCTGCACACTGTTACGGTAATGGCAAAGATGTTGTACCATTGGCCTTTTCGTTGTGTTTCAATACCTTTTTTTGTATGGTCCCGTTGCGGGTTGGGAGTTTGTCTCATTTCCGGGGACTTTTCTTGCTTCATTCACAGGATTTCCTGTCGATCAATCCCATTCGAACAGGATATGACAAAGAACACACAAAAAACGAAGTATTTGAAAAGCGTTTTTAATGAAAACAGGAAGCTGCTCTCATCAATGCTCTTTGACGAATGGTTTAATCAATACCATTATTATATAAATATTCATGTTTGACTCCAATAAGTCATCTGTCATCGTAGCAGCGCTTGGAATCAAACTTAAAATGAAATTAAAAAAGTTTTCGGTGCGCCTCGAAAAAGTATTTTACTTCCATTCGTCTGATGAAGTAGAACCTGAAGGCACTCCAATCAATGGAGCGGAATTGCTGAGAACCAAATACCGCAGAACCAAAACCGAATCGGCTTCATCCATCCATTGCAACCATGGGAAACGGAAGGGTATAAGCTACAGCACGAATGTGAAAGAGATTCATAAAACTTTCACGACCCTCATCAGTATAAATTGATAGCAAATTATTTATTTTCATAAATTATTCATCCTAAAAACCCCACACGCCTGCTTGCGCTTCGTTTTTCTCACATTATCGACGCCTTAGCGCGGTGACGGCAAAGGTGAGCTTGTCTCGCTTTGTTCTGCCTACGAGAGGTACACGGTAGTGGAAAAGGTTGCTCGATTGCAACATTCGTCCCACTCTGCTCAGGTGGTAAACCAACGCTGAAGGTAGGAGAAGGGAAAAGGCTGCCTTTTTCTAGCACGAGTGTATTCGCCTATGCAGCGTATCGTGGCAAGAGAGTCTGCCACGTGTTGAGAACGATGGGTTTACTTAGGGCACAACACCTTCCAACGGCCGAAAACGGGATCTAGGAAAAGTCCTTCGTAAAAACGACATGGGTTGCCGATCCCTTCAACTATTTTTGGATTTTGTTAGCTCGAACAGGTAGCACACCACACACAATTCGAATCTTATTTCACTCGCCATAGAAAGGGAAACATTCCGGGACGGGAAGATGGCATTGGGCACACTGCACATGTTTTCCCGCGCCATTGGAACACACGTGTGCTGGTTCAGATTTTTGTCACATAAAATGTATAAATAAACAGCAGCACTCGAAAAGGATTTCAGCTCAACGAATCTGTCATAAGCTGCATGAGTCCTACAGCTTCCCGGTGAAGGCACCGTGCCGCGGGAAACAAGCCATTGGTGAACCTTGGTAAAGCTGCTAAACATTCTATGATTTTGTGCCTTCTTTAGCACGCATTAGCCGCTGACAGCTTAGACATGCAAATTGAAATTGAGAATCAAGGCAGCGCCATGGCAAATTCAAATGGAAACATCCCCACAGCCGGATGTAGCTCTTTCGTCCAAAGAAGCGTAAGATAAAAACGCCCTCGAATGTTTACTCTACGCTAAAAGAAAACGGGAATGAGTATGTGTCTTCAACCCTCCGCTGAGTAAAATCAGTTTCAGCACGGGAATGAGTTTGCCTTGCAGCGGGGATGAGCTTCTTGCGTGGTTTCTCCTGGCGACAATAATGTTTGTGATTATCTGTAATTGTAGTTCCTCAGTTTTTCTGCCCTCCTTTCGAACAGACGTGGGGACCTTAATGTAATGTAATCACGTGTCGGAACATATGTTTGGCAAAATTATGTCGACACCCACGAGAACACCGAGGTCGAGCACCTTCAACGGCAGTCGGAGCAGCCGGGCGACAGGTTCAACGCACTTAACCTCCATAAGGCAACACGTACGATGCTGCACAAAATGTCCAAGGGGCCATACATTTTCCATTTCATTGCAACCGAGCGTTATTGGGTGGTATATGTTGAGCATGAAAAAAAACACACAACCACACACAAACTTACATGTACGCACACAATCACACGAAAAAATCGATTAATGGATTAGTGTGGAGGTGGAATCGATTTTTCTCCAACCGTCAACCGGAATCCACCCTTCGTTGCAACCGTTGCAACTTAACTCCTGCTGTTGCTGCTGCTTTAAGAAGCCCCGTTTTCAGTAGCCTTAATCCATCGTGACACGGCTGTGTGGGAGCTTATGTAGGCAAGTGTGGCTTATTATTGTTCTTGTAGTGAGTTTTTCGTTCGTTTCGATCTCCAGTCCAGACGAGACCCAAGCTCACATGTTACACCAAATGAGAGACATAAAATTGTACGATATTGTACCTTTGCTTGTGCGTGTATGGGTGATCCATGTCTACACATGCTGTTTTATAATCCATAGGCACGCTTCACCACCTACGTGGAATATGCTTGGAAACAGGAAGGATATGTACCGCTTTTAGACAAGTTCACTGCCTCCAAACTCAAATCCACCGCTTCCTTCGCACCCAACCAAGCGACGAAAGAAACTGAAACGAAAAATGTAGCTCACAGACAAAATCACGTTTTATGTTTTCCACTTGCGTTTGCGTTTTTTCTCTCTCTCACTCTCGCACTCTCCCTGCCTAGGTTTGCACAACAAAAACGCAATGAATTCCCTTGCGGCGCACTCATGCTGCGTTCGTTACGTTAAATGAAGATGAATGATGTAATCAAACTCGTGTGAATACACACGAAACACACGCAACCCAACCCAGCCGGTGGGAAGAGGGGAGTGCTGTGGGTGGTAGATGGATGGGTGGGAGACTTAAATAAAGGAAACACACAGCCCAAACCAAACACGTGCCACCTTTTCAGCACAAATGTAAATCGGCACCGGAAAAATTACGCACACCAACGGGAGTCCTACGCCCCTCATGACGAACGGTTTTCCGATCCGAATAAAACCAATCCATCCAACAAACGCCACACAACGGTGGCGCGATCCGCGAAAACAGCTGCCCTGGCTAGGAAGTGTCTTCAATTGATTGTGATGAATGTGTGTACAAATTAAATAACATAAAAAGTACATAAAAATAATCATCAATTCCACGCATTCCAAGGGATGGCACACTACGTGATCCCCTTTACACGGTGCTAGCGGTGGTGATGGTGGGGAAGGTGGCGTGGAGGCTTGCTGCTTACCGGTACACCTCTTTACAAAAGTGGTTGTGTTGGAAAATTATGTGGAGTGTAAAAAACAACATAACACTCACTGACAACAGCCAGCGAGCGCTTGTTTGAGTGAGAGATACGTGTGGTACGTGAGTTTATGAGCTGTTGGCCAAGCACTGTTTGCATTATGCAGCAGGGCGGTATGGGGGAGAGCAACACGGGCTGGCAGCAAATGGCAAACTGTAGCTGATATAAATTTTATGAATTACAAATCAGATATCCGAGCCATCCCATTAGCCAACTGCCGTTCGTCACTCCATCAAGAGACGCCCCGTTTGTAGGGCCTCCGTAATTGAGCAATCTGTCTAATGGACGGTGGTTTTAGGTTTGTTTGAAAAGGATACACATGCTCACTGTGTTAGGAAGGGAAGTATGTTGGCGCAACACGAGAATAATTTACATCGTGCCCACTTTTCAATGGATTGATTGTGGTCACCGTCGATCAGTGCGCGTCGAGTTGTTGAAGGAATGAATGTTTCAAACTATTATTTTCAGCTGTTCATTCCTCAGGTACGTCATTTTACAATCATGTTCATTGAATGATTCTTTTTTTCTTTTCTACTAGCTGTCTATTAAACAGCGAGGAAAATCGTTGTTTTGAAACAGCATCTTAATTGTAAAATGTGTTTTATGTCTAAAACAAAACCGTTGCCTGTTACGTCAACGATCGATTCCCGCTTTTACTTTCTGCCCTTTGAACGGATCGTTAAGAAAGTTTTGCCCAGGTAATAACAGCCATAAACGTTAATGTATGCCAGGCCACGTGGTGGCAACACAGGAGGGAGATAACGGCAACAAGAGATACAGACCATTCCGTCATTTCGCTATAAAGAGCGCTCTTGCTGCATCCGAAATCGATACTTTAAAAAACGGTCCTGGCTGGACGCGTGGATGTATCCACGACCAATTGGCCGTTTTGCATTTTTCCTTCACATGCTATCTACTTTTATGATTGTTTCGAAACTGAGTCCAGCTAGTTGATATTCACTGCGACACGAGCGCAATATCGTTTAGTGTTTGCCTAAACGGTCATCCGTGCACTCGGTTCGGTGTCCTTTTCATTTATTTGATCGCTTGTCGCCTGTTTGCTTTTTGCCATTCGGTTCACCATTCATTACGAGGGAGAACCGGAAAAGGAAGGATGCAAATGGAAAGTTGTGGGTTGAGGGTGACCAAAATACCATCGAAAAAAACTCTCCCTTCTCGGTTTACTAAGAAGGCACATTTTTCGTTCGCCCAAATGCCGACCAACTTGTCCCATTTTCCACAAAGGGTCATCTCTTTAGGTACCAACTTGCTCCATTCAAACGCAAACACACGCGCACATGGCGGGCGAGGAAAAGCCTATTGTTTAACGTAACCTTTACGCTCCATAAAAACTCGCCTAGTGGCGCTTCTATTAGAAGTAGTAGCAACAACAGCAAAAAAAAACAGCGTGCCTAGCCTTTTTCCCTGGGCGCCCGGGGTAATAGGCATAAAGAAAGACATTCATTCGCTTGTCCCCCAGCATTTTTCTGGGTGGGCGGGTGTATGGTAGGTGTTGCTTTTGTTCCACTCTACTCCACCGCACCGATGACCATATACCGGTGCAGATACAATGTGGTACGGTAATTTGCATACCATCTGATAGGAGTAGGAGTGGAACAGCATAGCCCGGAGGTAGGGTTTTGGAGAACGAGCGTTTGTCGATAAAGGTGAAAGGAGCTCGTTGGCAGGATGGCAAGAAGCACGGGCCAGCGAACGACCGTTAGCTTAGGCAAATGAGCGTACAGATGACACGCCAAAGTGTAGACGAAGGACCAAACGAGTACCTACGAAGAGGGGAGAACAGACAAACATAAAAAATACTCCCCCTACAAACACACACACACACCCAAGTGGAAAAAATTAGTGATATAACCGAGTTCCGTTGTAAATGAGATAATTTGAATTAATGGTGTATCTTGGCCCCATTTTCGTCGTCATCGTCGCCGTTGTCGCTCGATTTCGGGCTGACCTCTCGTCTGTTCACGTTTGGAAGATCGTTTCGATACTTCCGCTCCTTCCCAACACTCGTTATCTTCTGTACAGGGAAGGTTTTTTCCCCTTATTCACATCCCTACAATTGTAGCGCCGCAGTATAAAGGTGCGTTGATGTTGTTGTGTCCGTTTTTTTTTTTTTCATTTCCAGATTTTTGGCCATCCAGTGGGAAGAAAATCGAGAACAAATCGTGTCCACAGTGAAAAGCAATTGCAAGAGCATCGCACCAAACAACAACAAAAAAAACCAGCGGAATAAAACAAAAACACACAAAGATTTTTGCCGTTGCTTACATCCGGAAAACAGTAATGACTTGAAACCCGAATAATAATACACCCCAGCGAAAGTGCGGAAAATGCACGACCCAACGGCACCAGACGAAATGAAACAAAAGTGGGTGTTGGGTTGAAAACTTTTTAAATTAGTTACTGGACAGAAAGTGCGGCTTTCCTGCTTGCCGTCGCCAGCGTTTCCATTCTGTTACAGAAGTTGTCCAGCTGGCCAGTTCAGTGTGCTTGTTAGTGTCGTTGTCGCTGTGTGGATCCATGGTCCACGGTTGGGATTTTTATGGATCAATTTGCTTTCGGTGCGATAATTGAGCAAACACTTGGTGACACCGCTTGGTAGTGTGCTGAGGGGTTTGATTTAACGGCTTTCAGTTGGGCGTCTGTATCGTACGGCACGTCGTATAGCACACCAAAATGGCAAGAAGATAATTTTTATGGTTGTGTTTCCATTCCTGATTTAGAGTTTTTGTGTTACCAGGGCGTTTTCATCCTAATAACCATCACATACACAAGACCGGGATATAGAATTTAAGCGATTGCTGGCACTGTTACTCGTCTAAAAATGCTACAAATGATCACAAACCGCAGCATTAATTGCGTACGTAACATGCCGCTTATTGTGAGTGAAACCCCCGCCTCTTGTTTCCTTTTTTTTGTGTATTTATTTCTAGTCTGCCAGTCCTTCAGCATTCACCAGAGAGCAACCATACAATTCATCAAAAGCGCACAAAAGCAAACCAGGTAGTGCTATAAAAGTGCCATCACCTGTGCCTCAAAGCAGAGAGCGTGTGCACTGCAATTGCACATGCAGGAGCATTCAAACTGTTGCTATCAGTGCACCACACACGACCGACTCGAGCGAATGGAACCACCGCATCGTACGGTTTGCCGGACGTGGTTGTGCTGTGGTATGGTTTCTACCGCACCGCACCGATGGAAATGACTGACATTCCCAATGAAATATTCAGAACTTTTCTATGAATTGAAGCAGAACGAGCGTGTGAGAGCAGGGCAGGCATTCCGGATACACTGCAGCGGCGTTCCACCCTAATGGGAGCAATCAGTCGACTAATGTGTTGAAATTTTACCGTTCATTTCCTCCCCAGAGGGATAAAAAGGGATGATATATGAATTCCCGTTCGCTGCATTCCATAGATTTTTACCTTCGTGTTGCAGGTATTTTTTGCAATTTGTTCGACGTTGAAATTGATGCATTTTTTATCCTGCGCTAAACTGGCCACAGTTATTGCCTCGACCAGGGAGGACGCTCTTGCACTGCTTTTATTTACTCTCGTCTATCGGTGCTGTCAGTAGCAGAGCGGAGCGCAACGAGCGATTAAAGGGAATGTACTTTTTTTGTAGCGTTATCGGTGAAAGCTAAATTACGACAGCTTAGCCGTTCGTCCTCAGTTCATCTGTTGTGCCTTTGTGCCTCGTTTCGGGAGGAACTTAATTTCATTATTGCACTCTAAAAATATCTGCACGTGCTTTCGCCAGCCACCACCGGTTTTGTCGCCACGGCTCCGACACGTTGGCTGTAATTACTGTTTTGATGCGCTGTTTAAAGTGTAAGAATTTAATTTGCTCACACAAACCTCATTTGGCACGTCTGAATGGAGGCGTTTGATGGTATGGTTACTTCCGAACCTTTCTTTGTTGTCTATCCTTCTCCTGCGTTGCTGATGGCGAGAAAGCAAGCTCAGCAAGCGTCTTAAAATTACATTTACGCTCAGCGTCGGCATCTTGGGCCTGGTTCCATTCGCCGTTCGCACGACCGAACCCCGGCCATTCAGCAGTATGTGTCAGCTGGTCTGGCAGAGCAACACCTGATAATGACAATGTAATTTTCCTAATGGAAAATTGCTTTGCTAAGTTTGCTACGCCCACCTACGGATGGATGGGAAAAGATACCGCTGGAAACCACGGGATGAAACCCGGCGTTCGTAAAACTTTTGCGTTCCACAGAGAGGTGGTAGTGGTGGTTTGGCCGCTTTCTCAGCCAGTTACGATAGACCTGTCACTCATCCACTAAATCCTCCATAATCACACACCACAAACCATCATCCGAGCGAGTGTATGGCTCAGTCCAGAACCCGACCAGCCCCCAAGAATACGGTGTAGTTCTCACATCCCAGCCTCAATCGACGTTCCCAGTTTACAAAGACGTAGACGCACGTGGGAGAGGGGTTGACTGGGAGGGACAGGAGAAGGTTTCGATTTTAATTTGATCAAATTATCAAACCTTCTTGCTGACAGCCCCTTTTCGGTACCAGGGACGTGTTGAACGTGTTCAACGTGGATGAGCTTGTCTAACCCCGTTGACGGGTTGTGGGGCGGAATCTATCAGGCTAGTTTTTACGTCACACACAGGAAGACCCGGTTGGCGAAAGAAGGCCGCAGGTGACGGAAAGGGTGGATTGTAAAACATGGGAAAGGATTAAGGCAATTACTGAAACATTGCACACATGTCGCCCTGCCAGTAACAGGTAACGGGAATGACGAAGATTGAAGCGCAAACCCGAAACGCTTCGGAGGCGTGTTTGGCTTGGTAGACCAATTTTTGACCAACGGTTTGGCCGGGGAAGGAGTTTGTCTTATCATAAATCTTTCCCTGTTTGGGTGGTGGCGGTGGAACAAAGGAGCAAAGGGTGAATAACAAATTATTCGTTTTAGGCGTAAAATATGAAAGCCACTATAGGAACATAACATAAGACATACAAAGCCTACACTGCCAGTGGTAAGCATGTAGCTTATTACAATTTTTCTCAAACTACGCAATAACAGCCCTTTCAACTACACAGTTTCATCCCGCAACATTTCTCCTCAGCGAACTTTCGTTGTGGCGATGATGTTTGGTTTATAATTTTTTAATCGTAAACACACACATTTGTCGCCATGTAACGCCATTTATCAAATGAAAATTGCTTCTACGAGACAGGGAAACACTCGCTACCACGCTTGAATCCGGAAGGTGACGATAACCGACCAAACTTACCCACTTTGTGGTGCGGCCAGGGGAGAGGCACACAAAGTGTATTCAGAGCAATTTGCTATTAAGTCTTTTACAGCCCACAGAGTCGGGCCCCGGGGAAAGGTAGTTCCGGTGCCTTTTCCGTGTCCTTGTTGAGGTGCCAGGGAAATGTCGACACACTAGAAGTGCGGGGACGGTAATGTTTATGGAGATTTATTAGCATTCTCATAACTCGCCCTCTGAACCTAGCCTCCCTTGTCCTTGCATGCTCGGCACTCCGCCAGATGCCATGTTGCTGTCGCTAATGAAATCTTGGCCGCTGGGCCTCCGTACAATGTGCGAGAATCTTCCGTTTGAACCTTAATTTTGGGCATTTGTTGCTACGGTTCACTGACCGTGGAGAGTGAGGGAATGCAATGGGCCCGAAAGAAAAAGATAGAGAGATAGAGAGTGAGAGAGTGTGAGCGGGAGTAAAAAAAGATCATTTGCTGTTTGTGCTCGGTGTACATAAATTTTAATAACGTAACACATAAAGCTGATGGAGCAAGTTTTGTCATTCTGGTGTTGTCGGGTCGTTGCCATGAGCTGGAGACTTTGCACTTCAACGCTCGCTTTTTCGTTCTACTGAAGTCCACCGACAAGAGAAAGCGCCACCCAAAGGTCGACCTATGCTATACGTGTGTGCATTTTACAAATTGTCTCAAAGCCCTGTTACACTTCAACCAGAACTGGTACCGTGGGCCTCAGTACACAGCAAGCAGTCAGAGAAGCTTCGCAAAGCGGTGGCTGTATGCTGCAGGGGGGGGGTACTGTTGCTAAGATTATTATTATTATTAAACATCAAAAGACATATTTTGTTTGCTTTGTAGCAGCAACCAAAAACAACGCCCTCTACGAAACCGTACAAAACGCAATGCTCTCTCCCTACGCTCTGTCCTGTCTAGATGGTTGAAAAAGCGAACTCTTATGGTGCGGGCAAGTGGTCCATTTTATATTTCGGTTCGTGAAAAGAAGACTGTGAGGTAATTTATATTGCTGGAAATTATTTCATTAGCATGATATTAAAGTATGTAATGTTGGTTGCGATACAGGTTCGACCCTCTCTGGTTTGCAGAGCAGCACTAATGGACCTGTTATGGATGACTTTAAACTGGGCAGTAACAGTTTCCTTCATCTAGGAAACCAAAGCACCAGATTGCAGCAAGCGAGCAAGACCATTTGATCTTCATGAATGTCGTTTCAGATAACGCTCTACATCAGCCTGGCCAGCACAGCTCTCGGTGGGACTGTGGCTTAGGGAAAGTGAAAAAGTGGCCATTTGATTTCAAACAATTTTGTATATTCATACATCTCGTATCAGCCATCCCAATCTCGCCACTTTTAAATCAAAGCAATCGTCGTGAATCAAAGTGAATTGTGTGCCAACAAAGCACATCGACGCGTTCGCGCGTTTGCGATGCTATCTTGAATGATTGCTCGCCACTATGTGCTGGTGTGTGGCTGGATGGTGGACCGAGGAAAAGCAAGATAAATGGCACCGTTTTTCGCGATTGAATTTTGGCGTGAATTTATGATTATTTTAGCTCTTTTCAAATAGGTTCTCAGCTGGCGTTCGCCACACCATGGGCGGGCAACGGTTGCTGCTACCCTGAGCCTTGCATAAAACAAAGAGAACATCGTTTCCCATCCGAGCATTTCGGCAATCCCGATGAACGATGGCGATTTTTCAATGCAATGAAAATTTACTCGCACTGTACTGGCTGATTTATTTTCCAAACGCCAAAATATTTTCAATTTTTCAGTTTTAGTTGTTCGTATTACCTGATCGTCTTTGATCACAAATTAATATTAGCTATGTCAAGCTTTGTGCTTGTTATTTGCAAAGAAATTTCAAAAACTTAATTGGTGTTTTTTTTTTGTATTTTAAGTTGATGTGGTGGGAAAATGTAACTCAACATAAAAACAACTCGTAACGTAATGGAAAAGACAGCAAACAGTGGTAATTTCTGGGAGGAAAGATCCACGTAAACGAAGCAAAACGAACAAATCGTAACTTACCACCGCGGTTCTCGCTATCCGCTGGCTTGACTTGAATAGCACGGTTCATCTGTTGGGAAGAAGAGAGAAAGAAAGAAGAATGTTAAATCTGATTTTCATTAGACCTTTCGCATTATGCTTTACGACCACGCGCCGACTCGGTCACGGGGATGTTATCGAATGAACGCAATAAAATTGTAAAGGCATAATTTAGGCAGGCCTCCTCTGCTGCTTCTGCTGCTGCTGCTGCTGCTGCTGCTATTTTCAACCATCGCAAACAGCGCCTGCCTTTCAACATTCCGATGTGCGAACAAGACATTTGCCTTCGCTAGGACATGGTACTTGGTGTTGCAAAGGAGTGATTTGCAAAGGAAAAGTGTTTCCCCTTACCAGCAAGAGTGGCAATGGGCGCGTTTGGTGTAAAAGGAAATTTTAATGTATTCTGGTTTTTAATTTATATTCAATTCCAGCCTCCCCAACGGAAACCTCCCTCCGGAATGGTCTCCCTGCTTTTCTAAGCACCTTCACCCTTCACGTTGTTTAGCGTGCAGCCACTAGAATGAAAACGATTTTCTCTCGCAACAAAAGCAAGACGTGGAAATGAGAAAGCAAAAGCCACTCGGTTGCCATAAACGGCAGCGTGTCGAGGCGTTTGAAATTGGGGAATTAAATTCTCCTCACCGCAACAAAGAACCCCGGCAAGGCACACGGCACTCGAAGGAGAAGGCACAGCAGCACGTTTCGCGGAGGCAGAGATTCCGTATCAATGTTGTTCGGTTGTGATCGCGAACAATTCTCGGCACAGCCGTGTGGGTGGTTGTTTAACGAAAATGATAAAAGGTTTCTTGGGTTTTCCACCAACGCTAGGTGGTTACACTTTGGAACAACATTGACGTAAATCGTTCGGGGTTTCCAAAGAAACCGGTTGAGCAAACCAGTTTTTGGAAAATTTTCATGTTGATTAAATTCAGGGATCAGTTTTCGCTAGTTCTTATTAATTATTTAAATATTACTAAACTCCAGAAAACCTTTACAAAGCAAATGCAATTTTTTGTATTGAATTTCATAAAAAGTTTTAGTTCATTAGGTAACGTCAAATATTTAAGAAGAAAAATGCCTTTTTATTGCATTCTAAAATACCCTAACTAAACTGCCTTTGATAAAGACAACAGTTAATAGATACTCTTGCAATTTTGCAGTACTTAAAGAATTTCTTAACCACAAAGCTGTGCAAACTGAAAGCTTCTACCGACTGAACTGGAGAAATCTCGTTCACTCTAGACGCAAACGCTTAATGACTCGCTGCTATGGCGAACGCCAAATTTATGGTCCTATCTTATCGCACCGTTCGGGAATAATTGAATCTTTTGCATAATTTAATGTTGTTTAGCGAGCATAATGGAGCTGCAGCGGGCGAATGGGCAACGTTGAATGGTAGCCCGGTTTAGCTGTACGCACTTATTGCGACTTTCCTCACTGCATCCTGAAATTTGACGGTAAGATTTGGTGCGTAATAAAACGGTGTCAACGCTTTGCGGTTAATTAAGCTCCTTTTCGGTGAAGTAATCATAGCAGTAAAATTTGCCTTGGTCAGCTTAACAAGAGCTTTAAGCCCGCAGCAAATTACTCCAAAATGTTGCAAACATCTTACTCAGGTAGATTTCTTCATTTGCACTGTTGGAACAAAGACTATCCGGTCCGAGCAAGGCTGCCAGGGAAGATAATTACTGTTTTCATAAACAGTCACATCTAATTATTTTCTCTTCCATCATTCACAATTATCATCGGTGGGGCTAATTTTACCGCTGTGTCCCATTACCCATCTACGGTGTAATCTAAATCTTAACTGATTTTACCGAGCATTTGTTTTCACGCATTGCTCCTGGTCAATTCCCTTTGCTATATCGTGGCTTTGTTTCATTGCCGAACCTGCTGTCTTGCTTGCTCGTATGGAAACACTTTTCTTACACTTACTAGTGCAATAAGCCGTTTTTATAAGAGAGAGAAACCAAGCTACTCAAAGTGTTATTCCCCTGTACACTTTCCAAGATGATGGAGAATGTTTACTTAATATTTTAATGCATTTTCCTACTCATTCCGGAACTGTGTGGCACTCCTTGAGTGTGTTTTCTTTCTTTGGTCTTTTTTCCATTTAATTTCGTTCACTTGCAGCATTTTTTGCTTAACATTCACGTTCCCTGTGGGCCATCATTTGTTCAGTCCGCCTAGCGGCGACCACTGCGCAGCAAACAGCAGTCAGTCATCGCCATCCCTCGAGACGTAAGAAATACGAATCGCGCCTGGACCGCAACCTGCCTTCCGTCTTCCAGTGGTCGGGTGAAATTGATGGTGAAAAACTTTTCAGCGCTTTCTTCTCCAGGCCTTTTTCTTCGTATAACTAGCCTGTGCCTGATAATGAGAAGGGACAACTAGGGTGAAGCGAAGCCACGGTAGGAGATGCCGCAAGAAGTAATGCGAAAGTTTTGCACGAGTCCTTCGAGAGCAGTGTGGCCGGGAAAGCTGAAGTATTAAGACCAAACAGCGGCCTAAAGTCGATGTCAAGTGGTGAGGATTCGCCTTCCACTAATTAATTAATTACTAACATCGATTCAAGTCGTATCTCCGGCAGTAGGGAAGGTGAGCGGGCAGAGCGTCGTAACGGATGGAAGTGAACGTCTGATAAGGAAGTTGGTGTGAAGGGTTGGTGGTTTTCCGCCAGTTGGCCACAAGAGCAATAAATAAATTTTCAAAGTGAATGATATATTAGACTGCGATGCTGCATTAGTTTCCGACGGTGTCTAGAAGGCTGGTTGCCAGTTTTGTTCGCACATATTCTGATGCCAACCGATTATGGATCGATTTATCTTTCCACCGTCCGCTCAATTCACTCTTATTTTCATACAACTATCGCTCGCGATAAATGTGGTTGCTTAGGGGGGCAACTGCTTTTCAATTGAAACAGTCCACATCCATTGAGTTCCTCGGTAGGAAAATCGAAAAAGTGTGTACACTACCTCGGAGTATGATTAACCCACACGTTTGTGATAGTCAAGGCCCTAGTCCTTCAAAACGTTTATCCTGAAGCGTCGACGGCACGCTGCTGCTGGTAGCGATCGGGGAAACGGGAACATAATGGTAGTAAGCGGTCGCGAATGACAATGAAACAACTGGCCCAACCGATGGTAGGCCCACGCAACACAAATACACATCCATTAACGTAATTAGCTACCATTTATATTATGTTTCAGATTATAACAAAGTGTTCGCAAGAGATAAGGGGCCCGGTGGCACCGTACGCGTGGTGGTTGCGGTGACCAGGAAGTTTATAGCATTGTGCGACTCCGAAGCGGTCCCCATTGTATGGAGTTTCCTTTCGATATAGGAGAAAATGAGCTCGGCAGACTCGGAGGTCGGGTAATCGAACAGTGGCGCCCCTTCACCATCCTGTTCAACGCTAGCTCAAATAAATAGAGGCAGAGCATATGTCTTGCGTCGGAAATGCGTTAACTTTGGGGTGCTGAGCGCCAAGCGTGCTGCAGCACGTAGTTGCCTTCCTCGTCACAAATCTACTCCACAGGTCCAACCAAATTGCCTAATGGTTTCAGGGAGCGTGGATTTTGGGAAAAGCTGTCCGATTTCCAAACCAAACGTTCACCTGTGCTGCTGGGTCGATGTTACGAAGGTATTTCTATCCTTTTAGCTGTAATAAAATATAAATCAATCGCCTGGACAACGTGAATCATAAGCCTTGCGCTTGGGGTCTTGCCAAACAAAAAGACATCAGTATCGATTGTATCGAAAGTGAGATTGAAAGAAAGTGTGTGGACATTAACTTCGGTGTGTTCGTTTTACGTTAGTTTGTCATGTAATTTTGTGTTTATTGATTTTTTGATAAATTACTCTATGGAATACTATGATTTCGACAGTGATTAGTGTAAGGTTGATTACGAGAGTGACTGTAATGGACATTCAAGTACATTTTCCTAAACTAATTGAATATATTGCAAGGCAAATTTGATGTTAATATGATCTTTTTCGATATGAAATAAAACAGTGTTGAGAAACGTTCTTTTCATCAACTCGATAAAAATTGAAAGTTGACATGAACTACATTCCTTCATATTGTAATGCATATCCAGCACAACCTTAAAACTTCAAAAGGAATCCCAACATGACAGCTAATCTTGTCAAACAGTAAAACTATTTCCGATGCATTCCGTGCAACTCGTTTCATTCCGGATGGCACGCGAAAAACGTAACGCGAAAACAGCTTTCAAACAGCAAAATGCTAAGCCCAACCAGATAAGCAAAACTTTTCCTTCTAGAGCTGCGCCGTGACTTCATGGTCGTGGCGAAAGTGCAAACGCTCGCGACTGGACGACTCGTGCAAGGAGCAATTAAAATGGATTGGAGAGCGATAAAAATCCGTCACCAAGGCGCTACGATGATCAACGAAACCTTCGTAAGAAATGTGCGCTGCAAGTACTTGAAGCCTGAAATGACATTGTTGTCCTGGCTATACTTTTTAAAGGTCTTTTGTCCAACAACTTTTTAAGACGACCAAGAGGGTATTGCATTTAACAGGGCAGAACAGTGGACGGAAGATCTTGAGCGGAAAGATTACTGGACTTTGTCTTTAACGGCAACTCGTTTGCTCGTTCTCCGTCGCAATGCAAGGATTTGTTTTCGATCGGTTCGGGCAGGGAAAATGCCAGTGTATGGTAAAACTTTTGCCCCATTCAGCAACAGTGTTGTCATTAAGGATTTAAGTTGTTGATTTTACTGCTCCTGCTTCGGATGTCAGCTCTCGAATCGAGAACAATTGTTGGACTTTGCCTTGTTCACCGTCATTGTTGGGCCAATTTAAAATAGTTTTGCTCGCCTCGGAAAAAACGGAGGATTTCATGGGACACCGTTTTGCGACTTCCGCTGCAGATAACTGGCGGTGTTAAAGTCGACGGAAGCACAATACGAACAAGGCAGAGTTAGGGTGTTTTGTGAGCCTGCAAATCCCTCATTAGTGCGGTTGCTTTGCCAGAGTCTATGTTCCCCGGAGAAAAAGGATGCCTGTTGGTAGGATTGGAAAAACAAAGACAACATCCTTACTTCCTATGTTCTCTCGTCATGGTAAACAAAATTGGTGAATTTAAAACTTAAAAGATTACAAAATGGATTTACCGAGACAAGCACCAAGTACTTGAGATTTGTTTTGTTATTATCGCATCAACTGATGGAAATGTGAAAATATGAATTAAATTTGCCTTCTCATTGAATAAAAACGTCAAATAATATGTTTTAAATTTAATTTAATGAAGATGGATTACTTTGATATTTTGTCTGCTTTCGCCAATTCACTAACAACTGAAACAGGCACAAATATCACAACATATCCTATTGAGGTTTGAGGTTACGTGTTGTTGGTTTTTGTGCAGATTTTTCACCTTCATGCTGCATAAAAACATCCAGACGATGCACTCAAGTAGCAATGCACTCAAAAGCAAACATAACCGCAAAATCGGAGCCCTGGTTTCATGTGGTCTGCCTCTTGGTTTGCCGTCTTTTGCTTGATGAGGCACATTAGCGGTGGAACGGAACGACTGTTTATGTCGCTCTGGTTTTGCAACATCGATCCCCGCACCATCTTTCCACCTGTTTCCAACGTGCAGCGCAGGGACGGTGCATTGGCCCCACTACTGCTGATGGCACCGTTCTGCTCATTTAATCCTTCCTGTGTCCACCAACCCTTCCGGAAGAGACAATGTAAATGTGTGTAAATGAACGCGCTCTTGCACTCCAAGTAATGTTGGAGGGTTGGAGCAGCAAGTGAATAGAAATGCCATCGGAGCGAACGGTGTACAGATGAGGATGGTTCTGTGCTACGTCAACGATATACATTGCATACGTTCCCGGATGTTACTCCTTCGTCGCTTCCCTTCCAAGCGACCTCAAATGGTTTGGTATGAGTGCACGAGCCGGCTGAACGAACGAATGAATATCCTGATGACGTGCGTACACGTTCCATTCCCGCACTCGTGCCGTTGCTGCTGTTGCTGTGATGCGCCAGGCATTTAAGGGTTAAAGGGCTCTTTGACTACTTCTGCCAGACCGTGCGTTTCGCATCCAACTGTTAGTGCATCTGACTGCATGACGATGCGTGTGCATACTTAACCGGATGTTTGGCATAACGTTAGGCACCGGCTTTTGCTTCTGTCCCTTTTCAATGCATTATGCCCGTCGCGTTTGCACCTCTGATCATAAAGAGACACGTGCGGCAAATGCATAGTCGCACAAACAAAAAAAATACACACACAAGCTGCTGGAATGTTTGAACAAAGACAATCCATTTGATCTACGTAAAATGTCGGCGACATTTTATAAATGTCAAGCGAATTGTTTATAAGTGCAATAATTAATGACGGGTCGTGCGATGCAGCGCGGGGCGGACAGGGCTAAGCGGATCGAGATGCTATCCGTTTAACGAGACCGAAGCAAATGGATAGTGTGTTATGATTTATACAGCCAAGCCGAGCCTAGATATTATCCTCATTAAGGCCGGCTCATCATCATGCCGAAATCGATTGCACAATACCCACCGTGCAGCTAATATTCATTTACCGTAGCTTTGATGGACACTAATCAACAGATTATGGAGCACAATGCCAGAGAGCGTGGTCGAAAGGTTTACCATTTGATGGAAATGAACGAAAGTATGATTAAGGCTATTAAACCAAACCTTCGTAACGCCTTTTAATAAACATGATTGTTATTATTGCTTGATGGAAACTGTGCAGCCATGACAATGTAATACACAGAATGTTAAAAACAAATAAGCGGACCTTTAAAAAGTATGTATGAAAATTATGTTTTATCAACTTTAAGCTCAACTAGTTAAATTCAGCTTAAAGACAAAACCGGTCGAGAATAGAAACAGTTTCCATCATCTTACGAGCAGCCCCTAGCACCTTGCTGTAGAAAACCCGCACGACCATTCGACCACTCCACCGTTCCGCTTTGGGATTAATGGATTGTTTTATTTATATAAATAACCTCTATTACTCTTCGGTATGCTCTTTGAGGGCTGCACCGTCCGTCGGTGCTGTCGATGGGATAAAAGGAACATGAAACAGCACGGTTGGTCAGCCGTTTTTGGATCGCATAGAGCCCTACACATCAATCCATCCGTCTTGACCAGGTCTCCCGTAAATGACCAAAGACGAGAGGGTTTCTGTTTTACGTTTCTTTTTTTACCGTACGAAAAACACTCGTACACATACACACAGCAATCTTCCAAACGCACAAGAACGTTGCCGGGTAGGAACTTGTACTCGTACCACGGGGTAACAACTGGCCGGAATTTATTTATTTAGGAGAAAAGGGAAATAAAATTTTCTACCACTTTCACGGATGGTTCCCTGTAGGGTTTAGTACGGATGTAGTGTGCTCACTATATCAATTGAATGTGAGTGTTTTGGGTGTGCTTGTGTGTGCTTGCTAACGTATCGTTAAATCCTTCCTGACCGGTGTGCGTCAGCTCTAAGGTCGAAAGTATGAAGCATCGCTGTTAAAATAAACGATCATGATTCAACCTCATCCAGATGTACTCGGCCCGTTAGAAAGTAGTTTAATTTACCTATAAATAATATTGTTAAATTTTGTAGTAAATTTCTATTTCTTTGTATCCTTTTTACTTTTTGTAGAACATTATTACGTGGTTATTACGTTTCTTTTTTAATTTACCATCATTACAATCATTTGGATATGAAAAGTCCACTTGATTTGTACAAGGCTTTATCATGCTGAATCACTTTATTGCAGTTAGAATCCTGGCTGAGTGAACACACATTATCTGAAATAAAGCTGTTTGCCGGTAGTGAATGAGTTAATTTTTTTTTATTATTCGTAGTTACCTAGAAATCACTAGAGCAAAATAAACCATTACATTCGTGTACATTTTTATGTACTTTAAATCATCATTCGCTTAATTTATTCCAACGATTTGTTTCCTTGCATTTGTTCGTTCGTTCCAGCCTTTTAATTTACAATACCCATTACTGTTAAAGAAGTTATTCTTTTTAGGCATGCACACGAAATTAACAGACCATTAAAAAGCGACACCGAACTAAACCTCTCCAACACCAACTGCTGTGCGCTCTTTTAACCACCAGAGCTAAAGCTGTTTATGGGTATGACCATTTCCCATTCGTAAGCGCTTTTGCTGTGCGCAGCGTTTGAATGTTTCCTCGATGCGGGCGTGTAATCCAGTGGCCACCACCAACCGGAAGGAAACGACTTCCTAGCAGCAGCGCAACAAGAAAAAAAAAAGTGAACTTACAAAACGGAAATGGAATATTTATGCACTCACTAAACATAAAAATCTCACCCAACAGACACAGCCGTTCGATTCGCACCACCATCATGACCTCCACCTCAACAACCAACAAAGGAAGGTAAGTGGTAGAAAACCGCTAAGCGAATCAAACCGACCGGGAGAGCATTAAATTAAATACAGAAAAATGCTATTTGTCTTCGGTGCGGATTTATGTATAAACACACAATAAATATAAATTTCGCCACCAAATCGCGTTTGGTTGTGTTTGAATATTTCTTTTTTTTCGCACAGGAAGCAACTAGATGGGAGCAATTTTTCTCTTTTGCGCACTGTGAACCTTTTCTAGGACAACGCTAATGTAAAACGCAATGCAAAACTAGCTGGTGGAGCTAGGCGTGCCATAGAAGCATACAGGAACTGCAAATAAAATTAAAGCAACAGCAACCCTCAATAAGTTGTTGAATTTGTGTGAGGGTAAGCGGCACTAAAGTTGTCCAATATATTGTCACTGTCTGTTTGACCGAGGGCGCACACTTTTGCACCCCTCATGCGGTCAGTTGATAATGGAGGTCATGTGGATGAAAAGGCCCAGGACGAACAGTTTAAACCCATCGAGGTGCCCACACCGGGGATCTCGCAGCACTACGTTCATGAGCTCGCTAAGGCGGTTAGGCTAGTGTTTGCAAAACTATTGAATTTAATAGTGCTCACTTTGGGCTTTCCTGTGTTGTCGTAAATATTCGCTCCAAATGCAGTTCAACCACGCTAGCTGAGAGCTGCCTTAACACCTGATAAAGCAATGCATTTTAAAACTAGTTTCACCAAGCGCCCACGCCTTAGTAGTTTACGGGCGGAAGGAAGTGCTTCGAAGGCATACGGTATCAAAAGGCAGAAGGTGAAATTGTAGTACAATTATTCTCACTCTCCCTCATGCTATGCGTTGTTCTGACTGTAGTCCGCGTATGAACACGTGAAGCTACATGAGATCCAAAGAATTCCTTCAAGGCCAGGAAACTACCAAAACGCAAAAGGATTGGTGTAAAGGATTCCTTGGGGATTATTCGTCGTTTTTGCCGGTTTGTTTCCCCATCGCTCTGGAGGCTCCTGCATCGCAACGTCTGTCCAACCATTCAATCACGCCGCTACGACAAACGACCGATTGGAGAAACGCTGTTCCATCTTTATCTACACCGCCGGCTGACCTTTCGGTTGCAATAATCGTTAAATTATATGATTGGAGGGAATGATCTCGTAAAAGCAGTAGCTGCAATTGGGTACATGGCACATCCGTAGCTAGCCAGTCTCGAAATGCCAAAAGTGCTGAACTAAGTCAAAGTATTCCTCCACAGCGGGCACAATTGCCACTCGAGCTGGGACGTTCGATATCGAAAAACGAACTTGTCGACACTCGTTTTTCTGACAGTTTTGTTTTCCCCTTTTTTTCTTGCCATCGACGTGCACTTCGTTTTGTCCACTGTGATGTCCACTCGAGTCAAGAATAGGACTTATTCCTCGCTCACTCGCACGCTCCAGTTTGTCGTTTTTGCGAGTCCTCCTTAGCGATGAGTCCTTTTTTCTGCCGCTGTCGTTTCGTTTCGTTGAATGTTGTGCTAAATGTGAAGTGGCTTCCGAATGGCTTCCCCAAGCTCTAAGCAGGGAATGGGCGCTAATCCAGAGGGTTTGTAGCAACACGGTACGACGGGTGACTTTACGAACACATCGTCATCGCTTGACCGTTGCTGCACGGGAGAAGATATAGTAAATCCTTTATTTACTGAGGATTTTGTAAAACAACCTATCCGACCGAAATGCCGTTTCTGCAGCAAACACACCTCCACACACACACACACACACACACGATATTCTTGTTGTTTGCGGCACTTTGACTTTACGTTACCGATCACAAATTCTCGATCCGTTTAGGAAATTGAGTGTCCTCTAGAATGTTCATTTATCCACACGCTAACCCCTCTATGGGCGTTATTATTCCACAAAGTTAGGGATAGTCTAGCCAAAAAACACTCGTAGTAAGTTCAACGCTATAAGGTCTTCAACGATAATATAGTGTCAGGTTCACATTTATCATCGTCATGCTGCGTCTCCGTAACGAAGGGTGCTCAACGATCGATGGGAAAACTTTTCAAATTATCTCATAAAATTGCCAAAAATCGATAAATGTAAATGATGCTCCCAGGGGTTTGACGGGGTGTACTTTGCTAAGCGATGGGTGCAGAACAGTACGGCATACCAACCCCAGCTCCCCAAATCTAAGGGATGTACTCATGCCAACTGTTTTTATTATCATCATATTTCTTCCAGCCCAGCTTCCAAGCGTCACATCGCTGTCGTCCTCTTGCTCTGTGCGCGTTACCGAGAGTACTAATCATGGTTCCATTGGCATTTCTAGGTGCTCTTCATTGCTTACCCGGAAAGACTCACCCCAAGGCCACAATTGCTTATATTTGAAAAGTTCTAATTTCTATTCGAGCCAAGCCTCTCTCACACGCACCCACACACACACACACACAAACACACACACTCTCTTTCTCTCTCCCTCGCTCATATACACACTCACAACTAGACCACAAAATTTCCTTCCATCGTCCGGTGGTAATACGGGTGGCTTGAGTACATAAGTGATGACTCTCCTCAGCGATGTTGGTGTTGGTAAATTTCCATTTTTCCGACCTTCGACGGTAACTGACAAGTGTCATCTTCAGGATCGGAGGGAGACATCCCAAGGAAACCAAACCCAACCCGCTACCATCACTGCCCACCAATGTCTGCAGGTGCTTTCGCACAACGCCGTATATCGCCCTCAAACAGTACGCAGTAACGATGCCCTTCTGATAAAGTATTCTAATTTCGTACTCTAACGACATCGCTTTGACAACGGAAGGCCCGACGGTAGGGGGAAAGCTGACGGACAACCATTCCGCTTCCCAGTACCTTCCTTACTAAAACCAACAACCTATCCACCAAGAGGTGGTGAGGTTTATCGTAAAACATTTTAAATCGCTATCACATGTAAAGATGTGTGCAATTCAGAATAAAATGTGGTCAATATTCCATAACAATTCTGTTTAAGAAATGTTACAATTTTTATGCAAGTTCGTAGTTGTTGTAATACTAGTATGAGCGCTATTATTGGGTATCAAAAACGAATTTATAAAGACCAAAAACCAGGTTGCCAATTTAAGCATCTGTAACGATAAAATAGTACTACACCTCACGTAATGTGTGCCACTAGAAGACAACGTAGCAATACTTCAAACGCGGAAAAGATAAATATTGGATTTCGACCCATCCCTCAAACCATCATCTTCCAATGCCTTCAAAAATACCGTCGTTTCGTCCTTGCCCGAGGTTACTCCTAGCTAGGGAAAATAATTGGACCACCGCACCATCCCCGACCGAAAACATACAACCCCTTCCACCCAACCATCGGTACAGGCGCCATTTGTTTAAAGCAATCCACGCCCTGAGGTGGTTTCATTTCTCGTCCCTATCCTGTTTCCTAGTTGCCAATGCCGATCTGCTGATTCCGGTCATGGTTTTTAATAATTTAAGGTTGGCAAACGAAAAGATTCAAATAACTGTAAGTCTGCATCGAGGTGTGTGTGTCAGCGTGCCACGACCGATTCTGTCTAAATAGTTGGTTACGATCACTGCAGACATCTAGCGACATGGACGACGGCGAAGCGTCGGTTGCTATCAATAATTTAAATTATTTCCGAAAGATTATAGGGGTTGACAGTCCTTGCGCGGTGTCGTTGGTGTTCCTGCTGTCAGTAGCCTCCGTGATGGAGAAAGTTGTTGCCAAGTCTACTTTTGATAAAGCAACCGATCTAATACCGAAAGCACCCCTTCTTTTCGGCTATTGAAAGGCGTCCCCGCCGCTATGATGAATGTGTGCAGTGTATTAGTAAATGTACATAAACTAAAACTAGGACGGTGAAACATGCAGATAGAATAGCATGGAAGGCAGTATTACCAGCTGCCCGTCCTATTGTGACATGTGAGCAACACGTCGCTCGAATCAGCACGCTGGCCGTACTGTCACTGACGTAGATTATCGTTCGAAGTTGGAAGGGTTTCGATGTGTTCGTTATCGGAACGTGTTGTATAAAAAAAACATAGACCGTCGGAAGAGCGACCGCCGTCGATATTTAATAGGGGATGGAACTGATGGCACCTGAAGGCGGGAAGTGATGGCACGTGTTGCGTGAATGCTAGCTGTCATTCTAATGTAAGTGTGCCCTCTGCAGCTGCCTTCACCGACAGCAAAATACATCGCCCTAGTCAGGCCAACCGTATCACTCGAAGCTGAATAAATTATTTTCCACCCCATAAAAGCACTCCGTTAACCCCTTTTGCTAAGGCTCGCGGGTTTTCCGATGTGTAGTATTAGTACGCAATGCGAGAAACAGGCAAGTAGGGACAAAGACGAACTAATCACAATATCGTGTCTACGAGTTCAAATAAAAAGACATTGAAAAAAAGTTGTATTCTCTTGCCAGCATTCTACCAAAAGTTCAAGATAGCTCATAATTACAGCAATTTGGGTTTCGTGCTTCGGCACTCGTCCCGGGCGGAAGTCCTTTTTCTTTCCAACTACATACTCCACCCGAAGAGAGGAACAACGGTTAGCCATGAAGGTCTTGGCCCCCTTGAGAACCGATGGTGATGGCTCAATTTCTTCGAGGTTAAAGTGTCTCTTTTCGTGTCGGGTGAAGTTTTCTTTATTAAAGTGTGCCATAAATCATTCAGTTGATTGGAAATTAGAACACGCACAGTGGAAAGATGGAACCATTCCTGTGGTGAGAATACGTAAGTAATCAACCGATGAAGGATATCATTAAGTAAAGGGCTCTCGAGCGAATGAAAATGGGCCATTTTTAGAATGGAGTTTGTTTCACGCATATGTAATTAGTGGTCGGTTGGTTTTGGGAACAAAAAATTGAAAAAACGAAAAGTTGTCATCTGGTGTACATTAAAAATGAAAGAAGGTTTGATGTGAATTATTTGTCTGTCGTGATTAATACAACTTAATGATTTATGCAGTAATTTTTAAAAAAGAAAATCTTATTAAATGTTGATATAAGAACGGTAACGGTAACATGATATAATTTCGGTGGCCTTTCAAACCAAGTTAATTAGCCGGAAGCTGAAATGAGCTAGCACGCTATAATGAAACATAAGTTTTGTGTTGAAATTAAGTAAATTAATGTGTAAGAAAAAATAAAGACAGCAAGCTGACCTTAGGCTGGGATATGCTAAATGTTTGATAGCAGCCACGTGTTTCATCCGTCCTTAAATCATTCAGTACTAGAATGTACGTTCAATACTATTGCACATTTGTCATTGTACAATTCCCGGTCTGGTCAGCAGTTTTTTAACCTCCTTTTAACGTCACCATTTTCCATCCACAAACCGAATCGACCAGTGGTAGAAATTTAAATATTTTCCCGACCCTAATCTTCATTTGCATAGGAAGCACATTTTTTCCCACAGCGTTATGTCTGGCACATCACTACTTTTTTCACGATAAAGATGGGTTTTTGGGTGATAGCATTCAATGATCTCACCTTGCTAGCCGGAAGGTGATGTGGACCAGCTGAGGAATACGTAAGCTTAAAATAGATTTTGCTGTTAAAGAAATGAAGGTATACCTTTCCGACCAACTTGAAGGCCAACCACCGTTTTATTTTCTTCACCCAGACAGAGGAAGCCATTTACACACGCACAACTAGAGCAGTGATATCGGCCTTAGGTTGATAAAAAATTAGCCAAACCGAGAATAACGCCCTAAGTGGTAGACCTTAATAAGATTTTTCATTTCTCGACATGTATTTACGATGTGACATTCGCTGCCTAGGACGGGGGAGGCACCAAAGCATCGTGGAAGGCAGAAAGGAAGCAGAAAATCTTTTAGAGGAATTGATTTCCGCTTCTTCCGAATTTGGGCCTGTCGCCCGAAGGCACGGTGCGTAATAAAATATGCAACACCTCTTACAGTGCGTCTTCTCGTGTTTCGAGGCAACCGCCTCTTATTTCATCTTGGTCGAACAGTTTATGTCACCGTTATGTCGCAGAGATAGGCCGCGAAGAATAAAGACACCGGGCGCCGTGCACGAAGACACTGACACAGCGGGTCTTCGCGCTGAATGACGAATGAAGCCAAGTTAAGGCCGAGAATCTGCCACTAAATTGTCCTTGGCATGATAACTTTACCGTGCCGCTGAGTACAACACATTGCTGCGTGCCGAAGCAACGTGGCATGAAAAGGATCGCAAAATAGGATGGAGTGGTAAAAGGGTCGGGGGGGAAAAGGCGGAAAAACCGGGCTGAGCGAAAAAGAATGAAGTTGATAAAATATTAACACGATATAAAATGAACATTTTTGTGCTCATTTCTCGATCTTGAGAATTCAAGGCGATGTCACGCTTTGGTGCGGGTGTTGGGGCTGTTTGCTCTGAGGGTGGACTCGCATCCGGTGGGTAAAATATGAACATAAAAGCTGCCATTTGACACTGTTAAATTTACATTTCAGCTACGCTACCCGGAGCTTATAAGATTTTTTCTCATTTTGTCTTTGCATGTCAAATTACTGCAGTGCTGCTTGGTTTCAGTTTTGGAGGATTATTCTCTGGATCATAAGTCTGCAAAGGACATACTTTTTCAAATATTTATTAAGAGATTGGTGGTAAAATTCTTTTGATTGTAATCCGAAGAAAACTTTTTAATGAAAGACGCTCTGTAAAATGTGGAGATTGTTAATACACTCCACTTAAGGTTTCATTCCAGTGAATGAATACTCTCATTTAATTTCATTCGAGTTTCATTGAAGTGAACGGCTTGCATAAGAGCCTCTCTCAAAGAACATCACGTGAAACACTTTAATTAGCACGAATTCATTGCTGAAATACTTAAATGTTACCTTGGCCAGAGGCTCACGTAACACGTAAAGCAGTACAGTTTCGTCCGTCTAAAAGTAAGTGTGCGTGTCCTGTTTGATTGCGCCGTACAACAATGCAACTTCAATCCGTTTTTATAACTCTTTGGTTAACTTTTTCCTCTGTTTTATGCCACTCTACTCCACGACAGTCCGGCTAAGTTCGGCTCCACGACAGTAACCACGCCGACCGCTAGGTGCATTGAAGTACAAGAAACATATTCACCTTTTTGCGCGTGAAATTGCGCGTTTCGCAATGAAATCAAGTCCACCCATTAAAGCGCCGGGATTGCGTGACAACCATCGTTTCACCCTACTCACGTCAGTTCCGGAGGGAGCAGTTACCGATTGGGATGACGAAACTCACCTACTAGAATTCAGTGGTCGAAATCAGCTGTTTGCTTGCATGAATGTATGCGTGTTTAAGGTTGACGTCATGGTACGCTGCTTAAATTGTACCTAGTGCAAGTTTGTTGTGTCAGCAGCTAGAAGATCGTATCTTTATTTATTTTTATATCTATTGTTACGACACGCAGCACGCTGCTTTAAGAGTTCGCTACTTGAGCCTTTTCCAGTTTTCTATTCCGAGCGTTGGTCTTACAGCGCACCAGATCAGAATAGGACGGCAAGCAGGAGTGCAAAATTTAATGATCGGCAGTTAACTACGTCTACCAGAGATTGTTGAGCTGGCAAAAATAAGGACCCCAGCTCAAATTGAGACGAACTCGTTTTTGCCCGTTTTAGGCTACACCGGCTACAGGCGGAGACGCAAAGACTCACATAGCCCACAGCACGCCACGGCAGCAAACGGATCCACCCACTTTTCCTGGTGGCTCTGTGCAGTAGGCCAACGCCCGTACAGCCATACCAGGCGCTGCTACCTCATCGGTGACGCAAAGCAAGCAAGAAAAAAAGGCTCGGGAGGCTGGTCTGAGCATTTCGTCTTTGCCCACACTTTATCGTCGTTGTCGTAGTCTTGATCTTTTTGCTCGTGGCGCTCTCCATTCACGGACGACGATGACTACGAAGCAGAAAGACACGGCACGAACGTCGAGCAAAACCAGGCCAACTTGAAACCAACCGGTCGCAACACCGTCGGGAAAAATAATCGCAAGAAAACCCGCTCCGGCTTTTCCGGCGGGCGTGAGCGAGAAGGCCCATTTGCTGGGAAAATACGCTCCCGCTCATACCAACAGCACCAGTGGCCGCTCTCTGGCACGGTGTTTGAGACAGTTTTTGGCCCTTTCTGTCATTCGTGCCGGGTTTTCCGAGCGGTTCGGTTTTCAACTTTGCCATTCCCAACAGTGGTTTCGTCCTTTCTGGGCTTTCGGCAATTCAGTTTTGGAGCGACTGCCGCTGTTGCTGTGGTTGGCGTGACACTTGGCGCTTTAGCTCGAACTCTTGCCCACATACACACACACACACACACACACACACATGAAGTCGTAAGTACACGGAAAATACAGCTTTCAAATGCAATCGAAACTAACGATTTCAACGATGCACCGGTGCAGTTGAAAGCATCTCCATTCACGTTGTATAGAACACTGGGAACAACTTTCATTCACACATCTTCCTGTGCAGCGAGTTGAGTAAGTTTTTACAGAGAAACCATTTTTGGAATGCATATGCGGGCCTTTCAAAAACGATTTTCTGCCGCACCATTTCCATCCCATACTGGTTGGAAAAATCGAAAACGATTTTATGGATTTGTTGCTTGCAGGGTTTTATGTTTATGGCCATTTAAGGCCTGTCAGTCGGTGGTCATTCCATGGAAACCGATATTTCTACCACTTAAGATGAAATTTCCCTTTATCTCTTACAACTTCCATCAACCCATCCTCTAGCACCATCTTGGTAAAAGGGCTTAAAAGAGAAAAATAACCACAAGAGCTCAACAGCAAAAGAAATTGGAATTTTACCTAACGCCTGGCCCTTTTCGGCCCAGCCACTTCTGGGTCTGGGATTCGGAAGCACGAATGATTGCTGGAAATTTTTATTCCCTACGCATCAACATTATCTCTTCTCTTTTTTAGTGATGTTACTGCCGAGGTGCCCTTGCCCTCGTCTTGCTTTCCTTCCGGACGGGCTGCTGTTGATGCTGAACACTTGCCCAACCCCGGACACAGCCCTACATCACTTTAACGCACCCCAATGCCAAGTGAAAATGAAGCAACCACTCGCTATTACTGTATCTGGTCTGCTGTGTATCATCTCCACTCCGTCAGGATTCCTACTATCGCCGGGTGCGTAGAGATTCAAACCTAGAGGGAACACGGTACCGTGCGTGTGCGTGTGTGTGCGCCAGGCATGAGAGCATCCATGACGGACGGGAATGGACCAGAATTGTTGTTTATGTGAAACATAATGTGAAAATCGATAAAAATTTAAACGGATGAATGAAATGTTTTATGGGGGCGGTGATGTGGTTCTGCTATTTTCTACCAGCATTCTCGGTCCATTTCCCGTTCCTCCCAAGATGCCAGGGCCCATTGGTATGTGTTTATTTGTTTCCGTTGCTTTTGGATTGGGAGAAGAATTTTTCGGTTTTCTTCTGCTTAGCTTCGCTATTTTTGTAGCGAGCTAGATTGCTGTTAAACCCTCATCACACGGCTGACCAGTTTCGGTATGATCGATCGACAAACTGCGGCATTCCGGCAAACTTCATCAGAGGACAGCGAAGAAGTGTGTTATATCTGTGCACAGCATAAGAAAAACAGTTTTGTTTGCTTTTGATCGAAGAAAACAACTCGAATTTCGGATGAGCGTTGTATATCTGAACTTCATTCTTGCAAGTATTGGATCATCACTCGAGAATGAAGAGTTTAATATCGTCAAAATCTTGGTATGGTGTATCCATTTTTTTCTAAAAATCTTCTAGCCCCAGTTCTGAGAGGCATCTCCGACACCCTTAAATCATTTTTATCAGATGGTATATAATTCTTCTACACCAGTTTCAACAGCAAAAAAACGAAATCGCAAAGAGCACCAAAAAACTTGCACCAATGTTTTTGAACATCGTTATGGTCCTTCGCTACAGCCTTGTTTAGGTGATGGAAGTTTATATTTTGGATCATCGTCTTGTGCTGTGCACGCAACTGTACACCCACGTGAGTGTAGGTCAAAGGTCGATGGCGTGGTTTGAAGGATAGGGAAAAGATAACAATGCTGGGATGTAGAGAATCCTGCTACCCTCCATATTCTGCCCTGTTCCTTATAACACCACAGCAAAAGGGTCGAATTCAGAGCAAATGTACTAAACCTAGGATAGGAAAAATAAGTCTACTTACAATAACTTGAGGAAAGTCAACTTTCCCTTGACGCACAACTTCTATCATGTGAACCATATGGAATGTATTGATTTCACTGGACGAACAACTGGAAATGGATTCACAAATTTTTACGACCGGATAGTGGTAGCCCTGCTTGGTCTCTGGTTTACAGTTTTACTTCAAAACTGCAAACTGGTTTGTCAATCAACGCACAACAAAAAGCCTTTCGTATCAACAGCTGCGCTTTGCTGACGATTTTAGACTAGCACAGTTGGAGCTGCAGAATGTTGAGTACTTTGCCACTGTTCAAGACGTCGCTGGATGGAATGACACTGTTGTGATGGAATACGGATTTTGGTTCGACTCATACACGGTTTGTGAGCTAAGGTAACTATTGCATCGCTTGATACAGTTTCAATTGGAATGATTAACGAGTGGTTGGCTAATGTATACTACTGAGTGATGCTGACTCTTTTCTAGCGTGAACAAATGTTTCTAGGACGATTTGATCGTGATTAAAGTGATTTTAAATTCAATATTCTTAGTTTATGTTTGCTAGAGCTAAGAATTAATTTCGCTCGATTGCGTATTCACTGTTTGCACTGCACAATAATTTTTCACCTCACTTTTGTGTGTGTGTTTTTAAATTCTTTTTTATTTTGTGGTGAGTCGATTCAGAACGACATTTGCTACATTCACAAACACTCACTTACACACACCAAAAACACGGCACAAATATTGAGTTTGTTAAGTTGAATTGCGTGATCAATCTGCACTGCCCTATCCACGGATGCTCTAAGCACAAACTTTTAAACACCTACCAAAGAGAGAATGAAAACTATGACACATTGATCAGGGTCCCAAGAAAACATAAATCTAATGAAAGCAGAGTAGCTGTTTAGTTATTTCTATAATCAACCTCAACTAAGCCCGATCTTGTCAAAAAAACAAGGCACAGCACAAACAACTGCGGAATGATTGATTGATAACGTGCAGCTGATTTTATTTGGCAAAAAACAAAACAAAGCTAAACAACCTCCAGGGGTTATAACCATTTTCGATTCCAATTCGTTCTACTTTCCTCTGCTTCAATTTGGATTCACTATACGAGGTTCACCCTGTTCAAGTGTGCTGGTTTTTTTTCTGTTTCCCAGCAAACCAACCAGTAAACCAGCGCTGTTCGATTGCAAAACCAAATGAATCACCCACGAAAGGACTTAAATCTTAACGATGATTTATCTAGGCTTTTGGCAGGCGGTTGCACCATCTGCCGTATCCGAATCATAGCCTACTGTCGGGATGGTTGAAGCTGACGAGCAAAGGATAGCCAAAGCGAGGAGTGTAAAAAAGAAGAAAACAAGAATGTTGGAACTGATGGGTTTTAGCCCGTGAAAGACGAAGAAAAATCGTCAGTTGAAATTTATGATAAATATGCTCATCAATAAAAATAATGAGACTCGAACGCGCGCGAGCTACAAAAGCTAACATATTGTTGGGCTCTAGCATGGGCCGGGTAAGAGACTTCGATGCGCTAGCGCTTGACGATGGAGCGGTTTGTGGGAACGGAAAGCATGCAATAGATGATTCAATTTGCCTTGAATCGAACAATCGAACATCATTATTAACGGTTTTGACAGTAAAATATTGCTTTTTTGGTTTTTTCGTTCAAGGAATATTTGCTTGTAAAGAAAGATGTTGTTAACTAAACTTTAAAAAAAACAGTATTAAGCGATTTTTTTAAACTAACTCATTGAGCAAGAGAATTCAATCAAAACACGATCCTGGAGCCCAAATATGGCGAAAAGTCTTTCGATCGACAGTAGTCTGCACTTGGTTCACTTTGATCACTACTTTACAGAGTGGCGAGGCTTGCCACACTGTCACAGACACTACACCGTCTCGACGCTCGGATTGTCCATTTGCAGGTGCTTTATCGCATTAAACGCCACCAAACCCAGCAAAATGTGCCCACAGGACTGTGATGTACCGTAAGTAAGATCTGCCGCTGCGATCTTGCTGCGTCGTCGCTGAGTCGTATTTTTGGGGATTTTTGCGTCCACCGCCACGAATCGCAGTCGTGCTGGCGTTGGTTGTCGCTCGTTCGCGGTTTGCGTTCGCGTGGCGTTTCGCTCCGGAAAACACAGACACAGCTTATACAGACAGATAATTAAATATAACAACAAACAACAAGTGTATATGATCACGACTTAACTATACAAAACTCAATTGTAGACTGAAATCTAATGTTTGTTTGTAAGTAGGTAGAGCAGCCGGAGGACGGATATCTGTCTTTTTTATGACCGTTGCATGGGGTAGTCGCGAGGTTCTGGCAGCGAGTACCGATGCGCGGTCGCAGCACGCTCGGGTTTTTCCTGCCACGGCTTCTGGTCGGGCTGAGGCAAACACGGAAACTCGACGCCCGGTCGGCGTTCGCTTCGTTCGCACTCTTGTACGGCCGCAGTTGCCCGCTTGCCGTCTCACTCGCTCACCCATGCCTATGGTTGGGCTCGTTCGGAAAATTCGTTCGCTTTTCCAGCCACGGTGAGGGTGGTGTCGAACGTTGCCCGATTCTCGAGTAAGGATGAAAATTCCAGCATAACCTTTTCCCCTCCGATACGAAGCTACCAACGGTTCGGCGGACTCGGCAACTGGAGCGAACGCAGCCCTCCGAAGCGTTGGCAGGGATGCAATGCATTCGAGCCTTTTTCGAGCAGTGTGCGGGTGGTTCGATGGAGGAGAATTCGAGCAGTGGATCGGCAACTCCCGAATCGGACAGCTTCTCCTTCGAACCACCAACACCAGCGTGGGGACGTAAACACGCGCTCGTTCGCTACCCCATCTGGTCAAACAAAGTGGCTACATTGTACCGGAGCCGGTGTTCCCCGTTCGAGTCCCTGCACCAACACACTGGTCTGCAGAACGTTACGCGAGCGGGTTGCACTCAGTGCGCAGGTGCGCCACAATCCGTGCTACAACACATGGACGCGCGTTCGGCACGGCAGACTGTTGATTCTCCTGCAAGCCCGAGCGTTACATAATTTCCTGCCGTCCGCAGGGCCCGAGCATCACAATAACAACGGCATCCTTCCTCGACCAAAGGGATGCTGAGTCCGTGTGGTGGAAGCTTCGGAACGACTGTCCACGGCTACGACGACAGCGACGACGGCACGGTGACCTATACATCGTTCCTGCCGAAACCCCATTGCGTGCATGGCAGGCGGCTTTTCCGGCAGGGCAGCACCTTTCACTGCACACTCA
This sequence comes from Anopheles epiroticus, assembly GCA_000349105.1. Classification (NCBI taxonomy): domain Eukaryota; kingdom Metazoa; phylum Arthropoda; class Insecta; order Diptera; family Culicidae; genus Anopheles; species Anopheles epiroticus. The sequence continues at coordinate 184,929 of KB670170.1, read as the reverse complement.
GAGGCGGGGTTTTCCGGCTGCGAAACATGCGCACACATACCGTACCGGAGCGGAACTCTAATCAATGTGGTGCGCGGCTTCCCTTCCGGTCGCCACCACCATTCCGGCTGCTACCCATAATTCCGATAGGTTGAATCTATCGCTGTTTTCGGCGTTCGAAGAGCGAAGGCACTTGGGTTTGCTTGGGTAGGCGCAATGCAACAATATTGGTCCCAAAACGGTGTTTCGGAACGATAATTTTTATGCTTATATTGATCGGACGACTAGTTAGTAACGAAAGCAGAAGGGTTTTTTGTCTTTTCATTTTCGCCGACTGCAATTAAGGTGCTAGCGGGAGGGAATAGGTCCACATATGGGTGACATCTTCGTGACATATGTTTCTTGATTGATGGCAAAATTCTATACAATAAAAATATATGGGACTTATTTCTACATCCTTTTATCAAACATGACACATAAACCAACGATTTCATCAATTAAAATCATTTCAACTGTGCTTTTCAAAACTATGCAAATGTAAGTAAATCGTGAAAAATTATGATGCTATAAAACCCTTCATGATCGATTGTTATTTTATGGCAAGTAAACCCAACGGTTCTACTAACTTTCTTCACATTTCCCATTAGAAAGCAAACATAATACTTCGAATCAGAATTTGTTTCCTGTTGAAATGATCCATCTCTCAAATGGAAATGTGCCCTACAAATGCTCTGCTCGCACAAAATTACTGATAATAAAAAAGTGTCCCATCGATACAGATAACGTTGACAAACAAATGTAGGCGAGGGTGAAAAATCGATACTGCTTACCCATCACATGTTTACCCCTCCAGGTCACCCTTACTGCTGCCCTAGTGGGTGAAATCCCCTTCGGGACTTGGTGACTGAGAGTTGCCTCTGAAACAGGAAAAGACTCGATGTGGTGCAGACGGAACCATGCGCCCATAATTGCCTTATCATCAGTATCATCTTGTTTTGGATGTTGTTTCTTTAATATTTTTGTACTTCATCGCAACCCATTCGCTGAGTTTCCATCCTTTTCGTTCCGATTCCGTTCCTTCGCGCATGCATACTTCCAATCTTCAATGATCTATTAATCGTTCTTGCGAACAGTAAACCATTTACAGGAGTGGCGTCACCGTAAAAGTGTTCCCAGGGCCATGTGTTTTTTTTTCGTTTCCCTTCGTCGTTACGTTAACCGTTGGCTGGCACGAGTCACACGAGGTTGGTTTCTGCCCGGTAAGACTGTTTCCCCTTTGATCCTGCTTCAGCAGAATTCTGCTACGTATTCCTTCCAGCACTCGCCTTCCCCGCACTTGACTGCCGTTCGGCGGTACGCTTCAGGGTCGCTATGACTTCATTACGCTACAGTAGTCATTAAATAAATTAGCAAAGTTAAATTGAGGAATGCGGATGCGGCCGAGGTTTTTGGACGGGAAAACCACCGACAACGGTATGGTGCCACACCACGCGGCAATCACGCGCGGTGTGCGCGCTTTTCGGTGGTGCTGGCCACGCGTTTGTTGTTTGGCGTTTCCGTGTCGTCTGTCGTTTGATGCCGGCTCGATGAAACGCCAACTCAGCATCACTTCCGCCCCAAACTACGCATTTATGCTTCATCGGAACGCTTTGACTGGCACGCCGCCGGGACGGAAAGGGAGAAAAGCTTGGTTCACGCGTGTTACGGCGTGTATGTGTGTGTGTGTGTGTGGGTGGGTGAGGGAGGATGGATTTTCTCTAGTGGAAGTACAAGATTGTAATCGCGAGAGCTGAAGTTGTACAGTTTCATGCAACGGCAGCGTGAGCGAGTAAGAGAAGGAGAGGGAATACAATGCTCGATTGCTGCATGCGTGGGCATGTGCTGGGTACGTTCGAAACATAGACGAGGATGTCAAGAGTTTTGTTTAGATGATAGCGATGAATGCACGAGAGTTTACCATATGGTAGAAAACAAGGTGTGTTTTTCCAACTCGGAAGTGTAGAAAAAATACACGTTAAAGACCTGTTTAATTTATGCCGGGGAATTTATATGCTCTGTACAAACAATAATCCTGCTTTATTTTTACTTTCAAAATTGTTTCTACAGAACAAAAACTGCAAATAAAATTAAACACACTTTAACTTCAATTAATAACTTATTACCACTGTTTCTTTCATGATTTTTGTTGATAATATTTTCAGAAGTGAATAAGTTGAGAAATATATTGCATATGTTTTCACTTTTTCTTAATTTCGTGGGAACGGATTGGGTCACGGCGTACGGCTGTCATAAACATTGAATCCAAGAAAAAGAAAATTACAGATCTTATTGTTTCAAAAGATAGTGAACTAGAAAATAAGTAATGCAAAAAGAATCTTCTTATTCGGACTACAAGCATGGCTATAAAATTACGAAGATGATAAAGATATCACAAAAAGGCTGTAACAAATGAAGATTCGGTTTATGCACAATATTTTTCGTGATATAAAATTTGTTTTAATACGAAAATTCAAATCCCTTCAAACATGTTTCTATAAGGTAGAAACGACCATATCGTGCAGCTTACACAAACAAATTCTAAGGACCAATACATACGAAATGGTAGTTGTAATTGTAAGCTGACTAAAACAGAATACACACACAATTCTACTCTCGAGATAATTTTTATCCGTGTTTGCTTTTGTTTGTTCACTTGCACCATAATAAAGCAAAATATCCACGAAATCGTGATCCTATTTTCCATGTCGAAAGATCCACTAGACCTGATGCAGGATAAGAGGAAACAAAAACCAACTCACCACGAATGGAAGCGTCGAAAGAAAGGCATGCAATCTTAGAAATGCCAAGAAATCGGATATTTATTAAAACAAACGCTAGGGGAAAACAGAACCCCTTCAGGAGGGATCACTATTCAGGATTGTAGACAAACCGTAGGCGTCCGGCACTCGAGTGTCCTTCAGTAGGCCGTAAGGCGAATTGCGTCCATTGGATTGATAATAAGATTTCGCTCGACGCATCGAGCTGCCGTACCACCTCAGGCATCGTTTTTTTTCCAGGGAGGCTTCCTTATGTCAAGAAGGCACTGACCATATCCCCGGTTAGATGGTTTTAATTAGCTCCTGGATGCTGGAACTGGATATTCGCAGTGGGGCGTTTTTCCTGTTCTATTGCATCGGTGCTGTTGGATATGGAACCCGAGACTGTTACTGAACGTTGTTCACCGAGGAATGAAAAACATCGTCCAGTGTTCCGTTCCGGTGGAGTGTGTTTTTATTTATAACGCCTCCGTTGCACGGTTTTTTGTAGTGTTCAAAATTGTTATTTGGTGATATTGTGCCATCTGACTACTGGGCAGTTAATTGAAAATTTGTTCATATTTCACTGTTGGTCGCTTCTGGCAGGTACCTCAAGAGACAAACGGCAAACGGATCTAGTTTCAAACTAAATTAATTAACCATTGCCTTAAGCGCCTTTCGGGACAGATTGGTGCGTATGTGCACCATCGCAATGGCTGAGCTGAAACAATAATTTTGTCTTTAATTATGCAACCGCCTCAACAAGGCTCTGGTGGACTTCAAAATCAAAGTTGAATAAAAGAAAGTGAAGGACGTAATGGCCCGAACTTTCCTTCATTCAAATCAGAAACCATCAAAAAAGCATTCAGCAGCGTCTTAAATGCTACATCGTTACACAATCGGACGGGCGGCTTTAGTTATAGAAACTTTCTTCATTATAATTCACCACCCGGGGATCTTGTGAACTGTGAAAAGAACTCTCGCTGCTTGTTTGCCACATCCCCCAACACACAATTTGTCGCTTCGTCCCGATAAATGGTTTGAACAGCGCGAAAAGTGGGCAGGTGTCATAAATAAAAATATAATTTGATCCATACAAGTTAATTCGGCCGTGACTCGCTGGCACCGAACCATACCCAATAGCCCGACGCCGGACGATGCCAACTGGTCGACAGCATTGATCAGCGAAATTGACAGCGGACTCCACTGCCCTGAGAAGATTGTGCTTCCGCAGAAAAGATCACGCCAGCGATATGCTTCAATATTTCCCGTTAACACATCGTTCGTTCCGGTGACTCAATTCTGGGTGACATTAGATGGTAGAGGAAGCTCACAACACCCTGCACAGCCTTGGAACGTCCGTGGGAGCGAAACATACTGCTGGTTTGTCCAAAGCAAGCTCTTCCTTCTGCGGTGTGTCTTTGAGACAAAGTGTGCAAGAATCTTATCGCTGATAATGATCTGGAAATGTCATAATAATTTCATCAAAGCGTGAAATAAGAAATATTTCACCCTCAACCAGCCCAGGCATGGAATAATCGTGTTGCGTTGTGCGGCATTAAACATCAGCAACATTGTCGACCGTTCGTTCCGAGGAACTGTTGAAGCGGTCATTTTCCAGCCTGCCGCCCCAGCTCACGTATCTGTGAGTATGTATGTGTGTGTGTGTGTTGTGTTGGTTGAATTTTCCACTACGTCCCGGATTTGGTGTGTTTTGTTTTTCTTTCCCACTCGGCGACGTTCAGTTACTACAGCCAGGCGATGTGAAGTAACGATGGTTGGCGGCGTTTTTATTGTGTTTATCTTTTCCACCAAATCTATGATAAACAGCGGGTTTCGTTGTCGGCGTTGTACTATCTCGATGCTAGATGTTCACTTTTGCTTGTTTTTTCAACATGGACTTAAGTCCTCCGTCCTCGCACTCTGAAGTTGTCTCCCGCGAGGTCGTCTCACGTTCTGCTCTCTGTGCTGCGTGTACTTTTGTTATTCTCCGTTTTTCCCAGTTTTCCATGTTTTTTCACTATCCATCGTCATCGCTCTGCGGCGGAGTTTATCGCTCGATGGCGACGAGACAAAAGTGACTTTGTTAATCCACCGTCCCCGAAATGGTCGTTCCTTCCGGCAATCGTTTGAAGTTGCGCATACCACCTCTTGCTTCACGTGCAACACGTTGCCTCCCCCGCCTCGGTCATTTCTTGGTCCCTGTTTTCCTTGTCATTTTACCACGACAAAGACTTATCAGGCGCTGGGTGGATTATCGTGCAATTGTCGCAAGTGAATGCTACTGGACTGGGGTGTGGTCGAGGTGCTGGTGAAACCCCCCGGAGGAAAACAAAAACTGGCATGTCATCTTTCTTTCCTCCCAAACCGCAAGATGTAAAATTATGTGGTTTTGCGAATTTCAACAAAAACAAAGCACGAACGTTTGTGGGAGTTGAGTGAAACCAAAGGTGGGACAAATTGTGAAATATCTTAATTACACCTACAGGGTGACTGACGTTCTTTTATGGTTAATTGTTGTTATTTTGTGTCAAGCTAACCCGTTTGGAAGCATATCAGGTTGAGCAAAAACTTTAATTATTTCCAAACCCACGGTATGTAAAAGGTACGTGTAAGATTGATAAAAGGATGCTATAAAAACTTCAACAAACATACCACTATTGGCACATATTTTCAGCACCATAGCTTTATGATTGTTTTTACTTTAAGGAACATTTGGTAGAAATACAAAAAGGAAAACCTTCCATAGCTGCCAGGCAGGCGGTTTTGCCACGAAATTTTGTATATTCTACTGGAAGTGACAGTCAGCCAAGGGGGCGATGATTTTATGTTTACGATTATTATTTTTATTATAGCTCGTTGGGATTTTCTTTTATTTGCTTTGCGGTTTTGCTGCACATGGGACGAAATGAAGTGTTCGCTTCTATTATTTTCCCAAAGTCTTAAGGAAGCAAACATTCTGGGAAATGACACTGTTTTTATACTCGATAATATAATAAGACGCGTCAAATACGCCACGCCATGTCGATAGGAGTGTGATGGGCATCCACCCTAGGAGCATTTGTTTGTCGCGGAATCGTAATAATTGTTCATGGTCGTTCAGTGAGCTACGATTCGCAAAAAGTGGTTTTTAGTGCGTTGGATAAGTCCCTAATCGTGTTTTGTAAATTAACACTTTGCAGCTCAACAAAACTGAGGAATAGTTTGACAACATTTATCGCCATCAAGTGTTGTACGCCGAAAGTGTGTTATCTTGGATTGGAGCACTTTTGCTTGCTGCTATAAAACAAATGGGAATCGGGGTATCGTTCCATTTAAAGGCAAAAAGGATGCATAACTAATAGGCATTTCATTATTTTCTTAGCATTAAATAGCTAAATTCATCAAACATTGCACTCAGAAGTAAGAAAAAGATCTCTGGAAAATACATACACAAATAGTCCGTAGAAGACCAGTTTATTTTATTTAGATTTAATTTGACTCGCTTGAGTGCAATGCTATTAATCATATTTTATTCCAGTTGAAGCGTTTCTTTTTGCTGAAGTGTACCATCCAGGGTTTTGGTTTTCTCTTCCTTCTTAAATATCCCTCACCGTTATGGAATGGGTAGGTAATGTAAAAACTTTTGCAACCATAGACTCATTTTCCATCAGTTGGCTTTGAACAGGTTTGTGGTCTGCTTGATGGCAAGGCCATTTATGAGACTGACCCAAAAAATTGACGAACAAAAAGAAACTCCTAAAGTGTCAAGATCAATCGCACTTCCAGTGAAATAGAAATTATGTAAATAGTTTCATGCAGCCAAAACCAAGTGAAGATGAAACAATCTATAAATCACTGGCCGTGCCCTTTAAACATGGAAACAGTTGCCCACCGTAAGTGCTACTTTGATCCTGGTTTTGTATTCGGTTCGTCCATGCTCGTAAAATTCACCGCATGAAATACGGTTTTCGTCCGTCAGTTAAAAAGTCAAAGCAGAACGGCACGAGCCACTGTAGTTGGAGGAAAAGTTTGTCCAAACAGCAATTACAAAACGTACTTACCGACGTTAAAAAGTTACTTAACGATCTTTACTTCACCGCCACTGCTTTCGCTGCGGATAGGTTTGCAATTTATTTCTTCAAGCCATTGCAATCATCATCATCATCATTATCAACGGCGTCCACGACTCATTTTTATGTGGCGTATTTTCATGTTCACGAAGCGAAAATGACCATCGGGAGAATCGTGCTTTGGTGAAACCTGAGAGTAAAACCTTCGAGGGGAAAGTTTTTTCGACTTCATTGTTCCTTTCAATTTGGTGCTAGCCCTACGTAGCCTTCTTGTTCGTAGTAGCTAATGCACTTAAGATTTTACAGAACCTGTGAAATTGTGAAAGACACAAAAGACTAGGTGGTTGAAAAAAGAAAACAAGTGAATCTTTCTACGAGATTCATTTGAACTACCTTTTCGAATTGCAAAATGCTTTTCCGACAGTGAAACTGTACGAGGCAACAAAGTAATACGTATTGAGCTATAAAAATCTGATACATTGTTCCCTCAGTAAATTTTATAGCAACTTAACAGCCCCGAAAATGTTCAAAATGTTTCAAATCAAAACTTTTTTCACAGCAAACAAATTGATAGATATGCGAAAGTTTAATGCAACATCTTTTGATGTTTGTTTTTGTATACTACTAAAGCAATATGCCATGAATTACATCGACATAATAAAATACAATACATTCAAGCTTGGTTTAAAATAATTAACAAAAAGGCTAAGAATGTTTCCATGTTAAATTAATTCGGTTGGAACGACCAAGACGCATTAGAAGCACCGTATTCAGGCATTTGAAAACTTATTTGTATCGATTTAAGAACTTTTTAATATTGCATAAGCCTTCAAAAAATTTCAATTAGATAAATATGCTAAAATTATATCACTCAAAATAACTTGATAGTTTATTCATTGTTTTTCAGAAGTAGTACAAGCTCTTATTTGTTTCTTTTCTATGAATACCGAGACTTAAGAGTGCTAGACTTTACCAAGTTCTTATAAAATATTTATTGCTAACTTAACTCTTCATTTTAGGCAACAAGCATTAAAACAAATATTTTTATTCCCGTAGTAATGGTCAAAGCTTATTGCATATGAAGTCCTTTTAAATTGTTTGTAAACGTTATTTAATTAGGTAAGAAGAAGCCTTTATATGAACCATAACGAAAAACTTATTTCAAATTTCTTTGATATCTTTGACAACTTGAACGTCTTTCATTATTATACAATAATATCAATCCTTGATGACCCTCTTGTAAATCAGGATCAGGAGCCCAATCACTCTGAAATTATTTTTCATAAAGACTGAAGATGTGTGAAAAATCTACGTCTAGAGGTGATTCTGTTCCTTATTGTTAATCGTATCATAGGCTAACACTCTAAACTTTTTTGTTTTTGATCTAATCTTAAGCAATGTTTCAGACCACATAAATTAGAAAAAGCGTTAATGAATGAACTACCAATCCGTGTTTTGATATAAAAACAGCAGGATATTCAACTGTATCCTCTTGCTGAGTCAAGCCGTTTTATAAGCAAATGTGCGTTCCGTTCCATCCTCAACCGGTATAAAATATTATGTTTTCTTCAACAGAAAACACTTCGTCGTAATAATGTGAAATACTTTTTATTCCAGCTGTAGCGTGAGTGCCATTTATGTTTGTTATACTTAATTCACTGATATAAACAATTCTGAATTGTTCATATTGAAACAAACTTTTCATGTACTCAAAATTAGAAATCCAACCGAATCGTATCGATTCCTTCACCATTGCAAATGCTACATCATCACGCTCTATTCATAACTTACCATCAAATATTCAGTGCCGGGCAGAATTGATAGCACATAAACCGTTTTCCCGAGTCAGTTTAAAAATCACAAAAGCAACTCATCACATAACCCTTGGTGAAATTGGTATTTGTCGATTGGTTGATTCTTTCTCGTTCCGTCATTGTCACGTCGGGATGAAACCATTAGCAGCTGTAGCGGTCTGGGACACATCCATGGAATCGACGATTTATATCCATGCCCGAGCTCATGCCTGCTGTGGTTGCGGTGCAGATTTTACCATCCACCACCGGCAGTACATCAGCAACTGGACACACATAAAGCGCACAGCGAGCCCGCAGAAACCGATCATTCGTTCCAATGCCGTTCCACTGGGATCCCAAGGGTCCAACCAGCTCACAGGCCGCTCGACCGAATCGATAAGCAGCAACCGAGAAGTTCTGAAAATGGGGATTCGTTCATATGTGAACACTCGGTACGAAAGGGTAGAAAAAAAACTTCCCGAAACAACATAAATGGATCGAACTGTGAAAGAGGGAAGTGAAAACGATATGACAGTCATAATCGTCAACCATATTTTTCCGTCATCGCCGGAATCCTTGTCGTTCGGCCAGGGCAGAGCGTTCCTTCCTGCGAAAGATCCTTTTAGGATTGATGGATTTGTGTGCCAGGCCGGAAGGGGCATGTGATTCGGATTGGTATTATGTTCTTGGGGATCGTGTTTCGCTGAACATGGATGAAGAATTGCATTTTACCAGACATGCTCAACTCGCTCGGCACGGAGGTGCGTGCGGGTGTAATTTAAACCTTTTCCATGAACAAAATTTATCGACGGACAATATTTTAGCAAACGAGTGAATCAACAAGACTTTTTAAACTGAACCGAAACGGCAGCTTTGTGTCGAAACCACGCATATGCATCTGTTTCGTAAAAAAAAAACATACACTCTAAATTTGGCACTGAGTATGGAACGTGCGAATCAGTATCGGCAGCAACTTCCATTCTTTCGACAAAACCACAATGCATGGCTAGCAGTGTGAAGCAAGCAAATTTTCAACATGGTGTGATCCTCACGCATGTGCCTGAGAAAACTCAACACCGGCTACTCTTATGACTCTCGGGATTTCGTCATCGTTGCAACGCTGACTGAAAATGATACACACATATGGCAACAGAAATGCAATCGGTGAAGTGAAGTAAATCCAATCACACGTTTATGAGCAAAGCATGTACCAACGGTAATGAAACCAATTATCGATATAAAATGTTGCATCGGTTTTTTTTCGTTACAGTTACAGCACCCACGACAGGAAAAGGACCTTTGGGATATTGTTGCCATAGAATCATGTTGGTAAATGATAGTTTAACGAGGCTAAAGCACTTCACACACTCTCAGATGTAAGCTCAACGGATTTACAGCCCATTACATTTTGTCCATCCAAATTTATCAAAACTGAAAAAGTGTCTTCACGGAAAAGATATAAAACATTATTCAATATTTGGTATATCTTTCTTTTATTTTCAGATTCAATTGAAAAATTCAATTCACTTTGTTACCTCAACATTTAATCAAAACGTTTTACCTTTAATGTTATACTGTTTGATGTACTACGGTTCTGCTGGGCTAACGAAGCATCATTTGGACCAAACAAATAATTAAAACATCATGTAGAAGCTGAAAGCATTTTACGTCTTGCTGCATTCATTAACTTAATTTTTATCTTTTTACAACTAGCAACTACCATTAGTCAATCAGACAATACAGTGTGAAGAACAAACCGAGAAAAACTGAACACAATGTGCATTGTGGCACCTCAATCTATCAACAGATCGGATTTATCTTTCTGCCATTTTCAATTTACATGGCATTTAGGGTGTTTGTGTCCTCTATAGTCTTCCTGGTCTTTACTTGATGAAAAGTAATGTTAATCATTTACTTGAAGGAAATTTAAATTTTCCTTTACCCTCATTTACTTACTCGCAAAAGTTCTCTTTTTCTCCTTTAGCAGTGAAAAGAGTTGTCTCACTTCAAACCAATCCATCCTAGCATCGCTCTCGTTTTGATTGAGAGTTTCTTCTTTTATATGCCGCATTTCAAAAATTAAACTCAAGCATTTCGAGCCTTATGGTGCTCGTCTTTCCGTACGTCTTTGGTCATTCCGTCTATGTAAGGAACTGATTCTTCTAGATGCAGCACCAGAACGTAAACGAAGGGATAAGACATTTTTGTCTGTTCTGGTCGATGTCTGTCTACAAGGATATCGAAGCGAACGTCGTGTACACCTTTGAAGACTCGGTATATCCATTCAAAACCAAACCCTTATAGTTCTTGACGCTTACCTCACTCAACATAGGCAAAATACACCATTTGCCTGCCGGTGCCTTAGGTCATCAGAAAATACTTGCGAGAGTTTGTAGTTGCACTACCTTTGCCTAACCGGGCAAGATTTTCCGCCAGTTTGTTGAGTGCTTCGGTGGTTCGATTGACGAAACAATCACGCCCTACGAAAGCTGTTGGAAATAAAAACGATCAACTTCAAGCGACTCCTTATTATCTCGAGTGCCAGACAAATTTCAGAGGCCCAGCCAGAGGGCACGCTTAGCCTTACTTTTAGATCTGTGTGCGGTCATTGAGAAAATTCACTCTTCTACACACTATGATCTTCGCAGCATTAAAAGATAAGGAAGAGGAAGTTAATGGAGATTTTTTTGTGTGTTTTAGCACAACCCCTTTGCAAAACCCTTTCAAGTAGTTTGATTCACTTGAGAAATTTGGATTTATTTCCAAGACCCGAAAACTTCTACGTGAATTAATAGCGTAAAACGTTTGAAGCACATTCATTGGTACTGCACATTCATTAAAGCGTTTTTTAAGTTTCTTTTCCTTCTTGGGTGGCTCAACAACGCCGTAGGGCTTAGGCCTAACCAGAACACTAATGTGCGTTGGCTCTTTCTATGACTGAGTATACCCATCCGTAGCAAGATTGTGAATCCTGTGCACTGGGGGCTATAATTAAGTGGACCTATCCACAAAACGGCGGGCCTGACCGTATGAAACAGGTCTAAACCGTTATCCATGAGACCACCGAGCTGCTCACGTTTTTATGTTTATATTTTTGTAAATTTCTCATTAGATCTTATAAGAAATAAAGTATTTATAAGCAGTCCACCGTAAAAGTTTAACAAATTTATTCTTGCATACTAACAAAATCTTATCACGAATACTCTTCACAGATGCAGTTTTAGAATCTTTAGACCGCAATAATATAAAAAATTGGAAATGAAATGAAATACCTTAAAAATCTTTCTCTTATAAAAATTTGTTTATAAGAGTTTTTAAGCTTATAATACGGTAGTAAATACTAATTCTGAAATAGCGAAGAACATGTTATTTTTTAAGCTACTTTGAGGAAACCTTTGTTAGAAACAAAAATGGAACAAAGCCTCTTGAGCCTTGAGCACTACACACACTCCTATAAACATACACATGGGGATGAACGCAAGCCTCATATTGCAGTTTTCTCCTTTCGTTGCAAAATTTTTTTTTCTATTCCCAGGAATATATCCTCACATCGTTCTTCATTTTTATTTTTTTAACAATGAGATCAAGAAAAATCGTATCAATATAAAACACAATGTTTAAGTGTATGTTTTAATGATTTAATGCTTGTCAATCGAAATCTCAGTAAGCCAAAAATTATAAAATTATAGTATAGCAATTATTATTTACAACAAAGGCCTTACATGATGAATGGAGAGTGAGTTCGAAATTCGAACTACATCCGGGTAGCATAAAACCTACGCGATTGCTACTCAACTATAAAACTGCCTCATAAGAACTTATAATATGTTGCATTATATTTTATGTTGATTTTACTCCACCTCAAATATCGCTTCATAGTAACGGTCATGATAACACCTGTCGATTTGCTGCACCTTTTTCCACCCAGTTCGAAGGTTCATCACATTCGTAGTTACGATGTTAAGCAACCCCATCCCGCAGGTTAAGCTGACAAGCGGGTTCAACACTCCGAAACGCTTTTCAAACCAACGCAATTGACAACGCAAGTGGAGGATATTGGTAGGGTGGCGACAAAAATCGATATATTCAAAATAGGTGACGGGTCTTCGTCGTCGGAGCTCGTTGTCGATGGTGTGCGGCGGGTGTTGTTGTGGACTGTTTGCACTAGATAGCACCCTGACGATAGTGAGACCTGGTGTCCAGTGGGAGGTGGGCGGTAGAGTTAACATACGAGTTTACGCATCATTGGGTGTGCCAGGCGATCCATTCCGATTCTCCCAAACACATACACACATACACACACTCCTATAAACACACACATGGGGATGAAATTGTAGAACGTTGATATTGTATATATTGAGACATTAAAATGGCAAAATCACACAAACGCATCGTTTCCCCCACCGGCCGTACTCATACAACATAATGCTCATCCTAGTTCCACCCCATCTCATCGTCCCTGCACACACAGAGACATACCCCTCAAACGGTAGCATACCACCAAAATGTTCCCTTTTTGCCGAGCCCGGGATTTGTTGTGCGAGAACCGCAAGCGTGCAACAGGGTGAGAGCATCGCTGTGGCAACTGATAGCTCGTGTGTACCATTGAAGGGCTTGACGCTAGCTTGGACGGCTGTGCTCGGAGATGTTGTGTAAGCATGAGTGTGTAATTATGTGTGATCCCGTTTTATGAATATGATTATTGCGTGTAAACAAAACCACACATGCAAGCAGCAGTAGAAGCTCGTTGCCTATCGCGTTGTTGGGTTTTTTTTTTGGTCCAGATACCCTTGCGTGGTGGCGGTTAACTACAATGTCTTGTGCGCCCGAGTCCCTGCCTCAAACGTAGCGCGTTACCTTCCAAATTGAGTATTGCGTCTAGCTCAGGCGTGTGGGCACTTTAGGCGGTGGGTGAGCCGAGCCCGGCGAGCAGCCAGTCCGCTCAAGGGCAACAAGCTACAAATGATAAATGCAATTTCTATGTAAATTATGTTTTTCCACTTGTCTCCTATCGCCGAATGAGTGGCGAGGGCAATTTTAACAAAGCGAACGTGCGAAAGTGGTAGGTTTTTACATCACTACAGTACGAACGCGATGTTTAAGTTAGGGAAGAAACTGCTCTCTTCCTGCTGCGCGGGCAAGCGAGCGTCTGCAAATTCATCCCAGCGGCGAGCGCACACCCGGGAATAGCGAAGGCTTAAAATGTGGGCAGAAAGGCAGTTGATTAAATAGAAATAAATCAGTATGCACCGGTCAACCGGCTCAGGGTGCGGATCGATCAGAGAAGTCAATTTTTAATTACACGCCATGAAGGAACCCCTCCTAGCACTATACTTCAGAGAACCGAACACCAATACCATCCGCATGAGTATATGTATGAATATCGACTGGACGTACGGTTAATCCGAGATGCCCGGTTCGGATAATGTAATGAATACAAATTCAAATTAGATTTTCTGCATGCTGTACTCGGATCGGCGCTGTGACTATGTAAGGTTCTGTAATCGATAACGACGAGATTTTTATTTAAATTGCCTTTGCTTCAACCAGAGGAAATACACTGCAGCGAAAAGAAGAAAAAGTGATTTTAATTAATTTTGAACCTCGAAACTGCACTGAAAGCCGAGGATCAAAAGGATTACGCACCGATAATTGATGGGTCGTATTGAGCGGCAAAGCGACAGACGATAAAAAAGGAAAACATCTTTGGCTTTATGAGCAACTGTGGTGGGATATGGGAAATGACAGTTTGAAAACATCTTTTTGTGTGCCTTAGCTTTGATATTTATTTTACGTAAAAGTATGTTTCTAGCATAGGCACACGCAATCAACATTTAAAAATCAAAGAGTACAAATGGCATTAAACTAAGGCATAAATAAAGCAATATGATTATATGTGACCACTATTGGCAGTAGGTATGTGTATTAAGTTGTTGTCAAAGATGTTTTCTTGAAAGCTTTAACAAAGAATACTTTTATTTGCATAAATATTACATACATTTTAAAGTACAAAGCTTTTGGTATTTGAATGAAGTTCAACAGTAAATAAACTAATATTTTCAATGGTTCATAATTCATACGTTTTGTTTTAATAGAATGCAAAAAAGTGCAAAAAAGAAAGAAAATGCTTTTACTAACTTTTCTACTAGTTCGAAAAGGCACTTCATATGGAAGCAGTTTGGTTGAAATAAAATAAACGAAACATGTTTTCAAAACTCTTTCAAAATGTTCTAGAAAGACTGATGCAGAATATTTTATACAAAAGTAAGGCTTTTTTAAAGCCCTTTGTAATATAATTAAACAGAAACTTGCCAACCCCACTAACATTTGTTGCTCGTAAATAATCTAGGTAACCGCACCGTTTCACGCACAATCAGTAAAATTAAACGTTAAGGGGGGAAAAATGTTAAAAACGGATAATTGTATTACCGTGAAACGATGACCAGTGGAAGACGAAAAAATAAAACATAATGTGGCAAAACGATGAGGCGCGTGGAACCAAAACAATTAATGATAATGTAATTCAATATTTATGCTTCAACTGATAGAGTTGTTGTTGATACATTTACCGGAGGCTTGAAAAACAGTTATTTATGTACGCGGTACTGCCCAAGCTTACCTGTTACCGCACGTTGAAAGGGCGATGAGGTGCAGCAGCATGGCGTTTTAATTCCTACTTCGCTCCGTTTGATGAAGAATGGATTGTTTGCGATGCGGAGAGGCGTATCGTGCAAGCAGGTGTGTAAGTAATGTGTACTTGAATGCAAAATAACACAAAAAGGCTCACCACCCAGCCGGTAACAATTCACAGCAAGGACAAAACCGACAGAATCACACGACAAAGGCGGAGAGCGCATAATTCAACATTAAATCGTTGCGCTGTCACAATGTACGGTGGGTCCCGCGAAAAGGTGGGAACAGCCGTACAGCGGCCAGCAACAGTGTGGTAAAATGAAAGCCAAGAAAAATTCAGAAAAATCTCGCAACATATTCGAAGAACCACTTTACTCAAACGGGGAAGCGATGAAACGTCACCAGGGGAGATGCGAGTTAAAATGCTGATGTAATGTACTTAAATTACATGGTCAAAAACAAATTAATTAGTTACCCTCGTGCGTTTCGGATTTCCGTCCTTCAGGCCTATAAGCAGTTGCTGCAAACTTTATGGGACATTGTAGTACCAGCTCTCACTGTTGTGGCCGAAACGCTTTGCGGGGTGTTGCGGCGAGGTAAATGCTTGATTTATGTAGGTGTATGTATGTGCTGCTGGGCACATTTTGCGTAACATACCAACAGCGAATGATGCGCTTTAGCCGATAGTACGATGGTACGCTTGAGCTTTTCAGGATTTTACTCCCAAGAGGTTGCAGGATGAAAGGTACGCAAAACGCACCGATTTCAACGAAGGTTTTACAATTTCATTAACGGTTTCAAAGTGTTTTTCATTTGTAGTAACAACCTTTTACCGTTTTACGGAAACATAAGCCCACATTCCACTCACGGGAGAGGGGAGGGGAGTCTGTGTGTGCAAAGGTGAAATTAAGCCTAGGAGAGGTTGTTGCATGTTCGTGGAATGATTTTTTGAAAAGATATCAAATTTTGGTACTTCACTCAATGTTCGGTTATCCATAGAGGCATGTAGTACCCAAAAACATACGGTATAACATTGGATTTACACGTGCAGTGCAGTGGACATGCATTTGGAGCCAGGGGCGCCCATTTCACATTGCGGTGGAGCCTCTGTCGAATGTGCGTTTTCGTTGTATGCAATGGGATGGTTAAAAAACGAGGTAAAACTTGTTTGACGAATATTATTTACACCAAACCCGAGCATTTCTCCGACTTCATGTTTACACGAGCGCCATTCCCGCTGGCGGATAGTAAACATTGCAATGAAATTAATATTTTTATGGATGTTTGTTTGCGAACAAATTCCCCCCGCAAATCCTATCCTCATACTCACCGTCGATGGGGTCGAGTAGGGAAGAGGATGAAGTAGAGAAAAAAAAACATTCATCGAGTGAAACCAAATAATAACCGGACTATAATTATGAAATTGAAGCAGGCGTGGATAAAGCACTTTGTTCTGTTGGCCAAAAATGATATCCTTCCTGTTGATTCATCCGATGCAAAAGTTTATGCCATGCTTACCTGTGAAAAAGAGAGGAGAAAAAGAGAGAAAAAATAACAGAGTTAGCAGAGTGTGGAATGCATTTTGGAGTAAAGTTTGATATGCAGAAAATTCACTGTAATGTTGTTTGTTTTAAAATATACCATGCAAATAGATCAGGCAAAAAAGTTGAAAGATATGTTGTGAAACAACGCAAAATGTAGTTTTGCAAATATTTTGCATCGTGCAATGTAGTGTAGTAAGTGGAGTAGAATAAAATGATTTTCATTTAATCATTTCAATTGAATTTGACCAACGTCTACAGGCTCAAGGGTACTAGTGACTATCGTTAAGAGTTATTTTATTCATCTTTTATCAATCACCGTATTTTTTACATGTGTTTTAGGCAAAGTTGAATAAGAATTAGCTTAATGTGTTTTGTTTTAATATTTTCTATTTAAAATATTGAAAACAATTATAATTTACAAATTTTACTTCAATTCACAACTTAACCAGATACAATAACGGGTGAAATTGCTTTTCTTTGTGATATAAGTTGTGCGAAATAGTTTTTGGTTTTTATTTCCAAAATTATAATTTATTTCCAAATTGTCAAAATTATGGTATGGATATAGACATCAGACTAAACGTTGTATCAAATTTCTTTGAGACAACTTTGCCTCCTCCGTTCGCAGGATTGACTATCCTGCTATGAATAAACTTAGTCATAGAAAAAGACAAAAAAATAGTGCTCTGGTAAGAGTATTGTTGTGCAACTCAAGAAGGTTATTAACCTATTTTAAATTGTAGCAGAATTTTTTTGCACGGCTTGCATACTCTAGGCTAGGGGCACAAAAATTATCTTCAAAATTATATCATTTTTTTTAAATGGCTCAATAATGGAGCGGATAACCAATGGAAGTCATCAAGCCTTGTCACCGATAAAGAAAAAATGTTAATATCAAAAACCAAAAAAGACTTAATGCGAAGTATGTGGTACTACATCAGAAATCAATTGCAAACCTGTTTTGACAATTTTATTTTTAATAAATTCTCAAACCGCTCTAAAAATTGTATGTAAGAAACTATGTACTTCGATCTGTACAAAATGCATACAATTAAAACTAGGAAACCCATGAATTTTGATTGTTTTAGTTACAATGGATGGCATTTCGCCTTAAGTAATTAAACTATAGAACAAATCTTGTTTCAAGTTAAGCGTTACCAGTCAAAATGACTGCTCCGATTATTCTAGTGTTAAAATTATAGATTCCATTAATTAAGTAGATTAAGATATCAACAGTTACAATAGCTCATTCGTAGGAAACGTGAAACACCTGAAAAATATACTGTGTAAAACATTTGTGCTTAAAGCACAAACACATTGATGCACAATATGTATTCATCACTTTGATTGATATTTTTATATTTAATATATTCTGAATCAAATGTGCAGTATGACGTTTACAATGCTACGAAAATTAAAAAATATCAGAAGAATTGTTTAATTTAAAGTTTTAAATATGAAACGATAAAGTAAAAAATGCCGAAACAAAGCCAAAGTTCGTCACGTTTTGTTGATAATATGAAAATCAATAAATAAACACCACACATAGCACAGTACCTAACACAATTTTATACTATTTTGTGCTATTCATCTCTGCTGGAGCAGGAAAACACAACCTCCAACTCAATGTTACCTGGACTGCAAGCGGTGATGAGCGGTTTTGTGGCTTGACACCTTGGTCAATAAATATCTCACCGGTGGCTTAGTGTGTTTTGCCTGGGCCAACGCTTGACGCTGTTGCATCCAGGTAAAACCAAACCGAGAAACGTGAGAAGATTTCGGTTTGCAACAAAGCCCACCACACATGTCCTGGGTGTTTACAGCTTTCCGTGCAGCATCCTTCCGCAAGTCCCGTGCTCGTTCTACCCATTGTACCGTTGCCACTGCATAATGGGTGGTCCATGGAATCCCCGGACCAGCATTAATGGACTTCGGGCTAGGAAAGTGATGATACTGGTTTAAATATTTAATACCATCTACATCCGGTGCCGACACCTTGGCTTGGTTACTATTTTCGGACAGTGTTCTCCGGCTCTGCCGGTAATGCAGAGATTGCGGAATCGAAATGGACCCGCCATCCAGGAAGTAAAAGGATTAGTATATTTTATTCATCTACGATGATTTTTATGGCACCCGTTTACGACTGTTTGCTACCGGCGCTGCGAAGGTGAAAGTTGTTATGGGTAAAGTGATATAATTCTAGCGCTTGCTGCTGCCAGCAGACGGGAATAAAAAGTCGCATGATCTAGCTCTAAACGGTATCTTTCCTCAAGCCCTCATTCTGTTCTCCCTACCTAATAGCCAATGGTGGTTGGTGCCAATATCGGGTGCTGAAATTAAAAGTGAGCCGAACGTGATCCAGAAAATCCACTGCCACTGATTGCGTGGACTTTCATTTCCCCTCCACCCCCTCCCCTTCCAGCACGTAATGCGGATTGTTTGAGCTTTCATCAATGTATTCGATTTGTTTCTGATTTTTGGTGATTCTTCGGAAATACTGCGTAGGAGGAAAAGGGAGCAACTACTTCCTTCTAGACCTCTGCAAACGCAACGTGCGGATACAAAATCGTGGCATTAAATACAGCCGGAGCATTAGGGCGAAGACATTACAGGGCTCAGCCAACTCCCGAGGGCAATCCGTTTCCTGATGCCTGACGAGCTAGCATCGCAATATGTATAAAGACTCTTGATTAAATTGGTCCCGGCATCATTCGTTCCTGGGAGCCTGGGTAAACCTTTCGCTTTCCATTTCCATCTGCTAGCAAATAGACACAACAGTAGCGGAGCAATCGGAAGAAAGGTGGTAAATAAATATCTGCTGCATCTTCCTTTTCCTTCCCCTGCAGATGGCCAACTTAATGCTGAAGGAATCTCAAAAACGGCCTCCGTTTAATTCAGGAAATCTTTGGTAGGATTTCGCGTGCCATTCAGTCCACAAAAGTTGGATGATTCAAGCTGAAATCGATGTTGATGGTGTTCAATTTTACATTAAGACGCAAGCAACCAAAGAAAGAAAGACCGTTCTAAAAAGGACAACGAATCGTTCCGCATTTCAGCACGCTACATTTCAATGCTAGCAAACGTTCAAAGCAATGTAAATATTAATCACACTGTACTGCGTAATCAAATACTATTACTAGAAAGATGCTTTCAGAACCCATGGGAGGATATATTTTATTTAGCTGTCGCTTAGCAAGCTCAAAAAAGCTAAGAAGATTGTTCAAATGAGTTTGCAGAAAATGTCCATTCTTTGAAATAGAATTCCATGAATTCGAACAAGTACCAAATTAAGTTAGCGCTCAGTTCAATCCCTCATTATTTTCTTCTTTAAAAACTTTCTTTCAGCAAGTTTTATTTCAGTTTCAATAAATAACACACTGCCTTTTTACCAATGAAAAAATTTCAACAATGAAATATCCTAAATATGTACAATGTACTCTTACAACCATTTCAATGATCAGAGCAATGTCTCGATACAAGAAAACTTATCAGCAACAAAGGAACAAACATATCAAGTTGTCTTTTAAAACGAGGAATATGTATATAAATATAAGAAGAAAACTGTAGCAAAGTGACTGCCAACCTTCCTCACTTAAACTTTCATTTCATTGCTACTGTTACAGGAAAAACGATCAAAACGAGATGAAACAACGATGTTCCCTCTCCTTGCTTACAGAAAGCATGAGCTACTCTTGGTTATCACATTATTTAGATATGTGTCATTTGCATTCTCACCAGTGCTGTACAAATTTCATCAGGCTACGCAAGTTCAAATGTGGGAATTGTTTAGCCGGTGTAAAACAATTTAATGCTACGCTATTGAAAAACATTGTAAATTTGTTCCATTATTGCAGGACAAAAAGGCTAAATTTATTATTCAGCTATACAAATCTTTATTTATGGTATTCAAATTCTTGTCGAACTGTTCTTCAGTAGTGCCAACTACTGCAATGCACATTAGTGTTCTGGTAGGCACCAACCAACCAAAGATACGGCCCTACCTTTTGAAATATCCTTATTTAATTCAGAAATAACGGTCAGGTCGTATTGCTGGAATATACCTTACCTTATAAATCATCTCTTTGACTCATACTGCCATCCACTGTCCAAATGAGTGATACAAAAACACGTTATCGCCTTGAAATTGCTTCACCACCGCAAATTGCATTAAAAAAGTATCGTTTTGTTTGTGATTCTAAAAATATATAAAAATGGAAAACTTTCACTAGACCTGAAAGTTTTGATCCGTATCTTTTTTCTTCCAATTCGTTCGTGTATGCTCAAACGCCTGAAATTACAAATAAACACCACTAAGCCGCAAGTATGCACGAAGAAATAATGAAACTTTCTTAAACACCACATCCCACCACCGAACCTTCAATGCACGGCCTACATGAATGACAGCGGCAAGCGAACAAAACCGGTTGCCAGCAAATAGGATAAAATACAGCGAACAAAAGTTGATCCTATTAATTTGCAAACGAATGTTTTGTCAACGGGCGAGGCAGCACGCAAAAAGCACGCAACATCCGGCAGCGCTGAGCACTGAAAACTTCTTAGTTCCGGCTGAAATGATTTATGATTTCTTCCCGTGTCGCCCGCGAACCGATCGTCCCCGTCCCCACCTTAGTTTGGGGTCATTTGAATGGCCGAGTGGCATGTGGCAAATGCCCCCGCAGTTTCTCCTCCTTTCGCCTAGAAAAGTTTTCTCCAACCAAAGACCAAGAATACATTACGGATTAGTTTTGTTTTTCTGCAACTACTAAGGGGTTAGGTCAAATTGGCCTTTGCGGCACAATTTCAGATCGAAGCCACCAGATGCTGGAGGACAGCTGTTGCCGAGTGAAATATTGGAATTGACCGCGTTTTTACATTTATTGCTATGCTTCGCACCGCAGAACCTATTGTGCCATTCGATTTGTGCCATTAAGAAACTTTACGCTTGGAACTATTAAACTCTCGAAGCATTGTTTTACATTTGGGGTGTAAAGTTATCGTCCGATTGATACATCCTGGCGCAAATGAAACGTATCTTTCAACGTCGAATAATGAGTGAGCGACCACAAATTAACCTCAAACCGCCGAGCGATAACACATCAAAGTAGTGTGTTTCGAGTTTTCTTATTTGATTGTGAAAGTCCAAACCTCTCAACCACAACATTTCACTTTGGCTTTCCGAGCTTTCTCGCATCACCATTCGCATTACCTGGGGTAGAGGTAGCGGAAGAGCCTTTGCGGGAATCTTCCGTGAGTCAAACACTTTCAAACGTCGGGCAACTCACACCATTTGCCATTTGCTCTCGACACTTTCCACGCCTTCCGGTAAACTTCGCACAATAGCATAGAACAAATAATTCAAGCTAATTAATTAAGAATTCCTTTGTGTCGCTGTGAACTGCCTCGCAGCATTTAATCTCCTTGGGAGTATTTAGTCCCACTCGCTCTGTCTTGCTGAGGCAAGCAACGCGAGTGAACATCGGCCGGGAGTAAAGGGTACCAAAGCAGTGTGCTACAGTAAAGGATGGAGCATGCCGAGAGTCTATCATCATTTACCGTAGCCGTAGCGCTGGCGCGAGTTGCGGAATTTAAATTTCGGATTGGAGTTTTTGTCGCTCTTTTCCTTTCCTTTCTTGTTTCTTCATTCGACTTCTATCGCTCGCTCGGTATTCTTCCTTGCTTCACAGCACCATAGAAATGGTGGATGGACTTAAACTTTTGGCTCAGGTACGCACAGCGCTACCTAAATGCGATTTGACCTCACTTTGGAGCTTCGGAGCGAATGTGATGTCGCTCGGAAAACTGATTCCTTAGAAGCTTAAGAAAAAGGAAAGATTTTTCAAACTTTAAATTTCATGGAAATGACATCGCTGCCATCCACGACAATCATTCCCCTCGTGCAAATTTGTAACCTACCGGTTGGAATCGTTGCCCCTTGAAACGATTTCCTTCCAGACGCAGCGAATGCTTGCGATAGTGCTCGACTCCCTTGGAAAAGTAATTCCCAGTAAAGTGTTAATTTTTAAAAACTCATCCTTCCACCTTTTGGCAGCTTGAAGACCACCGTCTCATTCTCAAACCACCGGTTGCCTTCTGCTTTTGATGGCAACTGAATCAGAAAAGATGGAACGTTATTATAATTGACAGCTGCTTCGGCTTTGTTCCTTCTGGTAGCTAAATTACCTTTGAGTGATGGGTAGCATGACAGGTTTCAGCTTCGAGCCGGAACAAAATAATTTTAATTGAACCGCTCTCATCTGTGCTCACCGCTTGACAGCTTCCCGAGCATCGATCGAATCTTCCCCAACCCTCGGGCTAAATGTTGGATGCGCAACAGGCGCTTTGTCCAGGTAGAGACACAGGTGACACAGGTGGCATTTTGCTGGCGAATTGTAGAATTGGCATGTCATAAATGCAATTTTGTTGCGGGAAAAATGTGGTCCATTTTTGGGACTCGCAGCATGTCATTCATAAACTGTGCCTGTCTACCAGGACAAAATGGTGTCAATTGATGAGGCTTGTATCGAAATTGTACAAAATGAAGGTACAATAATTTCATTATCATATGATTAATACGCTTAGATATAAAACTTGAAGTGAAAATACAAATAAAATGATTGACATGGTGTTTTGAAAATTTTTAGATCCGATTAAAATTTAAATAAAAGGAATCATATGTGTGAGTTGTGTATTGTAAGCGCTTTAGATTTTTATTATGATATGATGATTTTTTTATTCTGTAGTGACGGCCAGGCCGTATTGTGTGACTAAGTGTACCCGTCCTTATCAAGATTGTAAATCCTGCGTATGGGGGGTTGTGACTAAGTGTACCCATAGCAGTACCCACCCAATCCTGCGTATGGGGGGCGGTAGTGGTCCGAATGAGATTCGAACCGGCGGCGGGCCTTTTGACAGCCCTACGCCGTTACCGCTGGACCACCGAGCCGGCCCTATGATATGATGATAATTGAGGAGAAAGATGTATAAACCAGTTTTAAGCAAATGGTGGTTTTTACCTTTCTACTATGGGAAAGCCGCATTCATACTTTTCAAGCCGTTACTACAGACACAACGTTCACCTCATAAGTAGAAATAAAATAAAAGGCCTTACAAAATAATCCTTCTTTGCTGAGTATCTCAAAATTTTCTGGGAATCATGTTTAGAGACAATCAATCAATTTGTTTTTTTTTAAATAATTAAATATAAATTATTTAAACGTTAAAATTTGTTTACTGATCAAACTCCGTGTGCAAATTCCCTAACAATCTCATGTTGTCTCATCCTACCTTCCAGGCATATTAAATAAAACCAACATAGATGATCACCTACCACATAAAAAAGAACTTGGCGGTGAAACAGTTTTGTTCCCCCAAGGCTTCATTCAACTTTTAACCAGCACAAAATTATGCTTCCAAAGGCAGTGCAGGTCATGCTGCACACCAATGGTTATGAAACCTCTTTCTCAGACAAAGTCAGAAGCGACCACGTTGTAGATCGCACTCAATCGTACCCTGGAATCTGTGGAACCATATCTTCCATCGTGTGGCTGTTGCTGTTTTGGCTTGAAAAAGTCAAAACAGAAACCATCCCACCACAGGGAATCAAAAGGTAGTGCAGGCTGAGAAGCGTGAAAAAATAGGATACTACTAACTTTTCCCTTCGTTTCCCTGGCCTTCCCACTGCTCTTGACCGTGGCATGTGACGACAACGGTTTAATTGAACGTCGTCTGAATGAAAACTTTCTTAATTACAGTCTACTATTAACACTTACAAAAAGCGTTCCCCAGCGAGCGGATTGGGATCCGCAGAGCAAAAAACACTGGGAGCACGATAAACCCAACATACTACTTCTTATATCATATTGCCCAAGGTCTCACCGGTTTCCGTCTCAGATCGCATCCGTGTATCGTCGTCATACCTGTACCGTTTTTGCCGTCTTCTACGTTGGGCAACTTCTTAGCACCTTTAGCGTGACCGTCCAAAGTACGAGCGCGGCTAAGATGCAAGTATGCTTTCGGCTCATCCCACTCACCACAGCTGGGCGTGAGGTGCAATGGTCTAAACTTTCAACCTCAACCCATTACACCTTGGAGGTTCATTGAGAATGCGGCCAAGCAGCATCAGCAGTAGTGTTTCACCTTTTGAAAGATGTCGGCTTCGACGCTGTGGCCCAGTTTGGCCGAGGTTATACCATACGGTTTTTGCTTTCTACGTCTTCTTAACTTTTGATTTATCTCTATTCATTTTATAACTTTCATAATGCTACCCGAGTGCTGTACATTTATTACTTCGCCGGTTCGTGCGTTGGCAGCGGGGTGGTTTCGGATTGCGGCACTGGATTAAACTACCCCTTGCCGTGTAAGCTTTCATCAAGCTGCTTGAGGCGAACCGAGTGGAGTATTAGGCTACAATCTGTCTGCATCAGGCCACAACATCCAAACACTAAAAACCCGAGCCCGAGCATCTCCTTTCCAGGGAGAATGGCTTGACTGAAGCAGATTTATAAAATTCAACCGTCTGCTACCACCTCTTCCGTAAACGTAAATTCGGCTCCGAAAGTGCTATTTCTAACACTCGCCGTGTTTTGACGCCGCACCCTTGAAATGAGAAATGTTTGCAAATGGTGTAAGAATGCGATTACGATACTCGGTGCGCTCGGGATGGTAATGCCACTTCTGACAGTTTCAACCCATTAAAAACAAGCAAACATTACGGCAAACAATGGAGGATAAAAATTTATTGCTTCCTTCCAGCGTTCCAGCAGGCCATCATTAAGCAGGAGAGTTTTGCGATAGATTGATCCAACCGGTACACCTTCAGGCTGATGGGAGCTGCTTACCGAGGAAGAAGGGTGATTATGCCTTGCCAAAAGGATAAATAACTTTGCATTTAGCTTAACCCGTGTTTCATCTCACACGTTTACTGTCTCTCGTCCAAACTGTGTCCTCTCGTCCAGACAATCTGGTAGCCCTATGGAAACTCTCACCACGGGTCCTTCTTCAAGCAACCACGAGATACTTGGTTTAATGAGGCTTGGTGTGGCTTCTTTGCAGAAATTCAAAGTCCAAAAAGTATTAAAGGAATTAGCTAAACTTTCATTACTCAAGTGCATAGGTCCGGTTTACTGTGTGCGAGAGATTTTTTACTCTGTATCTAGAATGTTATTATTTGTATTCAATGTACCTTCTGTGTCTGTAAAAAACTTCACATAGCGCTAGGACAACCTAACGGTAGCATTTGGGATTCAATTAAGAATACAGAAAAGTGAGTCCAAGAAGGTCGGTATTGAAGGCATTTGGTTTAAGGATGGAAGCTTTGCAGGAATAAAACCAGATCGAAGGGACAGTTCAATTTCACTAATGGATAACCATTCACCGTTGCCACCCGATCAAATTTGATCCCGAAGAGTGGGCGGGAAATTTTTTAACGACTTCATGAATCGAAATCGGGAAACAATGGTGTTCGTCATTATTTTATGAGCGAGTTGTAAACCCGTAGCAAACTGTGGCTGCGAACTGTGTAATGCTCCAACTTTCGTTGTACCTTTTTGCTGGAGATTAGTCTGTGTGCGTTTGTATGTGTTTCAGTCCTTTTCGCTTGGACAGAGAATTGCGAAACAATTACGCTAATAGCAACACCCCAAAGGATACTCATCACCGGGCTTGGACAGATGATCGGGCGTGGATGAGGAGGGGTGAATGATTCGGTTCAAAGTTCTTGTCAGGATGGTTTTTTTTGTTTCGTTTGCGCGGTGGTTTTCTTTGGAAAAGAGCTGCCAGGTTTTTAGCATAAATTAAAGCGTAGATACTTCTGAAAAGGTCTTTTCTTCTTGTTTCATTTCATCAAACACGCTTCACACCACACTACTGACTACAGAGTAAGGTAAAAATACCTTCAAGCGATTTGCTCATTACGTTTTCTATTGTCATTTTGCAACCTCAAAGGTTTGAAAGTAAATGTTGGTTTGTTTTTTTTTCCCTTTATGATCGTGATGGAATTTTACAACTGTTGTAAAAGAATATATATATATGCGTTAAAAAGCAAAGCAAAACTCTACTTAAAGTTGTTGTTTAAAAATCTCAAAAAATCCTTTTTAACCATTTATCCGAGGTTCAGTTCAATTGTTGCATATTGCATAACGACATGTAATGATTGATGATTGATATGTTTTTAATAATTTTTACGTTCTAATTACCCTTTAGAGTGCCCTCAAAGTATACTTATGTATTTTGATGCATAAAGTATACCCAAGTGATCTGATCAAATTATAAAAAAAAAACTTTCATGAAACCAGAAGCATTAATATTGCTTTCAGTTTATTCACGCTGATTTCCCGAGATGTGTTGATAGCCATCTCATCATGGAAGTTCAAATCATATTGCACAATTTTGATCCGGCACGTTGCGCTGCTAATCGGTCCACGGCTGCTAACGGCACCCTCATATTTTCTCCTGCAACCCAAGAAAATAAACAATTCCTCTCGCGCATGCTTCCACTATCCGTCACCACGACCGGCGTCTCTTGAATCTTGCGTCGTTCGGAGCCGTCTGGTAGACGCCTTGTTATCTTTCGCATGAGATAATTTTCATCGTAAAATATCAATAATTTTATCCTTTGTCTCGTGTGGCATGTCACTTGTGCTAGTTTCTTACTTCAACCGGTCGATAGCTGGTTGACGGGCTTACACAAATACAACAAGGAATTCAGCAACAGGACGATGATGGTCCTGCCAGAAACGCTTCTTCCTCCTGTTTCAGCTCCTTTCGATCCATCCTTCGCTCCTTCCGACAACTATCGGAGAAGGAGACGCTTACAAGGGGTAGTGTGTTTTTCATTAGAGACATATCGGTAAGAATCTTCCACTGTCGTCGTCGTCGTCATCTTTTCCACTCACTGAAAGAAGTGATTTTCTCCGTCGCTTCTTGTGCACCTTTCAAAATTCGCCAGACCACCGATTGCCGCGTATCGCCAGGCCGCCCCGCTCCCACCTACATTTTAATGAAGAAATATAATCCGCATTTATCGTGTCGTGTAATGCTCTCGATGTTTTCGCCAACACGGACCGCTGCAACCTAAGACTTCCATTACTGTCGTTGGAAGGGGTTTTTGTCATACAGCGTGCGAGCACTGCTCATGAGCGCTTTTCAACCAGCAACCACCAACCCATATCAACAGATGTGTGTCGTGTTCGAGCATAGATTCGAATCTTCACTCGCATGCTTGTGAGCCGGAGCTTGAAGATGTTTTAAAGCATTATTTTGGCTTTATTTATCCCGAGGCTCTGTTCCATCGTTGTGGAAAATTTCATAATATTGCGTTATAAAGACAAAAAAGTTTCATGATTTTAACTTGAATTTTTAAAGAAGGATAAATAGAAGTCCTGTACAGAATGAAGTGATAGACAATGAAGTAATCTTTAAAACGACAAGTAAACGGCTTAGGAAACAATTTAAATGATATAATGTTCTTATTTTTGTGGTTAAATAATGTAATAACACTTGCTTGTTGAATATAAAACATATTGTTTCTATCAATGTGTTTTTTTGAGAATATTATTTCGATAAAAAAAGGGTTTGATCATTTTTAGTAATCACATGCATTATAGTTGAAAATTATACGTGTGAAGCAAATCAGTAAGTCATTCTCCAAAAACATAACACTTTAAATTTTTTAATTTAAATGCTACTTTGGACGTTTTTTGATGTTGTTGATTGACTGGGATGCTTAAACATTTAGATCGAAACATTTCACAATCGCCCGAAGGATTGTTTCCATTTAAAATGTCAAAACAATTAACCTCCTTCGCAATTTCATCTTGTATACCTGCCGCTGGACGTTGTTTTGTTTCATTTTATTTGTGCGCACTAAAGTATCGAATGCTAATTGATCGTTCGAACAATTGCTTCGAGCGAATTGGTGGCATATCAGATTAACGGAAATACCAGGAAGCGGGAAGCGTTTGATTGCCGCTCGTTAAAAACTGGGACCAAGCTGGGCGTTCCGGACCGTCTTCCAATCTAAGCAGTCCAAAAATGTTCCCTAAGCACTGCAAAACGAAAACAGAAGCAAACCTTTCGATACCATCATTGACATTATTGGGGGATGTTTCTTAATTTTCTATTCGCTTCTTCCTGATCACGCAAGCAAACGGAGGACGTTTCGGCGCAGGATTTGTTTTTTTTTTGCCAGATTGCCCGGATATCGGCACGTGGGGAAAGGGTGGCTTGCCGCGACTGGTAAAATTTATGCATCAATTTGCTATTCACCTTTTACTTGTTGTTTTTGGCCGCAGTATCGCAGGTTGTTAAGGCAGGATTACCCTGCAGCCATGATCTCGATGCTCAATGTTTGGGGTGCACCATAAAAAAATACCTGCAGGGGCTGTTTGCCTAGCGAAGGAACGAAACGAATCTTCATGCAAAAGGCTCTAGGTGGGAGGTACCATAAGCTCTAGGTGGGTGAAAAACAAACCGCTTACCTGTGGAACTTCATTTGAATAACCAAAAATTGCTTAATTTGAATATTCTCCGCCCGACTAATTTTAAGGACACTCCTTTTCTGCTGCTTGTGTCGTAACGATCGTGAAAAGGTTGATGATTGGTAGAGATTTGAGCATGGAGATATATCAGTTGCAATAGTTTAAATGTCGTCTAAAAGCAATCATTTTTCGTCCAATTGTAGTCAAACATTATATCAGCTTTAAACACCAAACAATCGCTTTTTAATCATTATCATATGATAAGCTTCAAGAAAGTTAATTGGTATAATATTAAGAAAAATTGCTTTAATAATGGTTTTGTGCAAGAAATCGAAAGAAATGGTGATTTTTGAACGGTATTTCTGATAGCGTGCAAAATAGCACTAAGTAAGAGTAAATTAATAAGACATCTTTGCATTCAAGCACCCTTTGTTTGGACTCCACACGCATCACACCCACGATGGATAACTTCAATGCTTCTATGCCATATGAATGGTCCGTTGTCTAATGTCATACAGAATCCTGTCATCTTCACACCGACTGGCTCGCGATCGCTTCGAAGTTCGTTTCAGAGTACTAAGTACTTCAGCACTGGCAAAGATGATATCGCGCTTACGGAAGGTAAACACTTAGGTGCTCCTATTCGCGTGTCACTTTTGCTACGTGCAGAAGACGTCACTAAGTGAGTGCGATTGTGTGTGCGTGAATGCATTCAGCTTCGGCTCATGAAGGAAGGATAATACTTTACCATTCCATTCACTAGCAGTACGACGTCAAATGAAGTGTTCTTTGTGCTCATGCACTAACCACTTCAATTTCCTGCACACTACTACGCACATCACTTTCTCGATGCTCACTCGAAAGGTATCCTTTTTTGTGGCGCGTAGGTTATTATTATCACGCGCAGAAGCCAACTCTCGGAGAGCAGATCCCAGAGATGGGATGGGAGCAATGTGCTTCGCAAGTGTCCTGCATAAAAGCGCCATCGTAATTCAATATAAAAATAATTTCCGCCAGTTGTCTTGAATTGACACAACGGCATACGCCACGGTATGAGAAATGGAATAAGAATTTAGTTATAGACCACTCAAGAAGCCTACCAAGTGCCTAGGATAGCGCAAAAGAAGCACAATAACTGGAACCCCATTGTTCCGTAATTTCTTCGTGCACTCAGCCATAAATAGATCGTTTGATTTGAAAGAATTATAGATTATAGCTCCATAACCAACGACCTTTGTGAGAGATGCACACCTAAACAAAGTATACAACAGAAAATTTCCACTTCCGAACTATATTTCCTATTCGTCTCCGAAACACGCACTCGTGATCGTGACAGTTTATAGGACTTTTACGAGAGTGCAAATTGTCCTGCTCTGCGTGTGACTTGAATGAGCTCCTCCTTTATTATGCTCGTAAAAAAGAGGGAAATGAATTTGTGTCCTCCCGTCGAGGTACTTGTTGAGCATAGCCTGGCAGGGTATCTGCTGAAAGTTCCCTACTGCAACGAAACCAAACGTATGCCTATCCAAAACGACACTACATTTGGTCGTCATGAATGGACCAATCGGTTCGTATTCCGTTTCTGCATGTCAAATTAGCTAGGTTTGTTTGTGTGACTATATTCATGATGATTATTATACAGAATTTTCGTAATCAATAATGTTATTCACGATACGATTATCCCGATATGCTTGGTAAACCTCATGGAAACTCCTCACAAGAAGTTTTTTTTATTGTGAAATCTTTTGCTCGGCGCGTTTTAACACCAAATGTGTAGTGCTTAATTTACCCAGCAGGCTCATAGAATCCATTAAGGTGATTGATAAGCACACAAACAGCTACGTTTCAACTTCCTCGCTACAGTATAAATCTCCTTTCCCCAATTACTCCACTTAAAAGATAGTAATTAGTATTGTCGTATGTTTTTATTAACAAAACACAACAGTGTGAAGAAAGAAGGCGCAAACACTGCCAACAACCAAACAAGCTGCCTTTCGTCCCAGTCGCGGAAAAGGGTTCTTTACAGAACGGATGCTAACCTAGCATGTGTGCTGTTGCTGGTAAACTCGTCACAACCTGGCTTTAATACCTTTCCTCGCCATAACTGTCGGAGAGGGAATGAAAAATTTAATTAATCATTTCAGTGGATTCAAAACTTTTCAATTACATTTAAAAACTCATTAAAACTTTTTCCCTTCCCATGTGTCTCGAATGTGCGAAGATTCCTTTCAATCCGTTCTCCGCCACAACAAAAAGCAACCTCGACAGCAGCCTGCCCACCTGGATGCTGCGAAGGTGAGTGAGTGTGTTGTGCAACTCGCTGCTATTTTTCAATCTTTGGAGCGATTTTGCGGGGTTTTTGTGTTAAAAGTATGTTTTTGTAAGGTTTCCCGTTGTCGTTGCGTAGAAAAATACAGCATTTTTTCCTGAAACCATCAGTGTGAAAGGTTGTTATTGGCATCCCATTACGTGAGGTAAATTCCGCACATTGAAGCCACACCGAGAAATTTTTTGTTGCCCTGCTTACGTATTGATTGCGCTGTCTTAGGAACTCTATGTTATTTTGGGAGATCGAACAATATATTAAACATTACATAAATATCAGGAACTCTACCTAATAGCCACGTGCAGATGGTTAAGATGTATGGATGTCTTGCTTACACCTCTGAATGCCTTGAAAGGACAAAGATTAGAGATGTCAAAAAAGTTCAATATTTTATTGATAAAAGCACACAATTTCTTCTTACTTCCATTTTTTCTCTTAAAACTTACGTTCGGCTCTTTACGTCCAAGAAGTGGCTTTATGTGGTTTTCCAGCAAAGCACATATGAAACCGTGAAAGACTGTCTGATCCTTTCACCACTCTTCTAAGAATCCCTTCTATCTCACCATAAGGCAACTGCTGATGCTTGCGTCGGCTCGTAAAATGCGTGAAAGTTTTTGAAAATTCAATTAAAATCCATAATCCCTGTGACAAGACGATGAACGGAACGAAGTGTGCGCTTGCTTCTAACCACATTACGCCCGCTTCTACACTTAAGCTCACCTTCTTCAGCAACATCTCCACTGGTAACAAGATCGCGTCATTTTTCAGCAGCCTGTGAGAAGGATTAGATTACTCCCTGTTTTTGGACGACTGCTCTACTCTATCGATCTTGGTACTGTGGGAGCAAACCATGCCTCAACCTACCTAACACAGACCAGGCCGCGCAAATAGTGTGTGAGCAAACCTATTAAACACTTTCCTTTCGTACGCTCTCCAATCAAGAACGCCCTTGATGACATACGAAACGAGCCCGCAAACGGCGGTAACCGTAAAAGCATTCAGGAATTGCCTGTCCTCGCGGTGTGCTCGAAGCCGTACGGGAAGACAATCATCACACATTCTGCCTCCGTAATGGTATGGAAAACATTCTCCCCACTCTTCGACCGGCATGCGTCCCCGAATGTCGGAAGATTCTACATGAGCCATAAACTTTAATTTGAATATTAAAATTTACACCAAAGCGAAGGTTTCAATTACAGTCTCTTTTCACGCAGACAGTGCCTGTCGTGCGATCGGTAACACAAACATATGATAATCAGGTGGTGTCCCTTGGAATGGTTCCGAGCCGTATCTCGTATTTCCACTACCACTTGGAATACGGTTTTTTGGGGAGCTCTGAGAGGAAAGAAGCTCGGTTAAGGAGAATGATTTCTGATGAGCACACCTGAGTTGATTGAAGGCGTCGACAGGCGGTCGTGAGCAGGAGGGTGTAAAAATTCTAATGGTATGCAAACAGAAAGCAAATTTATGTTTGAGGTGTTGCGGTTAAGTCTTGAAGAAAATTAAGATGAGATGTGATATCATAGAATGGTGAGCTGAGGGCAATAAGCTTGTTGGCATAATGAATTGCTTACCGGGAAAGATCAAAAGTGTGATTTGAAATCAATTGTCCTCTGTGGTGGAAAATGCATCAAGCCTAATGTGTGTCTCTTTGCGTCATGCTAGCAGCAACAGTTTAAGGTCGTAAGAATCATGTTCAGTTAAAAACGAAATATTGAAAGTGATGAAGCAAGCTCGACTTAAAAATAGAACAATTTGAACAACTCTGTTAAGATGAATTTGATGAAAAACTTACAAGTTGTCAAACCCACCTTTATAATAAAGACGTGGAGATCTATACCTTTATTCCGCGTGAGAAAATAGGAAACTTCAGGAAAATTAACAGCAGACGAAAACAAAATAAGTAAATATACAACAATTAAGATAAAAAATCGTAGCATGGGAAAACTTAAATATTAAAAACATGATCATAAAGAATTGGGTAAAAAAATTGTTTAGCGTATTCCTTTGCCTAAAGTAAATCCTCACTACTTTTACGGTATCCGAGAAAGAAGTTTCAATCAGAAATCTCTAGTGAAATCTCTAGTGATCTCTAGAAAGTGAATCTAGACGTCTCTTCGGAAATAAAAAAAGAAATCTATAAGCGAATGGACAACGGCACTTAATGAGCGTTAGGTTCAACTCTGCTTGCCAATAGTTCACAAATATTAAACACTGCTTCTTTTCTCAAATGAACTTTTGGCTATACTTTCAATTGAATAGCTATAAAATAATTTACCTTGTTGCGAATCCACGCGGTTCAGGATAACGATGGTGAAGGAAAATTGGCGGAATTATAAATATAGGTGAAAACCACGCTTTTGTCTCCTTTTTTCTCGGAAAACCACCAAAATGACTTATTTTCTGTTGCACTAGCCACGGAAATCACATTGTGTGAGTTTGAAGGAGCAGTTGCTTTCGCATCAAAAATATATAAGCACTACATTCTCATACCTTGAAAATGAACGACCTTATAAGAAGCGTACCAAGCTTAACTGATGAAACAACAGGATGCAATATGTTACAGTGTAACCAATTATAACACGAATCAGATCTCACCACTTTATCTAAAGTGTACATGTGTTACAACTTATAGAAACTGAATCTTAACATACCATATTATAAGATAAACCTCTTTGAGACGTTCTGTTTCTAAACCTCTTGCTTCAAAATCTATGAAAGTTTCCTTTTTTCATAACTTGTCACTCATAACTGCATTGCATCATACCTGGATCAAAACAACAATTTGTTCCTTAATTTAGCTTCAAGCTCGTTAAGGAAAGAGATGAAAAATGTCAAAAACTTTTCAAACCACTGCATAGACAGATCTTCAAATAAAAACAGAACCTCTGCCCATGGTGACTGATTACGCGAAGAGGGATGGTGAGCACAAGGCTACGAAGTTCTTGGCCACAGGAGTGTAAGACAAATGCAGAAGAATTTCGTTGCAGTGAAGGACTGTAGCTAGGCAACTTACGGGAAAGCACAGCAAATTGTAAACTTTCAAGAGACCATAAGACTACACTGGAGGAAAATATGAAAAATGAAACTATGTTTGTGCTACGGATCAGCAAACCTGGAACATAAATCATAAATAATTTGCAATGAGATTTGATTGTATTCTTACATTTCCTGGAACTCTGGCAAATAGTATTGCAGCATCTGCTTTTTGAATGTTGCTTGATTTTGTGTGTGTGTGAGTGTGAATATTTTACGAAACTATAGAAATAATTGGTGTTTGATACTTATTTTTTCCAACTATCAACTCATTCAAAATGTTGTCCAACTAAATAAGATGACGCATATTTTTTCATTGAAACGTTGGAAGTATATCAAATTAACTTTAAATCAAAATCATCGCTATCTTCTATAGTAAATTCAAGAAAAAAGTTTAAAAAAGCTATGCTTAAGAAAAGACAACGCAACTTGTAACCATATTATGGGAAATCTGATTCGCTTTCAACGTCAACGGTTTGTCATCAGCTCACATTCTCAAAAATGTTCCAGATCGAGCAGCACAAACCATTAACTTGGCTGTTCAAATCTAAGGGTAAGGCGTGACTCTTTCAAACAAGAAGCGTATAGCTTCAAATGATATTAATAAAATATGCATGTAACAATCATGACCCTACTTCAGCTGTTTCAACCGCCGACTCATCGGGAACCATATGCAATAGACGTGCAAAGGAACAACGTGGCTTGTCTTGCTAAGAAAAATGACGCTTTCGTTGCACGTGGGAAAGGTACAGGAAGGCTATCCAAAACGGTGCGCTTTCCACTTTTTGAAGCGTGCCGCAGTAATTTGTCCCTAAATGTAGAAAGTGCCGTAAAATACGGTGCTGCATAATTAGAGAGATTTGTTTATTTATGGCAGATTTTTATGCTCCACTCACGGCAAACCATGCGAACCTGGCTTGCTTTCGTTCTGGAACGCTGTGTTTTCCGCACAAAATGCGTTGTCGCGGCAGTATGCAAGGAATATTTCACTAAATATCCAAATAATTTTCAATAAATTCTAGCCTTATCTTCAGAGCAATGTTGCAAGATCCTCGCACATGTTTGTATGTGTACAAACGAGTGCTTTTGGAGAGAAAGAGATAGAAGAAGCGTGGTAGCAAACGGTGGGAAAAGGGAATGTTTCAATTAAGTTTTCCCTCCCGCGAAAACCGTTGATGAGATTGGACGCCGTTGCAGGCATGTTTGGAAGCGGTTGAACCAACGAAGCTATCCCACCAATGTAAAGCGCTATGTGATACGTGGTATGCCATAACTTGCTTTATAGCCGTCAAGCGACGGTATATTATATGAAATTTTTAATCTCATCGCCTTTTAAGCTCGTGCTCTAATGAACTGCACGCCGTTAAATGGTTGTAAAATTTAACGTTTCGCTATTCGACCTGAGATTGCATAGTTTAAAGTTGCCGAGGAATGCAGCGAGCTGCAGGTTAACGCTGGTTAAAGTATTATGTTGTTTTTTCATCTTTATATGGCTTGATTTCTCATTGCGAAATTAATTGAATGTCAATTGATATCATTTTATGTTCGCCACAGCTAATCATCATAAATTAGAGAAAATCCAAAACATGTTTGAAGATTCACCTTGACAATTTAATAATATGGCATCGTGAGTATTTTATTGTGCTTACCTGTAATGAGAGCAGAAAGGACGTTATTAGTACAAAATATACACAATGATGCCAAATTATACTTCTAGATTCATCAAACCATTTTATTCAAATCTGACACAAAACAGTTGTTTCCTTTTACATTTCCCAAAATTATTTCAGAAGAATAACGAAAAAAATGTACAATTTGAGCATTTCTATAGTGTATGGTAATGGAGGCAGAAAGACGCAGACATGGTACGAATGAACATCACCATCATTGACAACTGAATTGACACCTGCAGCGCGCCGTAATGGAAAACAGCAACAGGCAAAAGCATCCTACTGTAGTAATCATTCTCTCG
This sequence comes from Anopheles epiroticus, assembly GCA_000349105.1. NCBI lineage: Eukaryota > Metazoa > Arthropoda > Insecta > Diptera > Culicidae > Anopheles > Anopheles epiroticus. The sequence continues at coordinate 148,323 of KB670170.1, read as the reverse complement.
ACCCCCATAAGTTAAGCCGGGTCGACACCTGAACGCGAGATTATCTGCACACCGTCCTTTGCATGCTTAGCTTTTCAGCTTCTGAGCGCGCGAGAAAAACTTCATCCAAATGAAAAGCAATTCATGGCAGAATGCCTCAGTATCGGCGACAATGTGATGGACGTGCGATATGGTGTGCGTCGGTACCGTGTTGCGTTTGCACGGAGGGTGGAAATACAATGAACCTAATGATGTTAGCAAAACCAGCAGCAAAACATCCGCTGTCTATACGGTCCGGAAATTCACTTGACTCACGCAAGAGCCGTAGCGTCATGGACGTGTTGGACGTTGGTAAACGAGGTTTATTGTTTCACAAATATACATCCCTCGCCAACGGTTCAGGTTAAGTGTGAGTCGTGACGGATCCACACACCGAGAGGTACCAGGTAGCATAAGTCCTTGTAGGCAAGCAAAGGCACAGTGGCGAAAGGAATGGGCTGCCCTTTCACGCCATGCAACAAGGTGTCCATTCGAACGAGCTGCCTCGTCGCGAAACGCACCATTCGCACGTGAGCGATGGTTCTCGATATCAACATAATCAAAAATTTAATAATCTAGAAAATGAACTTTGATTGACGTACCGGGACGTACCAGTAATCAGGACCCTGCACAGACAGTAACAGTACCTAACCACACGTCAGCTCTGCGCTGGGCACTTTGAGTGATACCTGTTGTTTCAAGAGTGTGTTTCCATGGTTTGTGCATGCTAAGAGAATGGTCATGCTTAACAGAATGAAATAGTTTTTGAAAATTTTACACCGTTTATAATATTTTGTCTAACAGTTATATAATTCTTGAATTTGGTTTGTAAAACGAGTAAAATTTGAAATGAATTTATTCTATGGAAACATAGCAATAATATATTTATGTTACAAATGTAAAATCATTCAATCTCATCGTGAAATGTGATCTCTAAGAAATTTTGATGCAAATAATATGAATAATGAACAATTTTGTGTCAAATGATTGCAGTGAAACGGAATTTCTTAGTGCATAAAAGAATTAAATCAATATTTAAAGTTTTATAAATTAATGAAGCGAAGATCATTAACCCATTGACAGTAACTTCAATTCTTAAAGAAAGCACATTCCAATTAGCCATGTACTGTACGTTTGTTTCGTTTCACAAATAAATGGGGAAAAAACGAAATAAACTTTGAACCAAAGATATAACGAAGAACCTTCAAAATGGAAAACTTTTACAAACTAAAAAAATATAAATTTAAAATAAACAATTTTTATTGAATAAGAAAAACATACCCTAGCAATACGGTCTGGCCGTTTCTACCGAATAAAAAAAAGAAAAAAAAATATCCACGATAACTTAAAGATGATAACTAAAAACAAGGGACAATTTTTTTTTTCGACGGTCCTGATCGTATAAAACAGGCATACGCCGTTACCCATGAGACTACTGAGCCGCCCTTAAAAACTATTACAAGAGATGATTCTAAAGTTTAGACTAGCCGCAGGGGCTAAGCCAAACCCACAAAAATGTAAACGACTCGATGTTGGATACACGGTAAATAGGAATAGAATTCACATACCATGGCTTGAGACGAAGAACAATGTAAGCATACTCGGCGTAGAATTCATAAATGATATCAAGCTAATGGCAAAAAAGAATTGGGATAAAGCAATAAGCAAGATAACACGCAGTACATGGATTAACAAAGATAGAACGCTGAACACATATCAAAAAGTTCGAGTAGCTAACGTATACATCCTGCCAAAACTTTGGTATATTGCGGCTATATTCAAACCACTCAACTCACAAGTAAGCAAAGCTACTTCCATCATATCAAGATATGTCTGGGATAGAGGAAAATTAAGAATTCCGATAGAAACACTAGGTTGACCCAAAGATCATGGAGGTTTAGGACTACACTTACCCTCGATAAAGAGTAAAGCGTTACTTATCAACAGATACATTAAAGAAAAGCATTATTTATGTATCGAGGAAAATCACATTGAATCCTTAGGAACATTCAAAGCAATAGTCTGTCCGTCAGAAACCGGAACACGTACAATTACTTAATACACGGCAAGATAAGAAATAGGAGGCGCTTTTCCAAATGAATTCAGCAAACACCAAGAACTGCGATGATTGTGAACATGTCGAAGACATCGAACACATCTTTTCAAAATGTCCAGAGGTTCAGGGAAATTTGAAAAAAATCGTAGATATATTGTATAGAAAATCAAGTTTAAAAAAAATTAAGTTTTGCAATTTAGTGTATCCTATATTGCACGGCAAAGATATACAGAAATCCTCTATTATAATGAAATACTTTGCTAATTACATAGAAATAACAGAGAACGACAAGAAGTGGTTTTTGAATGAAGATAGTTTAGAAATAAGTTAATGTATAGAGAAGTAACGAATAAACAGAAGTTTCATATTTTATGAAAAAAAAAATTACAAGGATATTTTTCTAAAATCAACTCAACTGCTTTAATTAAAACATTCATATTGTATCCAGAAATTTCCTTGTATTTGCAATGACATTCCAATGAATTTTGTTTTTCTTTTGCAGGCGCGTTCAATAGTTACTATTTTAAATATTGTTGCTAATAATATAATGAGTGTCAATTCTGGGTTCTGGTTTGAATTACCCATCAAAATAAATTTATTTTTTTATTCTTCTTCTTTTTCATGGAAGACAAAAATCTCTGTAGGAACATGACTTACCACTATAAAAAAAATTATTGAGTTTAGGTCGGCCAACGTGTAAAAACTATTTTGATCAGAAGGAAAATATATTGGGAAAGCAAAATACTGGTTTGTAGAGAACAGAGAAACGTCTCAAGTGTTGCAAGTTATGCCACAACAATCACAATGTGACTTGACGTACTTCGCAAAAAATAAGTGTTTTAGTTTTTTAGGTAGCGATAAGCATGAAATTATGTTGTGTCGAACTGGTCAAGGGATGAGCAATACAAATATGTCAAATAAATTGATAAGCAATACAATAGTTCATAAACACCGGAACTTAACCGCACGGGAAAAAGCGTAAACCACCCACGCAAATCCGTTGTTTTACAATTTCAATTTAAATCGCCTCTCATAGAAAGGCAAGTCCATTGGGGACATTGAACATTGAAGCCCAGACGAACAATTGTTACTGTACCAGAAAACAATTAAAATAAAAAAAAAAAACGTAATGGCTATCCATTATTTCAAATTATTTAGCTAGTCTTCAATGCTAAGTATTGTTAACTCACGTTTCATTTCGTTTTATCCTCCCGTTTTTATCATTTCATAATTGTAAATTCCAGTTACTGAGGATGATTGTTCAATATTTGTTATTTGACACGAAGAAAACTTGTGCCACACAATTAAAACTCACAGGAAATAATCAAATGCGTTCAGCCGTGTCCAATTCAAGCATCTCATTTAAACTTCATCCGACTGACTTTCACGCTTAATATTTAAAACAACTGATATTGCTCTTTTGCCTCATCGCAATACACACCACTCACCCTTGCTCACAACCTCTCCCACTGTACCGCTCCCAAAGCCGGAAATATTTAGATTATACAAAACTTTTACCAACCTTCCGTCACGAACAAGCGGGCAGAGTTTTTCCCAATCAAAAACCGATTACGATCGAACGATTGCAAAACTGCGCTCCCTTTCACGGCCCTCGCCCAGCAAATTGTATCGAACCACGCGCAAAGCTTGAAGAGATCGGTGCGCGGGGTGGACGTTGCTTGAATTATGTTTTTCAGTTTAGCAAACGTCACAACTTACCACGTCCTAATTTGCCGCTGACAAATCGCCGGCAGCCAAACCGTTAAGCCGTGGACGTGTTGCGTCTGACGGCAAGATTGTGGTTTCGTCGGCAGGGTGCAGATAGTGGCACGAGGAAAGGAAGGAGTGTATGTGTGATGGCGTGCTCGAAAAGAGGCGATGGGACAGTGTAAAAAGTGTATATCAAATATTTGAATCGTAATGGGAAACTTTTAATTACATTTCTCGTTTCGATTTGTGGCAACGAGGAGTGGTTGCTAGACCATGGACACAGGCAGTGAGGCACTGGGCCGGGAATGGGTTGGGAAAATTGTGGAACTGTGCGTTGGTGAACTTTTCCACCCTAGATTCCGTTGAAAATTACAACCCAGGCCGAATGAGGCTTGTTGCATATGGCTTGTCATTGACTTGAGAGTAAGCGTGAAGTAATTTCAAATACTGTACAGTTTCTTTTGACTGTACCGCTCTGGCTGGCGTCCATCCCTAGCTATGTTTTATGAGCTTTTTGGAGAGTGTCCTGGAAAAATCGATTCTCGTATTTTATTTCAAAAACTTTGCTGATGGTGAACCAACCATTTCTAAATATTGTAAAGTTTATTTTCTATTTCATGTAAAGTTAAGCGATGTAAAGCAAGCGATGTACCGATGAAACGTGTTTTTTGTCAATTAAAAAACAGCACACTGGCATAACGAAGTGTAATTTATTATCCAAAGTACGCAAGCAGTACAAAGTTCCCAAGTATTGCATGTTAATTTGAAGCATCACCGCGTGTGATCATGATCGACGTTCTCAAAATACACCACCACACAAATTGGCGATGGCAACAACACACAGAACTCCTGCGCCAAACACACACGTCACCGTAGAAAGGTGCGACATATTTACCCAAACACACTTGGAAAATACCGGGGTGATTCGGGGAAAATTTTCCTCGTGTGTTCAGCGAGCTGAAAAATGAGCATCTGATTTATTATATTGTTGTTCCCTATGCGCCACTAATTGCAGGCGTCTTCGGGACCTACCACTGATCATTTCTATTTTGCGGGGGCCAGGGCATGGGAATGGTTCCCCGGTCGTTTTCTATCCTCCTACCACCAATCTTTGTGTTGGCCAGTTTGGTAACGTATTGCAGCCTACAGTGTAGGTCCGATTGCTTCCCCAAGCTGGGTATCGAGAACACCTGGCCCGGATCGGAGCAACGCGGAACGGACGTAGATTATTAAGTTTATGTCATCAGTTTCAGTTTGTCAGTGATGGCAGGGGAGAGGGATGCAAACACGGCCACGTACCAAACACGGACGTGCGATCTGATCCTTTATGTGAAGCGGTGGAAGTGAATCGAGAGTGGAGAAAAAGTGATACACTCGAATGAAGGGAGTTGTTCCATCGTCGGGTTAGGTGTCTGAGCTGCATGGAAAATGCAGCCCTGCAGCCTCCAGGGCTCCCGTTTGCCTGTCAGTGTTGTGCGAAGCAATCTGATAAATATAAATGCATTGCAATTTATACTAATCAAAACTAATTGATTTTCGAGATAAATTTTGTGGCAGGAAAACTAGCGAAGAGCAATAAATTTCAATATATTCTCACTTCCGGTGCGCGTTCCGTAATAGTGGTTCGAGCGCCTCGTCCAACTTGCCGAGCTGGTGGGCCCTTTTCCTATCGCTGCGTGATTACACACATACGCGAATCGAACTCCACAACACATCGAACCAACCACACACACTCACATACACAGTTTGGTCCGTGCCTGAAAACAAACCAGTCCAGGAGGTCCGGTCATAGTCACGTCGTGTCCGTACCAGAGGAGGTGTGACCAAGGCGAAGGTGAAAAACTTTTGCGTCACTTTTACCCCGTCACGAAAGCCTTTTCCATCGTAGGCGGTTGACCAGGCTCGGGGCGCTTGACTGCCAACCGTCTGGAAGAGCCTTTTTGCGAGCTAAATTAAATTCGACGCAAACATTCATGCTGTTTCGGAGCGTAGAATCCTTTTACAAAATGAAGCAACTTTCTTACACGGCTGCATAAGTTAGTCGGCCATCATCTTCCGTCCAGCGCACCTCTGCATCTTTGCGCAACCTTGCATTGCACCACGGACGGAAAGCACAAAACATGAAACCATAGCTTCATGGAAAGCTGCACTATTTGCAAATTGAATTTTGAAACTTGTTCATTTTTTGGATACATCCGGAGCGATACTTAAGGTCACTCTGGTTGCTCTGCGCTACAGACGGGTAGGATCCTTTTACCGTGATTCATTATTTAGGTAAAGTGACTTAGAAATGAAAACCATTTCTTTTCATCTTAGAAAAATCGTCTTTTTGATTCGTATTTCATATCACGCTGCAATGAGTACTTTCTTCCCTTCGCGCTCTATTTTTACACAGTGTGAATGGTTTCAATTGCTTCCCGGAAGCTAGAGTGCCCTGTGAAGTGCTCAAAGTGAAGCAGCAAGTTTGTCATAAAATCCATCATTTCTGATAAAAGAAAGAATGAAGTACTCGTTAAACGTTTTAAGCGCAACGTAATACAAAGTTGTGTATTAAATTCCATTATATTTCCACAGCAAATAACAACCACAATTTTGAAACGAAACATTTTAACATCGCTTTGAATTTGTTTTGCATTAAACAACATATGATTGACCGAATAAATACGTCAACGTTCAAAACGTCAACTATCAACATTATAGTCCACGTGAATTTAAACAGATTAACTATCATCTCTTACGACACTAGATTTGTTAAAAATATAATTTGCTGGATCAAAATTAAAACAAAATGTTATTACTTATATAAGGCAAAGGCGTATTCTGGCAATTACTACCGAATAGATAATTAGGCAAAGGCGTATGAAAGCATTCAATGCAACTCGCTCGTTTCTTATGCACTATCACAAAATAACTTTTGTAATGTGATACAAAAACAAATGTTTTTTGTTTCATTGAGGTTTCACCATCGTCATGCTTCACTGCAAACAAATTAATGTTGCTCCTTGTCTATTCTTTTGCCTTTCGATTTGTTTCATTTCTGATTGCTTGTTTTCACATTGCGCAGAGTGTCGTTTAAACTCGTTCCAATCTTAAGTGCAAAACGAGTCAACAAAAGAGAAGCAAAGCAGAGAAGCAGACTACAAATTTGCCGGCGGATGATGATTTATGCACCTGGGTGGAGTATTAAAGAAGTACAAATTGTGGAAGTTGGTGGTAATAAATGTCACATAATAAAGTGTGAGCGTGCCACACTTTTATGTAAAGAGGGAAGGAACAATCTCTACCCGTGTGCAATGCGTTCGAAATTCGTTTGAAGCACACTGTGGTACGGTCGGTTCAGGATGAGAGTGTGAGTAGCTTCCAAAGGCATCAGGGCCGAAAAAATAGAAGAAATAACGCTTTTCTTTCATAGAGCAGCCGAGAAAACAGTGCTCAGAAAACTCACAATTCCATTTTCCATCAACTCTTACTGCCGGCGCCACGTCTTCGCCCAACCCTCGGTCTCCATAATGTCGTCTCATTGTCTGTCGCACATATATATTGTGTGTCAGTTAAACCAACTTTTGTGCGAGGGTGAAAAATAGTTCCCAGTCAAAAAGACAAATGAGCTCGCTGGCTGCGGGTTTTGGGTTGCGTTGTTCGAGTTTGTATGTTCCTCATAGTCTTTGCTCCAAATGATGGCGTCGGTGTTTGTCTTTAGCACCCGGAACACCAAAACACCGTCAGCAGCGCCGACACCGGGTAAAGGTGTTTTTAATGACAAACGACGAATTGGCTTTTTGTGTACCCTCGCGAAACGGAAAGCGTCGGTGCCGGAGAGTCTACCTGCCTTGGTGGGGTTTAATCGTTTTTTGTTTCTTTGCAATCGTTTTGCTTAATTGCTAGGAAAATGAGTGCAACTATTCAACACTTGCGCTTGTCAATAATTTGAAAGAAATGTACTTGCTATTGTTTAATTAATGCATTTAAAGAGGTCCATACAAAGTCTCTTTGAAATGAGAAATTTTAAATTTTAAAATAATAAAAATCTCAGAAATGAAAATTGTTATTTATTTTCTCAAATAATTTCATAATTCTTTGAATTTCATTATTCAAACAAATGATTCGCCTGTCTGTCTTATTTCTAATTCGCAACGTAATGTTCAGACACTCTTTGATCACTACCTATTATCTATATAATTCAACAATCATTCGTTACATTATCGTGCTCTCGAATGATGCTGCCGTTAAGATTAATTTTGGCTGAACTTGGACTACACCTTTGCGACTTCACCTGCTGCTACCTGCTCGGATTGTTCAAAATCACCATGCGGGACGTGACACCGTCATGTAAGCCAACGAGCACATACACCCTGATGCCACCCGATTATGATTCCACTGGGACTGATTACTCTAACGACCTTCCGTGGGCACTCGCAAGTGCGCCACCGAGCAGCAAACACCTCCCGTGGAAAGAAAGGCCCTCCCAAAATCACGCCATTCCGTGCCAGGACAGGCGAAGATGGATCCAACTTTTCCCGGTACACGGTACTGCGCGAACCTGAAGGTGTAATCTAGCATCTTTGCAAACATCCCGACCGAAATGTGCGCCGGGCGACACTTTCGTTCGCTTTGGTGAGCATCTGCACACCCGCCCCAGCTGCAGTTCGCGAGCCCATGACAAACGCCGTCGTGACTGTTGGTGACAGTATGCAACAGTGCACAGTGTGTGCCTGCGTCGGTGCAACTTGTCATCACCATGGACGGAGGGAAACGGGAAGACGGTAGGGTGGTGTATGATAATGGTAAAAATATCCTAACTCACATTCCATTTTTCTCTACCTCAATGTAAATCCTTGTGTTCAATGCGGTCTCGGATGGAAGTAAAGCCCCGTCGTATCTGCACGACGTCACGCCTCAGCCAATGCTCACAAGCCGGCTCGGGACGGTGAAATTGAATTCATTTGCTTACTATGCAACCAAAATGTAGCAGATGCAGTCACCACGACCGGCACAGGCGTTACCGTGGTCGTGTTAGTAGAGAGAGATACGCAGGAGATGGGTCCGGAGATGCTTCCACAACACACACCCACACACAGTTTGAGGTTTCATAGATGCAAAGGTGCAAATCTCGTCGAGCTCACCACATTGACGGGTGGGTACGATGCAAAGTCATGTCAAACATCGGTGTGAAACACGAGCCCCGTGTGCAATTACAAGCCCACCGAAACCATGGACGAGGCAGGCGAATGCGTACGAAACACAGATAGTGTATGGGTGCGCCCTTGTGTCTAGCTTGTCATTGCAGCGATGCGTGACGAGGTTGTCAAGGTCTTGGGATGCAAAATAGCAGCCATCCCAACAGTGGTGTTTCGGTGCACTTGTCCTACACTCGTCCTGGACGCCAATGTGGTGCTACCTTCGTCAGCCGTGGCAGTGATGAATTAGATCATTGGCATATTATGATTTTCATTTGTCTGTATCCACAAACACACACTGGACGGAATAATCATTTTTCCGTTCACAACATTTCTGTTTGGTTAAAGCTTTAGTACTTTTACATAGTTTCAATTGTTTGAATTATTTTATATGTTAAAAACATCATTCCAATCGAAACAATAAAAGATATCTTTTAGCAGAAACTAGAACTGAACAATACGATCTCATAGTGCACAGACATTTTCGAGAGTAAAACCTTCGCAGAAGGTCATCGGGTACGGAACCCACCGGTAGGTGGTCCGTTCGTAGTTACCGCAACAGTGCCATCACCTCAAAAGCAGCATTCGCTACACCCGGATGAAATGTTGTGTGGTTTAACATCAGTTATCAGTCTATTTTCTCCCCATACTCCATCGGGATCGCTCACTGCATCGTCGAGCATGGGTGAAAATGACACTTATGGACCCTTTTTTCCGACACGCATTCCTCCGACCGGCGTACATGGAAGTTGTGTGACAAAGATGTAGTAACACTAGCGCAACCCTTTTTCGGGTCCAATGGTACTGCAATATTCGTTGACGCTGTGTCCACTTTTCCACAGTGACAACGGGATATTGCGTATGATCCTTTTACCTCTATACCACACGCCGTTGCACTATGAAAGGGTGAACATTCTCGCTTCATGCTCGGCGTGGCAGGACAGTCGAGGTTGATCACTCGGGTGCGATAATAATCAATATCATTTTCCTACCATGCAGTTACCACAAGGTAGCAACACCATGCCGTTTCAATTGCGTTTTCACAAGCCGAGTCCTCCAAATTGCACTAAGGAGCTCCAATGAAAATATAGAAAAGATAGCTTCATAACTGCAGCCCTTGAGCAACACAACACTGGAGACTTTCACGGTTGCTTGGTAAGGGATTACCGATGCAGGGCAGCAAAGATACCCTACGAGAAAATTTTGGAAGTGGCTACGAATGTGAGCTGAATCACAATTCCAGAAATTATCGAGAAATTCGAACCTCAATTCGTCAACGAAACATCCTCGTGCCGAACAGAACCTCGGGAATGAAATAGAAAGGAGGAAGTGAAGTATGCGAAAGAGAGTGCAGCGATTGGAAAACCAACAAGCCACAACCCTCCGCAATGATGGCAGTGACAGTGGAGCACACCGTCCTACACGGGACGACAAAGTTTTCGGATGGGAAAGTTGTCGTGGTAAATTGTCTGTGGTATTGCTCTAGCACCGGCAGCAACTACCGCTAGCGCTGTGGAGAAGTAGAGATCAATTTTCAACCAATTGTTGATTTTTTGATTTATTCTCTGATGCATATAGCTACAGACACACACACACACTCACTGTCTGCAAAGGCAGGTAGCTGAAGCATAAAACGGCCCACCAGTTGAGCTGTCGTCAATCGACCGTGAATGATTTGCGATGCACGTCAGGTTGCACAGCACGAGAAGTGACCGCATTTCGATGTCATTAGCATTTTTACAATAGCCCGCACGTACGTAGCTTGTTCTTGTGTTCTGCGGTTTGTGGATTTGGTTGAGAATATTTCCTACATGGTATGGACATGTGTTAAGAAATGGGTAGGCATGAAGGAAGTTGCTCGTTAGTTATCGTTGGGAAAATTGAAAATATTTTTACTTGTACTTTAAGCATAAGCAAATAAGGACGAAATATGTGAATGGACATTCTGTTTGAATTGGATGAATTTGATCACATTTAATCAATGTATTGGCAAAATGCAAACAACCTACACGTTTTTGGATTTTTAAATTTTCCTAACCTCCATTTGGAAACATGCTTTAGACAATGGAAAGAGGATTTTTTAGCTACCCGGCCATTGACCTTATCGAACGCTCCTTCCGAACTTTCGATCAACTTCCAAGATCGACTAAACCTAGAAACAATCATTAATTTTATTTCCCGCTCATAAAACGGAAAGCAACTCAAGCATAAAGCAACTACTGCTAGAACGAACCGTACAATAATACTTTGTGCGTTGTTCCACATTGAGGAAAACAACGCCAATTTCTCGATGACTCAGCAAAGTTCGGTCAAAAGTTCTTGAACTATCTACGATGCCACTGCTACCGTGTGCGTCTTAAGAAGTTTTAATATGCTTATTGGCTTCCTGCCAGTCTCCTGCGATCGAATCCATCCATCCAACTCGACGCCGTCTGGTGTTGGTCCGTCCGTCGGTGACGGTGACAATCGATAACGCCAAGGGCCAACACCGAAACGATTCCTGGCTCTCCGGTGACCATTCCATCACCCCACGGAAGCACACTATCGTCAACTGAAATGAACGGAACCGAACAGGGATGGACTGGTCCGGGTACATAGGAAAATGGTTGTCCAAATAAGAGCGAACCTCACGTCGCATCATTCAATCCGATGCCAATAAGTCGTCACCCTTGGGCGAAAAAATCCCCAACCAGCGCCGCGGTACACCGATTTCCCGCGAGAACTCTCTATCACTTTCACGTCACGTTGGGCGAGTGTTTGTGAGGAACACTTTGGCGAAGGGCCCTCCTTCTTAGTTGTGCACTCTAGGTGTATCTTCTTCCTCGTTCGATTCGGCACATTTTCCACGTTGGTCAGAGCTGATGTTTTCCATGCAGCTCGACGGCCCAAGTAAACAGGAAAAGCAGATAAATAAACATCCGGCCAAAGGTGGTACGTCTTTACATACGGCTTAGTTGAGCTCCAATGTTCCGAATCCCCCTAGAGCGTTCTGGATGTTTCGTGAAATGGTGAAATGACCAAAAGTTTGTTTATTAAATTCTAAATAAATGAATGCTTCAAGTTTTGGATAGACTGTATCATCAATGTTACCTTACACAAGCATTTTCAATGTCTTCTTTTAGTACTTTGTCTTTGCAAGCAACTAACATACAAATTGTTTTAACTCTTTCTAATGATACCGGGACAGGATACAGATACAAAGAACGATAACAAACTCCAGCACACCAAGGTTGGTCCAAACCGAAAGCTATGAACCGTTCATATTGCCGATATCGCAGTCGGAAATTATCGAATTAGATCCAACCAATTTAATGAAATTTTTATTTGTTCAGCTTTGCCTCCGCATTCATGCCATTCCGGATAGTGAGGATCATGGTACTACCGCCATGAGCAGACCATTAGCCGGACAAACCATGGTAAACGTTCGTTTCTCGACTGTTGGGCCAGTCCGACGCCTGTTTGGATAGAGCGCCATTGGTTTTCCGGTTATTGACAAAGACCGGTGAACGCAACCGAATACCGAAAGGATGATCTGGAACATTCCACCAAAACTATTGGCATTGCTATGGTATCAATGCACGAAATAGTCAAAGTCGTGCCACAAGTCTTCAAACACGGTTGTATTGTGTTTTTGGTATAAAAGTTACCGAATTGCCATACTTATTTGTTTCTACTACACCCTTGAATGACCATTACAAGTTCGTTGTAATTCTTGCGTCATCTTTAGAGACAGGGTATGTAGATTTTCTTCATACATTTTGATAAGCCGCTAATAGAACATCATCGAACGATCACCATTTCTATTGCGGCCCAAACGTACTGTCAGCCGATGCTTCCCAAAAGTACAGTTTTGGCTAATGCATCGCAAATATCGACCAGTAATTAAGCGTCCCAATCAGCTTCAATTATGTGCAACACATGTCGTAAATCAGCATTGAATAAATTTACTCCCGTACCGCACACTCCCGGCTAACGAACTGAGTTCCGAACCGAGTTAATTAAATATTCATTTCCACTTGCATTTTGTCCTCGCGCTCGACCGTTTCCATCCAGGCCGTTCGATAATTCCTAATGCAGCCTGGGATAGAGTACTTTTTGTGTTTTCGCCTTTTTGCCACCCAAACGGAACACGACCGACCCGCCAGGCTGCCACTCATAGCCGGTCGAAACCCACAGCTAATGTGCTTTGTGGAGGTTTGAAGCTCGAGAAAGAATGAAAAATAGATAACAGCAACTCGATCGTGAAAATGTTCAGATCCTTTCATCGTTTTTTGCCTTTGATGGAGCGTGTAAAGGGCGGCTGGTTGCACTGGACGTACCGTACGGTTGTCGCTAGTGTCCTCTTTCGTCAATGAAGCGGCTCCACCATTCGCTAGTTGGCTATCGATTGATGAGGCTTATGTGTGCGTGTGTGAGTGAGTGAGGCGGAAAGCAACAGTCTCCGTACCTAGCCCTACCGAACAATGGACAATGTAATTGAAAATTTGAATTTTGCTTTCGTTGGAGCGCATAATTATTCTTTCATTGTTTCTTGGGGAGGATGAATGAATGGTCGAGGATGGTTGAATTTTAAAATGAAAGCAGACTAAATGCGAACGTGTGATGACGTGCAGTAAAGTCAGGAGAATCATTGCGAAAAAAATCACACAAAACTAAAAAACCAGACGGAGGTCGAGTGGTAATGGCATAATCCTCTTACATTGCCCAACGTTGCTGGAATATCATTCAGATTGTCTTTCCACCGAAGGGTTTTCGTGCTTTGAATGCACCAAGTTACAGAAATCCAAGACAATTTGTAGTGGAGGTAAACTTTGACCAACACTGATTGTAGCGCCTAGAGAAGGAGATAAAAAAGCCTCGAAAAGCTCTTATATTTGCTTTTAAATATTTTGAATAAGTTTTTGAATGAGTCGGTCGGCGTAGGTTTATCATAAAACCCGACGTAGTATCGAAACCCTTTCAAATTGTTGGTTTGTTAGCCCTTGACCATTGTTGTTGTCTCGCACGAGAAGATGAATAGGTTATTAAATAACTCACAGATTTATCCAGAAAATATTGAATAATTTAACTCTTTAAACATCCGGTAACTCGTTTTTTAATAATTTTTAATTAAATTTAACTCTTTAAACATCCGGTAACTCGAATGATGCGACGTGAGGTTAACTCGTTTTCCGGTAACACTTAAATATGATATCACCAGAGAATAGTTTCGTTGCATTGGCCGACTCCCAGGACTAAACATTCTTTTGTCCTTCTGCTTTGACAACACGCTGTCAGACAATATGACCGTCCGGCAAGCAGCTGACAGGAAGCGATAAAAAGTATCACACGAGGCAAAACGGGTGTGGCGTTCCGTCGAACTCTGGTGACACCTCGTATGTTGCACGACCGGCGCGAGTGGTGTTGGTGCAATCATTTGCAATTGCAATTATTAATGAAGCCTTCATAAATCATAAAGCTCTAGCTGCACTTGTGCCGAGGTGACGAAGCATGAATATTTATGCATCCGGTGATAAAGCACATTCGATTCGTTCATTCGTCCTGCAACTCATGGCCGTACCAGGCAGTGTAGCAACTTGTGGTGCGTCCACCAAATAGCGGCAGTAAAAATATTGTTTTTTGCAGTTTCTACAGTTTACTTTAAAAGGATGGACTTTAAAATCTTCTTACCTTTGGCATTAAAGCACAAAAGAAGGTAAGAGGTTTCTTCTCACTATTTTATCCCGCGAAAAATATACAGTGGAAGTGAAAAAGTCATCACGAATCCGTTTGGCAACGCCATTGTGACGCCTTTTCCTTATTTTGTATGGTCTTTAGATATCGCAAAACCAAACAAAATGCACGGAATACAGGGGAGTGATTCAATAACGCTCTAATTCACTTACAGGTTACGTCAGAATTCCATAAAAATATGTTTTATCATCAATTTCATTTATTGCGCTTTCCTTACACCGGATGCGAGGCGAGAGGCTATCCCTGTTTCTTTTGTTTTCCCAATGCCTGTACAGCTCGTTCGCTATCGTTTCATCAATAACTCCACATTTACCAACCATTTCTTGTACAATTTTTTGCTGCTTTTTCTTCTCATCACCAGCTTCTGCTGCCATCTCTTTCACCGGTTCTCACTCCAATGCTGATGGTACTATGGTTTGTCCTGCTCCTTCCATCTGTCTCCACCTCTCAGGTTTTTGCAGCCAACTGACACTGCCAACATTCATTCATCAATCTCATCCTTGGCTAGGATAATGGCTAATAAAATTTCAATTCCAGCGCTGCTCCGACGGAACGATTTTTTACGCATTTCGGTGCAATAATCTTTTTCCAAACCGTCCATCACGCGAACGGGCAAAACCGGAAAAGGTGCCGGAGCGATTTCCGGGCGGTGAAGCGAAGGAAGGCAAATGAAATTGCTCGCACCGTGAAGAGCTGGGGATGACTTTTTGCTGTTTCTTAAATCAATTTGGAACATCTTAGATGAGAAGAAATCAGTTTTCTTCTAAAAACCTTTTTCATGTTTTGTCCGGGCGAAACTTGTACGTCTGGTTGGGGTTGATTCTTCGCGATCTAATTTTTAGCCGTAAAAATGGTTGAATTTCTTTCCAGCAGGTGGGTAATACAACGAGTTCCAGAAAAGCTCTTAACAAATTGTAAATTTTGACTATCTTCTTACATGACCATACACTCTCATGAAAAGAAGGAATCAAATTAAGCAAAACTGTATGGAATATTTATCAGAATAGCAGATTTTTATGCATTATATTTTGCTACCAAGATCTTAACAACATTATATAACAAAGCACATTATTAGTGTAATGCATCTTCCACACTTGAGCCTAACATAAATTATTCTACATTCAAATCGCATCTTTCACTCAAAAGAATTCATTCTGCAGTAAATCCTCGCTGGAAGCTACAATTGTCCCTAACCAGCGCTCCTTTTGAAACATTATTTCTTCCCTTTGCACCTTCTACAAACAGCAGCCCTTATTTGTGTTCAGCATTCTGTCTGCCTCGTTCTTGGAATGCATTTCTCACAAAGGAAGGCGCACGGCGACCGACACGGCGCGATAATAAATATGTATACATCGCTGCGAAGGATTACGGAACGGTCAGCCCGGGAAGTGGCAGTGCCACCTTGTTGCCGCTACTGCCATACTAGATTAGGACAATGATAGATGGTGCCCGTGGAATGATCATCCCCGTGGCCCCGGAAGGTAATGGATAATTCTTAAAAACACCCCAAGCTCGAGCCATGCTCGGTGCTGAATAAACATAAGCACTGCTCCGGCCATTGCACGCGAGGTGAGAATAAATGTGTGCAGGGATCCTATCTTGCCAATGGCCTCCTGCCCCAACACCAACCAGCTCCACCGTACAGCAACCAAGCCTGAAGGTTCGACTGATGAGTCTTTGTTTGCGCTTTCCATTGGCAACCGAGGCTGCCAACAATGTCCCAAAACGAAGGGCGACCAATGAATGTAAACCAACTCGATCCAGTGTCACCCCAAAATTGAGTGTTTCTCTCCAAATCGTGCTGTGTATTTTGTTCAGATTTGCGGATGAACGATTACTCGATTGTGCGTTGGGCGACCGAGTGGCAACTTAATTTCTACGAACTTTTCAGGTCCACTTCCGTAATTCCTTGTTGCATAGCGGATATCGGTGATTGAGATAGTGGTACTGCTGCTTTGTCTCGCTCAGGACGTAACACCTTAGCGTTGACAAATAACTCATGCATCGAGGTGAAAATCAATTTTCAATTTATTAAACAAACAATCTGTGTGATTGAATGGTTTCGTCAAGCGGGCTCCGTGCACATGCTCGTCCATGACCAGGACGCTTTGTTGACCTGGCCCCTCCTTCCTGCGTATCTTATGCGATGCAATGCTCGGAGAGTCGTTTAACAGCATGCAGGCAAAGAGTACAGAAGTTGGCCGGTTGCTATTTCCGCGTTGCAATCGCTCTTCTCTGTCCTCTTCGTCAACATCGATATGGTTGTTGTTGCTGGCGTTGTCGTTTGTATTGTGGTTGGATAACCACAGAATTTGCTTGCAATTCATTGCCATCGCCTAGCAATATGCGTGTTTCCATGGGCACCGCCGTTGTTTGAAGTTCGAGCGTAGCGCTTTATCGTTTTTCGATTCAGCCAACCAGCCAAAGCATTTTCCATTTTCCAGCTACGGCCAAAGCCAACTATTCATTTACAAGGTTTCCCGTTTGCTGGTAGGTACGTGGTGGCAAATAGATGCTGCTGATGATGCTACCACAGTCGAATTGCGTGCCATCTACCAGTGGGAAAGAGACACTGTGGTATTGTGCGGAAAATTACTCCCTAGCCGATCCGCCATGCAATGGAAACCTATGCTTAATGCTGAGGTGGTAAGAGTTCAGGCGTTCACTTGTACAAAACTTTGTTTCGTTTTTGCAGCTCATCTAATACAAACTGTGCTAACTTGTTTGTAATAAATCAGACTAACCAGAAAATTTAGTTTTTTACATACTGAAGAACATTTTGAATGAAATTATATTTACACAAATCTTACCACTTAAGATTTTAATGATTGGTTGGTTTACAAATTTCAAATTATTGTAAGTAGTTTTGTTTATTTAAATTACATTAAAGAATAATAAACTTTTTGCTCACCAAAACTTACTTCAACTAGCCAGTGGACATAATTTTTCAAATGGAAAAAATGGCAATACGTGAGATAAAAGATAAAAATAAAGATAAAGATTAAATGATGAACATGTAAGAACTGATGCTGATTTTGTTTTCGTAAAGATTCTGTAGATAATAACGACTTACAGATTCATAAAAGCATTGTCGTATGAAATGACTCAAAATTGTGCTGAATTTTTTTAATGTGCCTTAAAATGTTAAGTTCCTTTGAGTCTTTTTGGAAAGTCTGTTCCTGGTAGTTGTTACGTTTATTTTTTAACCGATCTTATCACCAAACTGTTTTGTTAGTTCTTCGCTTGATTTTAATTTCTCACTTTTACAAAAGTTTATACTGAACTCATTTTTTTAGGACACTAAACCTGCAAAATGTTTGTGTTTTACTCTATTTTCGTTGTAGTAGAAAGATATATAAATAAATAACAGGTGTTTAAATTTTGATATAAATATATTCTGTAGAAAGAATGTAGCAAAGTTCTTCATTCTTCATTCCAGGTTTCTTTGCTGTTTTACCTCTCCTTAAACTGCTATAGATGCAAAATCGTAAACTTAATTCAAACCCATTGTAACAAGAGCGGCAGCAAAAAGCAGTCAGTGTAAACAAAGTGCACAAACATCATTACGGCTCGTACGGCAGCAAATGGAAGAAAAACGTTCAAATCTTTCCAAACTACAGTGAAGCATCTTGGCAAACGTTTTGCCCACCCGGAGACTTTTGTTATTCCAGGGAGGTAGTGAGGAAGCGTATATATTCAGCATGTTGTTTGCATGTACATAGTTTGGAATGATTCGTTGGGGAGTTAACAGGAAACCGGAATTAATTCAAACGTTAAATTATATTTGCAATTTAAATTGTTTATCTAATTAAAACTGAACTGTGCATCTAGGCAAACTTATGCCACTTGCAGTATAAAGATGAGGCAGAGTACATATGCTGTCTGTATTTAAAAACAAAACTTATCCATGTCTACCTTGAAATGTGTCAAACTTTACTTTTGCTTTAAGTAAAACATCATAATGAAATGACCTTTCGAGGACTTTTTTATCGAAGCTTATTGAATGCCATTCTCTTTGCTCTAATGCTATATTCTACTTCGAATCTATTTTTACAACGCATCGTTCAGCTTTGGGCTCAGTAAACTGCTGAGCGAAAACGTAACACACGACTGTGCATACCATCACGCAATGCGCAACCCTGCAATAATGTGGTTCTCGTGTCTGCCTTCATTAATTTTTCACTTGTTTTTTCTACTACTTGTGTGTACTCACACGATTGTGTGTCAGTCTCTGAATGAGCTGGGCTACCGGGATAAGCAAATAATAAATAATACTTCTTCACCCCCGCTGTTTTTCTTCCTCTATCTTGTACGAGAAGAAACCTTGGCACTTTTGCTAGTCCTGTTCCAGTGAGCAGAACAGTGAATTGGCCATGATCCAACAACAACAGGGACAACCTCATCCTATCACACAAACACACACACGCCATAGTGCTCGATTCGCGGTTAAGCAACACACATACACACTCTTCTCCTATCTAATTCCTCGGCGGTCATCCGAAACCGCTGGGTTATAAACTTAGAATCACTCCCCCGACCATGGGACCACCCTCGGGCCATGGGATGTGGATGCTATTTTTTCCATCCCGTGCCTGCTGCTTAGCTGATATCGGCACGTTCTGCAAATATTTGCACAAATTGGAAAAGCAATCTATTAGTGATCGAGAACGCGTACGCGATTCTGGGAAGGACTGGCCAGAGCTACACATTGCGGGCCGTGCGGGTCTGCTTAGTGTCCGGTTTCGCATCAACACCATGTTTCCTGACAAACCGCATCGGCCACTTGTCTCCAGCGTAAGATATTCAGTATATTTTTCCCGATCGTGATGCAATTGCTCTAGTCTTGGTTTCCGTTTTGATGGGATATTAATGCACCACCCGTAGTACGCACACGTTCATAAATACGTTCAATGGTGTGCGCTGGTGGGTGAGCCACAAAATGTGTGCGTTCTTACTCAGCACATTACCACCGTGGCTTTGTTTTCTGTCTTTTTTATTCTTTATTTGGCATCTACAATAATTTAGCATTTTCTTTCTCAGTTTGATTGTTTAACCTAAATGGGGAATCTTTTTTAGAAGCTGTATAAATTTTGTTTTAATTCATATTTAATTATTCTCTCTTAATTCAAAACACACATAAAAGCGATGTTGAACCCAATGTCAATTGAAACTTTCGTTCCGCATAAAACGACCTACAACGAAACGGTCATCCATTTTTTGCCTTTTTACTAAGCAAAGGGCAATCACAGAGTGCTTTCAATTAAAGACAACCGTTTTACCATACCAGTTTTTGCTGGAACAAACTCATAACAAGGCCAGTTTATTTTCCTGTTCCTTTCCCACATTATTTGATCGTTTTGATGTGTTTATCTTTTAAGTCGAACTAATCTTCTCGCGAAAAGAATGAGCGACGCTTAGCCAAACAGACGAGATAAACTATTTATTCTTGCCTCTCATCTCGATGCCAATCGATGCTGTGTATTCCGTACGGTACACGGATAAATCTTGCTCTAGCATCAATCATGCAAATCTGAAGAAATGTTTTCACGCCACTGTTTGTCTACCATCCCAATAGCAATCGTGGACTATTTATCGGCGAGTTTACTTTAACGTGAATTTAATTTTGATTTGTTTATCTTAGCTTCTTGCTTGCGCGGGCGCTGAGTTTGCTAGGCGCAACAGCTCCCACCAGCAAAGGCAGCGACCAATCAGCCAGCCTCCTTCCCGCCTTCCTTGCCCCCTTCCGCAATGCAATACTGCTGCGATCGAACCGCACACCACAAAATCAACTAACTTTGGTCCGTGCACTGTTCAATTTGCAAATCAAATTTGATCCTTTCATTTAAATCGCTCTCGTGGTGACGCTTAACAAATTTCAGCACATCTCATTTGCCAGCAACAAATGAAGCAATTTATTGAGTCATTAAATTCGAACATACACCAACAATCTATCACCATCTTACCCGTCGAGCGTCTTGAGTACTGCGAACTTTCGGCGCTATCGCCCGTTCGGTGTATCTTTTCATTCTACTGCATACCCTAACGTAGCCGGGACTTCTTTTCTTTCGTTCAGATTGCTCGGCACTCGAACGGAGACAGGCACGAGTTTGCCGAGCAGTGGTTCAGCCTTTGTACTGCTGCGGATTTTAATCAATTTATTTACTCCTCCTCCCGGTGAATGCACGATGGCTCAGCAAAACCTCAAGCAGTAGGAAAGAGGCCGCAAAAGGAGGAGAAAAATTGTGCTCAATCTGTTGATGATCATTCGGTTCTTTGAGGGTTCGAAATTGCATGACGATCGAAAAAGGCTGTACATGGGAAGACTTTGTACCGAACAGGCAGAGCAACATGGTATAGATTTTGTCATGTTGAATGAAGCCACAAATTAATGCTGAATTTATCAGTCACCCCTTTGCGCTCTTCCACGCTGGCCGAAAAATTACACTACTTTCCTTTTTCTCTGTCTAGCACAGGCACACCGTTTAGATAAGGAAGCAAGAACTATCTACCGAGCCGCAAGGAAGATGTCCTTTTGCTTCACCACGGCTTGGTCTTCCTAAGGTGCAGAGATGAAGTAATTAAGTTTTCGCTACGTTTCATTTAGCGTGGCGACATTTATGAAGTGCTTCAAATTTGATTCTGGTGGAGCAAGTTTTAATGAAGTTTTGCTTTCGTCATGGCACGGTAAGGCGCACTGTTGTTGTCATCATTGGTGAAGCTCATACATGTGGTTATATTTTAAAAGGGTTTGAAGCTATAAAAATCTAACATTGTTTTATGAGTAATTCTTTACAAACACGAACTACAAAATATTAATTCACTTTTCTATTGCCAAAATTGATGTAGAAATCTATGTTTTAAATATTGACTGAATTGTGCTCATGGCTGTCACTGAAAAATCTACCCAAGCACTAACTTTGACGTACAGGTTCCATTTTTGTATTACCACATAACGAACCTGACGAATGACGGTGGTTACCCAAACATTTGAAAAATGAATAAACTTCTTTCAAAAGCAGAAAAAACACATTCCGCTGACGCCAAACGTCGCTCTATGTATGGGCGATGGTTCATTTACTTCCATTACCCACACACGCGCAGCGTGCATCGACATAACTATTCGTTCTTCTTCGCTGAACAAAACCATACATGACACACGGTGCACTATCCTCGATAGGACGGTATCCTCGCAAAGAAGAATGGAAAGGAAACAGGATAACGCGCTTCTACAACGGCGCTGTCTCGGTGATAATAAAAAGCTCCTCTACCTAACTTCTCCATCGCTTTTATCGTCCTTCGGTCTCTCTTTCTCGCCCAACGCAGGCATTATCAGTTATGGTTCATATCTTTCCATCATTGAAGCTGCAGTCGAAGTCGTAGATTCCTTCACACACCCTTCCCGCCAGGGTAAACCCCATACGAAAGTAATGGGGCCGATAATAGAGGATGGAGGTAAAAGTCGCATGGAGCTTTTTTCTTCTTTGCAAGTCCTTTGTACCAGCACGGAGCATTCTTGTTGGGCCGGATCGCTCGGTATCTTATATTTTGTAGCTCTTTCGGTGGAGATCAGACAATAAACCATTTTACATCGAGAGCAACATGTGCCCTTCATCCTTTGCTAACGCCCGGGCATCGATTACGATGGTGAGACAGCTTTTATCTCTCTCCCCTTGCGAACAGTCCCAACAGCGGCTCACCCTTTCCGCGGGGCACTCAGCGAATCGCTCAACCGTGACTTGCATGGAGATAAACAACTATTAACGCGAACATGCGACGGCTGGATGAGGAAAAAGTTAGCGTCAAGGTTGGGGAATCGTTGCAGCACACCAAACGCCATCACTTTAAGGCGCACCAAATTTATACGACCAGTAATTCCCTGTTGCTCCTATCAGCGTTCCAAGGACCGCGAGGGGTTGAGCAAAGGAACCGCCATACACTTTCGTCCCGGTAGCGTGCTGGAGCTAGGCGACGGTTTGGGGAAAAATTTACTGCAACTAACAGCTTCCCGCCCAGAAGTGCCGGGCACGGATATAAAGCTATAAAAGGTATAAAAATAATGACGTCCCTTGAAACAATAGTCTTGCTTTGGCGCCTTGGCGAAATGCCTTGATGTTTGAATGGCGGGATCGGCTTCGAGCGATCAAATCTTTTGAGTGGGATTTGCGTGGTTTTTGAGAACGTCTTCCCATTTCCGGACAACATCATCGCAACCGCAAAAAACACACACACACCCACAAGAAGCAAGGTTTACCGAAAATCTTCCTCTTCGTGACCACCCCGAAGGCTCAGTTTTAATGCCGCCTCGTAAAATGTTTTTCCTCTCTCGTGCAGGCAAGGAGGGTCGATCGTACCCTGCGGTAGTGGCTTAGGCAGGACGGTTGCAGAAAATTATGATGCTTGGCGGATGGTTTTATCGTTCGGTGACAGCTTCGCACAAAATTTACTATCAAACTAAACTGGATTCGTGGGCATTATCGATGCGACAATTTAGGTATACTTCAATTACGCTTAAAAATGGAAAACCGAAATGTGCGTTACGTGTTGAAGGGACCCTTGGCAGTAGCTGAAGGCGTACAATACAAGGAGGTGTAATAATGAAATTTGATACTTGATGTTATATATTTTCTGCTCCTTAAAACGGAGTTCAAGTTAAATGGTAGAAACAAAGAATAATAAGAATAGACGTTATCGTAATTCCTTATTGATATTTGTTGAAATGTAATGTACAAAACATTTTTTTTTTCTACAGTAATTTCATTTGAAGTCTGTAAAGTCTGAAATGTGGTTAAACGATCAATGCCAATGAAGACTGAGATTTTTCTTCAATTTTGCATTTTGTCAGAAAACATAATTTTTTTTTTTTCGTAATGACGGCTGTATTGTGCCCGTTCTTAGGCCGTATTGTGTGACAAAGTGTACCCGTCCATATCAAGATTGTAAATCCTGCGTATGGGGGGTTGTGATTTAGTGTACCCATAAGCAAGATAGTCAATCCTGCGTATGGGGGTGGCAGTGGTCCGAATGAGATTGAGATTTGAGTAAATTACTATGTAGGAAGAAACAGAAAAATAAAAAGGGCAATATTTATAATTTTATAATACTTCAGTTTCATCTAATTTTCATGTAACATTTCGTTCTTCTATTTACATATTTCTTTTAAAAGGGAAGAAGAAAAAAGAAACATTAGAGAAATTGTTGAAAAATTCAGTAAATAATGAAAAGAATAATGCAATCTCGAATTAGATTCGGGGACATTACATCGTGCTTAAAGTCATTTAAAAGAACTAAAATGTTGTGCTAAATAGTGAAAGATTTCTTTTCTCAAAAATCTCTTGAGCAAGAAATAAGATAGAATACGAGGTAAATTTTTGAGAAACCCATAAAGAATATCTTGAAACATATATAATATTGATAAATAAGCTTGATAAATAACTATTATGCTTTTTGGTAAATAAGCAAAAGATTATTGACATTATCTTCTTTTATGTTATTATTCATTTTTAACTATAATTTCATTAAGTAATGCTTTGATGTCTATGGGTGCATATGGAAAACTATTATTGCTATGACAATATAAATAATAGAATGCTTTTTTTGAAATTATCATTAAAACTCGATTCGTTGAATCCTGCAAGTATTCCACTACTTCATAGCTCGTTAAACCGCAAAGTTTAACCAACCATTGCCTTAGAGATATCCATTCTTTCAAGTACCCTTGAACTTACACTCACGTTACATATTTTGATTTGAGTTGAAACACGTTTGTCCAACACACAATCAATAAACATATTTTACTCGATAAATGCTAATCCGATCGAAGTATCTTTATGCAATGGGTTGTAAATTGCCCCCTAGTCAGCTAACTTCCATGCATTGGGGGTTTGATCTAAATTGGAATTTATGCTATATGCAGTTTGAATAAGCGCATGTCGCTACCAGTTAGCTTTGAACACAATTGAAACCCGACCAGAAGCTAGCCTCTTCCGTAGGAAAGTATGGCCCAAACAGTTCCAAAGTCTGTGTCTGTTCCATGTAATCATTTGTAAAAGTGTTTCCCAAACAGACATGATGACGCTTTTTCTTTTCGTGCTAGGTTATCGTCTGCACGTTAGTGTTTCTACGCTATGTAGGTGTGCAAGATACAGAGCAAGCGTTAGTAAATTTAGTTAATTGGTGCTACCGCTTGGACATCAAAAGGTTTCGATTTCTTCATGCCTGTTCCACCTCAGAAAAACAATCCATCGACGAACGGCTCCCTAGTTGCATGCTAGGGAGCAGTGGCCGAGCGCCGACTAATTGAATGAGGCAATACTTTAGTGTGCCTTCAGGTGGCAGATCATAGAGCGGATCGTATGTGCAAACACTGTATCTGTACGCCATGCAGGGTATGTTTTCGGCTCAAGGAACATGTGTTGAAAAATGCAACCCCAGCAGACGATGCCGGCATGCCGGTATGCCGGGTCGACTGGAACTCTGCAACAACCTTGCACGAGCCTCAGTACGGCTACAGCACAGGCAATGATACAGCTTTCGACAAAGCTCCTAATCCAATCAGCAAAACTTTTTTACAATCCCCCACTTCTCTTCCTCTACCTCTTCGGGGACACCAAACAACTTACTCGTTTGCCGTGGTGCTGCCGCCGGGGATTCAATTACAGGATCGATGCTTTCAGAGTGAAAAATGTGATACGAATTTCGGCTCGATTGAACTTTATGCCAAGCGAACGTTTTGCTATGGTCTGTTTACGAAAGTGTGTCGTAAAATTGCGCCAAAAAATCTATCCGCTACTAGGTCGGTCCATCCGAGGGTCTTTTCGTAATCTTCGCTCTAAATGTGCACTGTAGTTGACTTCTAAAAGGTTCGACAACAACGTTTCACCCCCAGCTCGTAGTGTGTCTTTGTAGTGTGCCGCACAGCTAATGCTGCGTTCTCCGGGATGATCCGCTTGCTGGAAGCTTTATTAGAGGTGTTTGTCACGAAGCGCACCATTTGCTTGGGCATTATCATAAAAGATAAGCTACTTGCTTATAACACTGATCAATGGAAAACTCAACGCGAAAGCACTCAATTTTACTCCCATTTAAACCAATGAGCCGTGTAGTGTTTTCAAGGTTGATGTATAAATCTACAAGCATGATTTTTATGTAAATTGGTCACTGACGTACAAACTATCGAATTGAGTTAAAAGTACTACATATTATATATAACTTTATGGATTGAAAAGGTTATCAATAAGTTGTTGTTTCTTTTTACGAGGTCACCCCAACAAATTTTAATGCAATGAAAACATTTGGTTCATTAATATGACATTAGTATTTATCATTCAGTTATGAGACAAATCTTTTTTGCCTTCTAAGACTAAGTTCTAAGACAATTGTAACATTATTCGGTCTGTTTTGAATATATGAAATCATGCATGTATTTTCATATTCATAAACATTTGGTGTTAATCATAAATGGAATAAATGTCAGCATTTAAGCAATTTAAGCAATTGCAAGTGAAGCAAACGTCTATGATGATTTCGATTTGTAAAAATCGAATCGAATTGTAACCGAAAATGCCGAAGCGCCATCATTGTCCATCCATCATTGAATCCACAAACAAACTAAACATTGCTCTCAACAAGTTATCAAATAAATGTATCACTAAAAATAATGAAAATGCGTCAGATGATGGTGATCAGAATGCCATTTGCACTAAAATAGTAAATTATTAAAAAAAGCATATTGAAATTTGTGAGTCAAATTAAAACGAAAAGTACTTTTAAGGTAATAAATTTATTTTTGATAAACTTATATAAAACTAAATTAGCCTCAGATTTAAGCTTCGGAAGGCTAAAACAACCACTTTTCACCATTTTCAACAATGATCATAATCATCATACCGTTTAAAATGCATGTGCAATGTGATGATTTTCGATTGCATCAACTCTGATCATGTATCACTTCAGGAAGCCACGTCAACTCGTGTTGCGTTCGCTCGTTTCCGTTCCGTAAGCGACCCCAAGACACCTTCTTAACTCGCAACAGATACTTACAGCTAGCGTTCAAATTGAAACGAGCAGCTTGTGTCACGTTATGCCAAGAATTATGCCGGAAAGCGCACCGCATAGGACCACCCCGTACTGAACCTGCTTAATGAATTGATTATTCCATGGCACCGGATAGTCTCACATCTAGCAAGTTACCGAGCTCCTATCGTTCTGTAACAAAACGATTATGTACGATTGGCCAAGCGATGTTTATGCCCCAACCCATTCACACTTCTGCCGACAAATGTGTTTCTCCTGCCATTAGAATGTGGCGGTGTGAATCTTCAGTTGCAGACCATATTTCCGTTTCACGTACCTCCCGAGGCCGTAACGATATCCATCGAATATTGAGCTCAACGCAGCATGGGTCACTCCGACTTTCCAAACAGCCTGAACTGTAACACATTCATTCCAACACGCATCATGAGCGCATTATCATGCAGTCAGTGAGCATTAGACGCAATTTTCTCACAAACGCATAAGGAAAACCGTACGTGACCCGTGTGAGCCGGCCACCTACTGCTGGGAGGCTTGGCGATGATCTGCAACCGTACCTCAATGGACTTTGCAGGATGGATGGTAAGATGTAAGAAAATTAATGCGATATCAGTGCATACGTAAGGATGTGATAATGAAAATATGTTACCCGTAGCGGGCGTCCCAGATCGGAACTTGCTAGCGAGTGTAAGTTTCACGGCAGGGATACAGTTGATACGCCATATTCACCCACGGCCCATGTTTTAAAAGGGCAAAGTGCAAAGAAGGTGGACTGCCGTGCATGGTGACGGGCAAATCGAGTGAACAGACAAAACCATATTTTCCTTTCACAAGCTAATTTCTAATTTATGTTGTAGAAGATCATTTCAGGTGTGCACGGTGTGCAGTTACACTAACAAAACGTTTGCACTACCGCTGGGCGGGGGATTTCAACCGGCAAGCGCCCGAAACGGTTCGATTCAATGAATCTCGGCTGCGTGAGACAACGTTCAAACAGCTAAGGACTCTGGCATCGTAAGAACAACGGCAAGACATGCATGTTAGTTCCTGCCGAGCCTACCAAAGCCATCATTGTTATTTTATTCAATTCCCTATTTATTTATCAACGAGTAAAAGCGATGGCTAAGACTGCAATGAAGTCTTCATCGCTTGTGGAGCAAACTGACCTGATAGCTTCAATTGCAGCTCATCGTTTTGCTATCTCGACGCTCTCGATCTCGAAACCGGTGTGAGTTGAAAGATAAATTTCCTTTTACCGGCACCGTGAGCCCATTTTCCATTTCCTCGCTACGCCGAGACCGCAACGGAAGGAACTTTCGGTCGGTAGACCGACACGATATCTTTGACGGGAATAGTGAGATGAGCTCGAAAGGTTCAAAATGTTTTATTACAATTAGCATTCACAAAGGAAATGAAGCGGTTAAGGCAGTCATTAAGGTGTTTCCTTAATGAAAAACAAAAGATTGTGGTTTCTGTCCCGCATCGAATGCTCGAACGCTTGAAAGAACCCTGTCAGCAGCAGCTTTCGCTAGTTGTGCAACACTTTCCCGCAGCAGGGTGTGAGCGAGAACAACAGAGGTGCCGAGATTTTACTCTCGCAAGGCGGAAACCCATTTCCGTTCGGTTTTGGTTATGAACCATTTTCCATTTATCATTCGATGGAGATTTTAATTAAAGCCAAATCGTGTTGTCGCAGAACCCAGCACTCTATGCCGTTTGTGACGGGCTGCTAAAAAATGATCAACTTTTAAGCACGGGTCGGTTCGACAGCCCTTTGGCTTCCCTCCCAATTACTCGCGTTGCTAGCCAGGAAATGCGTCCGGATCTGCGAAGATACGGAATCGATTCACTCGCAACGAGACGGGAAAATTACGATGGCAACAAATTTTCCGCTTTTTTGCTCGCTGTTTGCTCTCTCCAGTTTATGTATCGATAGCAAACAAGTGGACAAAGAATGGAAGGCATCCTTGAGCAGCAAAAACTGGTGACACAATCCTGCTGGCTAACTGAATTGTTGAAAAGATGGAGTAAAGAAGCATTCTTTCTCTTTCCGCGCCACAAGGAAACGTACTTTCCGTCACTAACCAAGAGAAGAGAAGTGGTTAGTGAGCGAGTTCCGGTTTTTAGAGGGTGTTCGGAGAACGAAAAAAAAAATAAACATTTTACACTCTCGATCATTATAAAAGGTACACGGTGGCGTCGTTCTAGGCACCCATTTCCACTACCGCTCACTTCAAAGTGCAAAGAAAGCTAAACCTAAAGCGGAACGGCATCTGGAGTTTGGAAGATCTTCACACTTTGGCTAGCGGCAGCTGGAGAACCACAACCGATCGGAGTCGAAAAGCATTCATCAAAGAGACCTTTTTTTTCCTTTCCCAAAAGTTGCCCATGAAAAGCGGAAAAGAAATAGAAACTACAGTTTGGTGAACCGACCGACCGACGAAAAAGCAGCTATGGCACTGGCAGTAGATGGCACTGGCAGTCTAAAATTCGGTTGCAAACTTTTGTGTAAATTGAAACATTTTAACGGTTTCTTGAGTGCTCCACAGTTCCAAGCGTCTTCGAGGAATCGGTGTTTTTGCCTCTAGACTGTTTTTTCCCTGCATTTCTCGTTACCTTTTCACTATGCTTTCGTTCGATTTCGATTTTGAGTGTGTGGATGTGTTTTTCCAAGGTACCAAACCACATAACCTACGAACGAACGAACGTACGAACGAACATCGGAACCGTTACCTTGCCGGATCCGGATGAAAGAAACCCGTTCAGGGCTCAACACCATTCTGCAGCCATGAAGTTCCAGCACCATTTGAGGCTGGATTTCTTTTGCAGCACAAAATCCGAACAAAACACTCCTACTTTTGCTCTGTGTTTTCTTTATTTTATTTTTTTGTCAGCTTCAGCACAGTTTCCTTGCAAGGCTGCTGGCGGTAGTAGTTCATTGTGCCGATGCAAGCTGCGGAAAAGTGAAACTTCGATAGAGCGGGTGGTAAAAGCAAAGATAAAGACCAAGAGAGATCCAAAATAAAATATCCTCGCTATGCTACACCATGCCTTGCGCCTTGCGACTATGCAACAAGCAAACCGGGCATGAAGTATAGTGAGGACGAAAAAATAAAACAGGAAGTATGTGGCTTGGAAAAGTTGGTACCAAATTTAATAATAGTCATGGCTGCGCACGAATTTATTAAGTTGCTTCGTCGAAGGCAGCTGCATTCGGAAATTGTTGGTGAAAGGTTTTTGATCCTCTTTGAAGTTATTATAGAACTTCATTCCATTTCCGGTAGCCTGTTCCACTGCAAGAGCGCATAAAGTGCTGGCACTTCACGCACTGAGCAATAGTACATTTCATTACGCAGTGTTTAATCTGATGCAATTGTTTCCCGATAGTTAGAAAGGTATCTGCATTCAGCATTAAAATATGAATTTACATGATCGTTATTTCAGTAAACTTTAAAACAGATTTTTTACTTAGTTATTTGTATTTATAATTTATAAAAAAAAAAAACAATGCTTTGTCAAATCAAACATTTTTCATAAAAATATATAATTAAAAACAATAATAATAAACAGATATTTATCAAAATCATGAAATTCGGATCATTTATGGAATAAAATCTATGTGACAGAATGATATTGCAATACGATAAACCAATTTTCCAATTGGCTATTTGGCTCTCAATTGGCACTCCAGCGAACAGCAAGCCATCGTTTATAGATTATGAATTTTCTTTTTCGACTCGTGTGGAAAAATAATT
>KB670170.1:0-114778 GCA_000349105.1 Anopheles epiroticus | reverse complement strand
AGGTGTGTGTTGATAAACATTATCACGCTCACGCTTTATCATATCGTGCCAACAATGTGAATTTTACTTTCAAACGATTGTTGATAAAGTTTTCACGCTCAAAAATTTAACGAATTGAAAAATTAAAATCTATAAATCTATACTACTATAAATTCAGATAAAAAACAATAGGTAAAGTTGAAGCAATATCTCTTCTTCGATGACACAAAATACTTGTAGGGTCAAAGGTCTACCAAAGCACTAATGGCTATTGGCTTAAAATATTAGCAAAATAGTCATTCCTACGTATGCGGGGTTGTTACTTTGTATACCCATAGAATAGTCAAGCCTACTAATGGATGGAAGCAGTCCGAATTGTATTTTGACACGCCATCCACAATGATCAGCCAAACGTACCGTACCGTGCCGCGTCGAGTTTTCCGTCCAGCTGGGAAACTCTATCGTCCTCTCGAACCGTACCGTCAAATACGTATTTCTTACTATTCACACTTACGATTTAAAACGTAAACTATCAAAATATCGCGAAGCTTCGCAAGAAAAATACAGCAACTCTTAAAATACGAGGGACTATAGCCCTCTAAACTGCCAGGAAGTCAAATTTCCATACCAAATCAAAACAAACGGATCTGATCATAAGACAGGTCCACGCCGTTTCCACTTTTTCTACCGTACCGACCCTTAAAGTTGAATTGTTTTTATAAATGTAATTATACGGTAAAGAGCTAATGAAATTAGCATAAATTATTGCACAGCACTTAATCAATTTAGCTGAGAATGAATTATTTTGAAATACTCTGCATCATTCTACATCCATCTAAAGATAGTTAAATTAATTTAGTGTTTCAGTTTTTTTTTTTTCATAAAATATTTTATTCGACCTTTAAAATAAATGTTTTATTTAAGTTAAGATTTAGACAACAAAATATCTTAACGTCTTTCCGTATCCGTTACGGTTGATCTGCTGGGAGTAGCAAAATTTCTAGCTAAGTAAAGAATTATCGTGTGTTTGCCAAACTCATGTCACTTGACCTAGAGCGATAATTACTATGCCGCCTTCCAATACTGGCAACATGGATATGGTTTACGAGGTTGTTAGGAAACGGTGCAACTGACAATTGAAGCGAGTAGCCCTATAATTTACTCACGCCCTTCCAATCTGCTCTAGTTTGCACCACAGCGTTCTGTCCCAACATGATGTTCTTCGCTTCTAAGCCTATCGATCATTGTCTGCTGCTAGCGGGCAAACAATCTCGAATGCCTACCGAGCTGGTGACAACCAACGATCCTACGTTGCCCTGCGAAGCGTAGGCACCCAAAACCGTCTCCATGCAACGGATGCTGGCGGTTACCCTTTGCACCACGCAGCACAGCGGAATAAAATTGCTAATGACTTTCAAAATTACACAACGCTGCTCGCACTGAATATAACGGGCACCATTTTCGAAGTACAGGATGCCCACATCAGCTGCGTATTATGAAGTTCGTTTGCGAACGCTGCATGACTTCCGGCGACGAATGTTTGCAGGGACACTGCATCCTATGCCACCTTCATCGCTTCAGTTTTCAGTCCCGTGCTGTACAGCTTCGGCCAGAAACGCAACACAAATTGCATCTTTGCATAGCGCAAATCGATCCCTGATATGTATATTCCTCGATGTCCTGTGGTTGAAAAAGGGGCTAGCAACTCATCCTGCACAGGGAAGTATTATTTATTTAAATGATTGATTAAAATCCGTTTAATGTAAATGTAACAGGACGGATAAGCTGCGCAAATGCCAGGCATTATTGAATTTTCGGCTCTCCACCTCGCACTGTGGGTGGCATTTGCGGGAAACAAGGACCGACCTACGATAAGAATCCCTCTGATGGTGCACAGTGTATGGAAAAGGCAAAGAAAAGGTGTGCTCAGTCTCCCTCCCATCCAAGAAAGGCAAGGTAGAAAGAGCCTCTTCAGAACACTGAAGCATCATTAGCTAGGACGCGCTGCTCCCGATGGACCGTTGGTCTCTTTATGCAAATGTCAGCAAAAGTTTACCCCAATAGCTCTACTCTGTCGGGCGACTTCGCTATTGGAAATTACAGATTACCGTAATGCATGGCGCAGTCGGCAGATGGACGGAGTGCATGATGGAAGTAATCGGTGCTAGTGCATTCGATGTGCCGAAAATTTTACCACAGGCTACCACCGTGCGCCCACATACGCTTACCCAACGCAACTCACCAATCCAATAGCGAGCGAATGGAAGCAAAATCCTTTTCCAACCAAATCCCGACACTGGAAATGCGTCACTGAAATGGGACTCGATGTGGAAAACAGGATTAAGACTTGTGCATTGTGTGCTGATACTCGTTTGTAGACACACACACACACATGGAGAGCTCCGTGGCCAAACATACCGATAGGCGGCACAAGTAACCACGGACGGGTGATGCAGCCGAAGCGTACATATATTAAACGGATTGCAAGTGTTACTTCGGCTTTCGGTTCAATCTATTGCGACGGGACGCTCAGTCAACATTGGCTGCATTTGCTGAACGGAAGCTCCGCATTACTGCGCTCTGCCAAAGTACCTTAATGCATTCGAGCTTCTAGACACACACGCACACTTCAGACTGAATTACGAATTTCTTCATCGTACAACGTAGCGGGCAGGTACAGGCAGAACATTGCAGATTATGGCTTCCACTGATAAGCATAACCGTGGTGTCTTGTAACCTGGCTTGCTGCTATTCAGATATCGATAATATTCAGCTTCATTAAGCTACAATTTGCGGCTCTCCACCATAGCATTTTCATTGCTACATTTCAATTATACATTTAATGATAATGATGATGATAATAATGATCATTGAATATTGAATAGATAAATACACAAAAATATAAAAAAAATCTAGGATTTCACAAAACTTTCGAAACAATAAAGCTGTGAAAAATTTCTTGTTTAATAAATGTCTCAATAAAAGAATGATCTCTCTGTCTTCCTATTATTTCATCACAAAAAGAAATATTTTTTAAATGACCCTCACGCAACGAAACGACGCTTTTCTTCTTCCTTTAGCTCTTAAGCGGCTTCACTCCGGCACATTGTGGCCGATATCATAAGTCAACATAAAATATTCAAACACTAAAAAGAGGATTTAGACGACCGATATTAATGTCTTTTTTGAGAGATGTCGCCAACGTTGGCGAGGGGTTTCGTTGCGATGCGCGACGCAAAACTTCCCCATCTGCTTCCCTTTGCACCGTTACCGATAAAGAGCCGTCAACGTCAAAGTCATCGTATTTTTGTGATAGCTCCCGAAAATAACCCATCCCAGATAGAGTAAACGGGACCAAGTGCTTCGGTGGGAAGAAAAAGAGGGTAAAATGCTCCAATGCCAGAAGCCTACGGTATTTGGATGGAATACTTAGTCCACAGACGGATACGTACGATTCTTTGCAGCTTCGTTTTTGAATTTTTCCAACCGGTAACAAAAGGATACTGCGAGAAGATTCGTTTACCTCTGCTGCCGAACAATTTAAGCTAGCCTTTTTCATCTCTAATTTAATACCATCCCTCCCCCAAAATAGGCTTTCCTGCAGCCATTAGCGAGATTTATAAAAAGATGTCTCGTTTGCTTTGCTGTTTATTCTTCTTGTGCAACAGGGCAGCAGTATATGCGGTAACAATAAAACGGATTGCTTGTATGGTTGTAAGATTTATGTTTTGATTTAAAAGTACCATTTTGGAGTTTTTTGCCTTTATTGCTCTTGGATATTGCATTCAGTTGCCAGTATAAGATGAATTTAATATTTTGGTAGTATTTTTCGTTGAAAAAAAAAAATAACTTGAGCGAAATTCACAGAAGGCTTAATGCAAGAGCTTCAATCAAATTAAACTTATTCAAACATGTCTCACCCTAAACGATTTATTAAAGGTACAAATGAACGTTAAAGCTCTTTTTCAAAATCCTCTATCAAACCATGCCCACTTTCAGGATGATCGGCTTACAGTTTTACTGAATGGCGGTACACTTTACGGTTCACATATTCAGCACTCATAAAACGTACCGTAGCAGAACGGTACCGAGCCGCCTGTCGTCGGGTTAGTGTGGGCCCCAAGGAGAAACCGATTTTAATTGACTGTTAACAACGAAAATTATCGCGCCACTGGAGCGTATTACAGCGCGTAAAATTTGTCAATCCCTCAAAATACCTTCAACCTACAACCAGGCCGAAGAACCAGACCGAAAGAGCCCATTTCATGGGCGTACGTACACGATCCCAGCCACACATTCGCACCATATCTCATCCGAGAACATTTAGCACATCGTAAAACTGTGCCATTTTTGCTCGTGAGGGCACAATTTAAACTCATATTCGTTGCCACCGAGTGTTGCTTTGGCTGTTTGCCCTGATTCTCCTTTTCCATCCTCACCTTATGTCACGACCCACAACCAACGCCACGCCTGCACAAATGTCAGTTAATGTCAAAATATGTTCCTCGTCCACCATTGTCTTTCAAATGCTTGGTATGACGGTGAAAAGAAGGATGCTACTCGGGGCTACTGTTCACATAATCGTTGCCGTGATGAAACTAAATTGCACCAGCGAAGATTCTCATCCCTCCATGCCGTACCCAAGCTTCGATGACAGCCCAGGAAAGTTTTGTGTGAGAAGAATGTTTAAAATTTCATGAGAAATATTTTTCACTTAAAGCTGACAGATGCCACACTTGAGTGACTCTGTTCGAACCCGCCGTTGTTTGACTGGTGTTTGGAAGTACATTCTCGACGTGTGCCGTTGACAATTCTGCTTCCTTCCCCCATAGTATCCCTTCCTGGTTTCAGATCCATAGAAGATTCAGATAAACTTTCGCATACTTTTGTAGCGAAGTGTACTTCGGCTTCGTGTCTGTCCTCGTCTGTATGTCGTCAGTTGTTGTGTCAAGTGAATTGAAACGTTCAATTTGGAAGCCAAGTATAGCTATTTTTCTTTCATCATACCGTTTCTTTGGGTGTCAGCAAGAGGATTGCAATACAACTCTCGATTTCAAAGTACCAATAATATTTTTAAATTTTTTAGCTTGACCAAGTTTTTTTATTCATAAATATTTAATTGAAATGAAAAAGGTATAAAAAAGCTTTTATCATACTGTTATTTTGAAAGAGAAAAATAAAACTGAGGTTAACTTTTTTTAAACCAGAATCTATAGACGCTCCGCCAATACGTCGTTCGAACAACCGATGCGTGCAGAAGTAAAATAATTTGAATGCCAACACGTGAAAATGATCCACCTCCGCTTCATTGCGCATACATTGCATGCTTAGACGCATGCTTAACAAGAGTGTGAAAACTAGCGCAACCCACACCCGGAAAGGGCAGCATCGTTAGTAA
Organism: Anopheles epiroticus; assembly: GCA_000349105.1. Taxonomy (NCBI): domain Eukaryota; kingdom Metazoa; phylum Arthropoda; class Insecta; order Diptera; family Culicidae; genus Anopheles; species Anopheles epiroticus. Next base: position 109,401 of record KB670170.1, on the reverse strand, counting down.
CAGCAGACAGGAAGTGAATATATGTATATGGCAATGCCGTGCGCACCGAGAGACCATTTTATTCAATAAAGACGGAAGACACATCCCCAGGTGTGAATAATTGACTTGCTCAATGCATCATGGAACTAGCGGGACACAAAAGCATAAACTTCAAGATGACACGCGCACACATGGTGTACATGTGTACCGGCGCCTGCAAACAAAACGCGTGATAAAGGTGCTCGGAGCGTAAGTGAAATCGGAGAATAATAGCCGCAATTACAGTGCTCCATTTTGTATTCAAATCAGGTGGGACTGATCATTAGCCTGCTCGGCTCGTGGCGTACAATATGGTAGCGACAAGCAGCACTAGAACGAGTGTCTTTAGCATCGAAAATTGGCTGATCGAGTGCAACATCAGTTCAAATTAAATGAAAGAAATTTAAGAAGAGCACAACTACTCTATTTGAATTTATATTCCGTTTAGTGAAGTGTTCTTTGTATTCATTGGGTACTGTAAACTAATTTTTCATTTCATTTCATGAACTATGAAAGATTGAGTTTTGATGTTTAGTAGTAACGGTCTAGCCTTGTTGCTTATTACTTCAATGATTATAATACTTCAAATAAGTATGAAAAATGCTTATCAATCAAACGAATGTGAAATTGAATAAAATTGCATGCAATTCCTGCCCTTGTTCATTTTAGTACAAATCCGCATATGCATTTTTTATTTAAAGTTTTTTTTTAAAGAAATTGTGTAAATACTCCATCTTCTGGAAAAAATGCTTCATTAAGGCATTAAACGTAAGACACACGTAAGACAATGAGACGATTACAATTAAATATCGTTGTCTGTGTGACACTGTCTCTAACGTATCAAGTGAAAAGTTAAGACGCTCTATCCAATTATAATAAAACAAATCCAGCCTCTCGAGCAGATAAATGACAGTGAGAATCAAAAGAAGCCAAGAAAGCGTAAAGCACTGCGAACGTGCACGTTACACTTGACCCCGGGCATCATTATCGGGGCAGGAACAATCCAATCAGCTTCTGATTGAGACAAAGAAGAATCATCTGGAGGGTGGATGTTTCGTGCCCGAGAACCCTTTTTCAAACATTTCTTCTAATTGGGCCCGTGCAACGAAACGACGTAATCAAATCACCGGAGCTTTGGAAATATTTTCCCCCTTTGCACTTCACCTTCGCTTTGGTTCTTCGACTTTTGTTTTTTCCACTCTTCACTCTCTTTCTCCCTTCTCTGAGAAACGAACAGCATCAAAACTAAGGTTCTGAAAATGTACCAACGAAAATCGTATTCCTGTAAGACAGGACAACATTTCCATCCAATGTTCGTTCCAACATATCTAGGCAACCAAACAGAGCTTCGTTCAATGTACGAAGACCAAAACGTTGACATCATCGTCCGAAGAAGTTGCTGACGTGCCCGGATGTCGTTTACTAGTTTTCGCGTTTGTCCAACACCGCCACGACGCCCGTCAGAGCCAGCGACAACATTCGGACGGTTTACAAAGTGAATTAAAAGCATGGAAAAAGTTTTCGTTTTCCATTCGCTCGTCTTTCCAACATACTTGCAAGCATTGTTCTTTCAACAACGAGGTTGGACCATTCCTGCCGGAAATGATAATGTTTCTTTTTTTCCCTCTTTTGATGTCCTTTTTCTCGATCACAAACCATGCTCATGGTTCATTCCTGCCGCACCAACGAAGCAGTCGATGAGGAAAAAGCACACCAAAGATCGTTACGTTGGTGAACACATTCATAAATTCTTTTTATGCAGCATACGTGAATTTCATCGGAATTGTTACCCTTTTTTTACTTGAAGCTTTTACTTCTGCTTTGAAGTTGCAGTTTGTGTCTTTATCATTAAAAAACCCATACTTTAAGTTTTAAACAACCTTTTTAGCGTAACTTCATGCCTTCAAAATAGTCATTTAATAAGTCCCTTGATGGCAACGGTCCTTATTTGTTGAGCAATGCATTGTGTTTTAAGCTGCAAACCAATCAATTTTCATTTTCCACTTTAATCACTCAAATGCCCAAAAAACACAATCAAGCTGCAAGGATTAAAAATTCTTGGCTGACCGTTAAGTCGCTTTAATCGTTTCCAGCTCCACCATTGCGTTCATTAAAACCGCCGCAATAAATATGGTTCGTCGCATGTCTATGGGCCACAAAATTATTTATTCTTTATCCGACCACACCAACCAAAGCAGACCGACACCAGACCAGCGGTACCTAATCCGGCAGCATTGTTTAGTATTTAGCGCGAAATGAAAATTAAAACAGTTCCAGCAGAGAAAGTAATCCTTTGCCCATCGAACGAACGTTAGCTTTGCCCATTTGCCATCGTGCTTCGCAATTAATTTTACAAACACCGTTCGGTGAGACAAAATGTTCGTCGTCCTAAATCTTGCTGCGTTTCCAATTGCGAGCCAAATCTGGTAAGAAGTGAACCTTGAATGCTCGGCTGGCTGCTGATAGTGCTGTCGGTAAATCAGGGGATTAAAAATGCGAAATAAATTACCCTAATGATTGTTTAAGCTTGTTTGTACCTGATTCCTGACTGTTGGGTTGCCATGCGAACTGTCCAGCACCAGGTGTGTATGTGTGTCTTCAAAAAGTTTTTTCAGTTACTTCGGTCTGCTTGCATTTAAAGAAACTCGTACAGCTATCACAAAAATGTCTTCATACTGCACAACAGCTACCTACAAAGAGAAGCTAGCAGGTTTCACGTGTTTGTCGGTCAGTTGGACACAGCTTATCGTCACCGGTAAACTCTGCAAAATGAGCTGGGAGGAAATTACTCTTACGTCTTATGTTGTGTTTCACAACATTGAGTCCTGGCCTCGACAGATTATCCTTAGGATAGATAGCCGCGCACAGCAAAGCACTGATTTAATTGACTTTAATTACGTCTTTCACTCAGCTCGTAGATTGTTAGTCGTTTTTCATTAAGCTAATGGTCTTAGAGCTTTCGTTACCGCTAGAGTTGGGGTGCCATCAACTAAATCTTTCTGTTTCGAAACAGCCTTATACAACCGCCAAAGGTATCAAACACAATTTAACTTAATCGCTCACTTTTTTTTTCTTATTTAGTAAATGTAATGTTTGTGAAGAAATTTCACTGTCACGCTTACTTTCACGGTGCCAATTGCACCCAAACACTTACACACGTAACACTTGATGAAGTAGAAACAACACCACGGTCATGTTCTTGCCTCCAACAGTTACTACCACTCGTAATCAAAGGAAAGCAGCTTTCAATTCTTTTCAAAACGCAGTTCACTACCGTTCGTCAAACACGGTGGAAAACGCTTCTCACTTTCTTTCATTTGTAGAAATTAGCCAATTTCCTCTATCTGCATGCAACCTGCATCGTATTCTGCTTGACGTGCAGCTAAGGTTCACTTGTCATTGCATTTAATATGCACAGAGCATGCATTATTTTTTTTCTACACCACCTCACCTTGTCTCGCACGCATGCTTGCGTATCCTATCGTCACGACAACCGCGATCTCGCTTCAACCCTACGCAAACAGTCTGCTATCTCGCGCTTTCCGTTACCATGGTACTCGCCACCGTTGCTCCCATGCTCAGCGAATGTCCTCGCTCATCTCATTACTTTCATTGGAGCATGCGATGGAAATCTAGCAACAGGCAGACCATGGGATGGCAGTGAGCTACGTCCTCACAGTGCTACGTTTGATTCGGAAAGGCCAGAAAGAGACGATGAGTGCACGTAGAATCGGAACGGTGTTAGTGTAGCATCCCTTGCACCACCGACTCTATCCCTGGCGGTCAAAACGAATATTCCGTGTCGGCAGCTCCGTTGCCAAACTCGTAACATAGTAACCGATGCTGCGATGTTACCAATTTTCCCGACCGGTCGACGGGACCGACGCTTGATCCTTTGCTGTTCGCCCTCGCACCGATCGTGGTTAAACGCTTGGCCGTCAGAGAGCGCTGTTTATTTCACGGTTCTATTTAGATTTTTGGCACGGCACGAAAAAGAGATTACTCTGTTTGGCTAGCGCAGGGGCTGCACTTTGCATATTAACGATGGCTTACGCGGTATTCGGGCATTGTTTAAAGGACCATCGGGTGAACGATTCCCGGCGCGCATATCGCCCGAAAAGGATTTTATTCACCAATGATCTTAAATTACCATCCCTAAACGGTTACTACCCAATCATAATGGAAAAAACATATGAATTTCATAGCTTTACTTATAACGTAAAGCAAAGGAAACAATAATTCGTTTAAGAATTGAGAGCACAAACAGCTTGTAAAAGCTTCGGTAGAGTGGGCGTAAACTTAATTACTTCGCATGCTCGATCTGTGATTGATCATGCGCCTTGGTGAAACAAATGGGGAAATATAACAAACGGTTTTTATTCTAAGTATTGTGTTTGCATTGTTTTTGAACAGGACTTGTAAAAGAAAAATCTACAATATATCAATTTTAAATTTTTGAGTATTATATAGAGTATTATAATAACTTTGAATTTTATTCAGAAAAGCTGTATAGTTTTTGCACAAAATGTGTTCAATAAACGTTACAAATCAGTGCGTAAAATTGGCTTCCACAAGGCGCCCTTCAACCGACGAAAATATGTTGGAAGGCCAATTTCACCCAACTGATATTATGCATTCTTAACGAACCGACATTTTTCATCATATCTGTGCTTCACCCTCAAGCTCAGAATACAGTTCAGTTCCTTATTTTCGTACAAGACTGAAGCTACTTAAACCCCTTTACTCCGCATGCATGCATGCGTGCTCAATTGACGACGGTGTACGTTATCCTGCCCTGTACCACGAGACGCACCAAGTCTTGCACGCTCGCATACTTTCCCATCGATGATTGTGACGAATAGGGGAATTTAAATATGAAAAAATTGTTATTTCGATGAATTTATTATGATGATAAAATATTTCATACATTCCACCATATGACCACCATTCTTCGTGCTTCGCTTTGGGAGACTGAGTGAAACTCTGCCAAATGGAAAAGAAAGTGCAACGCGTTTGAAGAACGGGGACGGGCAAGACGACCTGGACGAGCATGTGGGTTAATCTTTCTAGCCACACATGAAGGAAGGGTGAGTAAAAGAAAATAGCTGCTATCGGTTTTCATCATCACGACCTTTACGGGCGAAGCGATCAGAAACAACGCAACCGAGTGACACCGAATGGAAGCGAAAAGCACGCAAAATATTTCATTCCATCCTGCGAACGAGGAGGTGTTACGGTCCATTGAAAACAATAGGGAAAGTGCGCTTGTGGGTCACAAAGAGCACGGTAGCCTCCACACTTTCCCGTGCTACGTGAACACACCGGAAGGGGAGCACTGCGTCTGCTGAAGGGAAGACTGGGGGCTGCCACCATTTGCGATACTAAAAACCGCACGGAATCGATTGGAATCCAGCGGCGATGTTTATAGAAAAATAGCACGTAACCTGTGCAAGTTTCCTTCTACGAGTATATGGGTGGTGGTGTGCTTGTGATGTGCGTCGGTAAAGCGTCCGTGTCATTGTTAAAAATGGTGGAAAATAACCTGTCATTTTGATGGACAGACAGTACGACCCGATCCATCGCTCGGGCAGCTAAGTAAGTGTTTTAGCATGATGGGAAAGGTTTTCAATTTGTAGTAATGTAATCAGCACCTTTCATCATAGCCAACAACGAAATAATCTCATGATCTAGCATCTAACGGAAAACCTTCCTACATATTTAATTCAATAACAGTTTGGGTTGTCTAACCCGAGTGCTTCATATACCTTTTAGAATTTTAAACAAAGTTTCTGTTGTAGTATATGCTTTAAAAAAAGTCATACAGTTAAGTATATAAAAATTATTAAATAATATATGCAATGCCTCATACTCCGAACAGTACTTATAATCTTAAATAATGAATTACAAACGTTTGTGAGAGCCGTACGAGAAAAATAAAAAGCATGTAGAACATTCAATGCAATTATTAAATTGAATAATTCCTGTACAGCAATTTTTTTTTTGTACAGAGAATTTGTCAATGAATTCAATGAATTGAAATCTATTTTTGGATTTTCGATACTTGGCAGGTGCAACAACCTTTATGCAACCCTTTGTTAGCTCTATAAAACCTTGAATGGATGTTCAATCTTACGATTAGAGAAGATAGAAATCCGAATGAGGGACTTCTCAGATCACTTCAATTAACAAGCTGGGCCATGAATTGTACAGTAATTTCCCGAGTAACACGGTTCTCGAGTTACGCGGATTCGGAGATACGCGATTTTGTAAATTTGATAGCTTCATGGGCAAATTTCACTGATTAGACACATAATAATTAAGATAAATAAGATAAATTATACCATTCTATTTGTGTATAAACAAGACTAATTTTATCATCAGTAATGATGGCTTTTGTATTCAGTGTTGAATAAAACAAGCACTTAAATTTATAAAATAATTTAAATCATATTTTCTATTAAAGTTATGCTTGAAATCTAGCCTTGCACAGTTGGATGAGCACGAAGCTTGTAGTACACGTCTACACTCTACTCTGTTCCTGTCTTTGTGTAATAAAACAACCATAAAAGGATAACAAACGTATTGCTTTTTGTATAAAGATGTAAATGTTCTGATGGCATTCGTTAAACACATCAATAAAACTGTATACTTCTGCTATAAAATAAAATTCAATCACTGTTATTTACTGTCCAAAACATCATTTTTATTAAAGTCACATTAATCATGCACACCAACCCAACACATATGTAAATTTCATTTTTAGCTAATTCCTAGATAATTTAATTTCACTTTTACCAAAACCATTCCCCCATTGATTCATTTCAATCTTGATTTGAAAGATGAGAACGCACGATCCTAGCTCCGGCTTGTTCCATCCGGCACCAACACGCATGAGTGGTCGTTGAGGGGTGGCTAGGAGAGGAAAAAATTATACCCACCCAGATTGAAACTCATCTAGTAAATTAGCAGCTCCGGCTGAAGTTTTGTTATTATTCATACACTTTCGCCTTAATTATCGCAAGCAGTAGTGTATGTAATGTTTCATCCGGGCAAACATGCTGCCACAGTTTGGCAAAAAGCAAACGGCAAAGTTAAGCGAAAGGAAACACAAGCCGGTCCCAGTGCGGACGGAATGCAAGCGGGGAAACAAAAAGGATGTATGAAAAAGTGCTAGACGAACACGCGGCAACTACACATCGCACCGACGAGCACAAACGGGCGGGGTTTCCATTTTGCATAGAACCGTGGGTTAAACTACGGCTCCGAACGGAAGCGCAACATCTAAAGACAACGCGACTAGGTACAGCTCTAATAAACCGAGCAAGATGCATCCGGTCGTGAACGAAGCAGTTTGGCCCTTTGGCACTGCTTCTCCGTCCCGGACCACTGCACTTTGCAAGCAGCAACACGGCAAAGTATTATCTATATTCAGTGCTGTGGCTTAGATTCCATCCTATTTACACTCTCCACTGCGTTGCTGCTACTGGTGCCGCCGAATACCGGAAGCGATCCCGGAAGCACTGAAACGAGAAAACTGCAGCCCTGTCCCGTTGTCGCTCGGACCGAATGGTCTGAACTGCCGCTACGGGGTAGGAACGAATGGAGCGATAAGCGCAAGGCCACAAGGCTTCCGTTTTGGAGCGCTCTCACTGCGTCCAGCGTCCCACTGTGGCCGAGGGTGTGATAAAAGACTACAAAATTTAATTAGTATTCCAATGGCGTAATCAGCCAAACACCGAAGGATGAAAATGGGAATCAGGCACTGAAGAGATGTGTTACCCTGGTAGCCGTATGCTTTTTTCCAGCTCCCGAGCTAGCCACATCAACAATCGGGGGCATAATTCCATCGAGCATTCGTTCCTGTGAGTTCCTATGAGCTCGAGTGCAAAAATCAAGGACTGTGTGACGAATAATTTAGCCATGGTTTCCACTCTCTCCCTCAGCAGGGTTTGAAAAAAGATCCAACTACAAAACAAAATTCCTTTAATATATTTAATGGATCTACTCGGATCTACCATTTCACAATCAGCGCCTATGAAATGTTACGCATTTTATCTTGCTCGAAGTACACAACAGTGATCTTGTTCAGCAGAAGAAAAACAGCAAGTTAAAACGTTTGCTACTAAAGTGATGTGAGTGTTTTGCTACTACGTTTAAAGACAATCTGTTTTCAATTACGAATCCAATAGAAAGAATGACTTAGATTACTGAAGCCACTCTCTTTGTTGTGTTGTTTTCACCTATTTTTTTTCATTTCATCGCAGATTTTTATTCCTTGCTCGAAAAAAATCAGAAGCATTAAAGGATTTCAGGCAGCAATGCCAAAACGTATGCGTTCAGGTATTTAATCAACGTCTTCTGCGAAACACGTCGAAATTGTTCTTCCGCAACGAAGACAACGCGTCTTATGGTATGTGTTTGTTGGTTTTCCTTACATTCCTTTTTTCCGCTGCCATAGCTGGCACCACCTCGCATGGATGCTCCATTTAAGAAAAGAAATTCATTAAAACCCCTCATGTGAAATCCAACCCTAAGACCTCGCTACACGTACATTGAATAAAGTTTGCCACTGCTAAACGGCTGTGGACGTGTATTTTTCAGAATGTTTGCCATTGCATCCTTACGCATGATTGAATGAAGTGAATTAGTATGCTGCAGCTATTTAATTTATTTCTGAGCTTCTTTGACGTTTTTCATGCCTCCAGATGCTTCTATCAGTAAAATGTTAGATCTTTGAAGTTTCAGCAGGCTCTAAAGCAGATGGGAAGCCTCATGGAACGAAAACCACTCTACTGCCTTTGAAAATTTGATGTTAGCGCGGATGTCTACACGGTGTAAGCGCGTGTTTGTCGCACACGCACAAAAGGCAAATATTCACATCGGATTGAAATCTCGAGAGAGCATATAAATCACAACGAAGGGAAATTAATTGAATCCGAGAAAATTGATGATATTCCTAGTTCTGGCGTCTCAGGGGGTTCAGTATAGCAGAACCGGTGCATGTAATTACACCTTTTTGCAATCTCACACGTGATCATCCAGGTAAAATTTATGGTAAAAATAAAGGCAAGTAAAGTGATATTAATCGAAAACAAATGTTCTTTGGGTTGAGCGTTTAAAAACAATCATGTTATACCTTTTGTTTTTTTAGAAAAAGCATTTATAAAGTAAAAACCTGTATCTAAATAATATGAAAAAAAATATAAAGTTTGAAAATTAGCTATCATTTTAGTATTTTTTCTTTATTTAAAAAAAATATGTTAAATATTCCTACAGTGAAAACCTCTTCAATTAATGTTCTTTACAATATTTTAATATAGAAATACTTCAATCTATTCACAAAATAATGAATGAGTATTCCTAGCAATAAAAATCAAACCAAATGCAAAAAAATCACATTCTCTAAAAAATGTTCAAATTTCATTTAAATACCTGTTTTTCTGTGGCTTCAAAACAAAGCAACTCTAAATCTCATTTCTCTCCATACTTTCACAATACGGCTCTTCCAAACGGCTCGCACATTTAGGTAAAGTGAAGATTAAAAGGGGAATAAAATATCAATTTGTGCGAAATCGAATACCAAGCTCGTACGCTTTGTACTGCAGCGCTTCCGTCTCTGAAAAAAAACCTACCCATTTTCCGCTCCTTGTAAAACTTCACACAAACGAGAACGCTCCACTCGTACGTCTCGACCACGCCCGTTCGATCCGAAGCGGACGAAAATGGATGACATTATTCAAATTTTCCGAACCCGTGCATTCATCACCCGTACCTGTCGGGACTGAAAGTCTCAGGGAAGAAGGATTCCAGATTGAACGATTCGATACACCGGCGCAGGATCTTCGGTACCGCAAACTCGTACGTCAAAGTTTTTCCACCCCAGGCCGTGGGTTCCCAATCGAAACGGTTCCGTTGTTCCTTCCGCCCCGTGAACCAGAGAGCGGCAGTGGAATAGATTTCTTTTTCTTTTTTCCCACCTCTCGCACGGTTCTGCAAATCTACAGAAAACCATTTTGCTGTGGCACAGGAAGGCTTGCCCATTGCTAACAGTCCTCATCACGTTCCATCCAAACGCACTCGTACCGTTAGCTACCGAGCCAGATTTTGTCACCATGAAAATGCAATCAAACTCTTTCGACGGATTCCACGAACTAGGTGGTGCTACATTTTGAATTTCGTAACGGTAAATTACTTCCTCAAAAAGGGAAGCAGCAAAAAAGCATCGGCAGAAGCCAAACACTTACGAAAGAAAAGCCAAAAACCGACCAATTACCGTCGTGCATGGAGGTGCTTCTGCAGGCACGAGACGCAGGCTGTACCCTTAGTCCCTTTAAGTTGCTTCCCCAACTCGGCGCGTTGTAATACCACAAATGGGAAATTAAACAGAGTTCACTTATTTTACAATGAATAAGTCACCTCAAGTCACTCGGATGTTTGCACCGCGCGCATGGAAACCCAATCAATCATTGAGTGATAGCGAACTATCTCCGTTACACAAACGAATGTTTGACTTTTCAATAATAGATCTCCGCTTTCAGGGTACGGTGTGGTCGCACCCGTACCGCTTCGATGTTGCTTGCCATATTTGCTGAAGCAAGATAACCATTCAGAGGAGAGTGAGAACTAATGGTGTCGCCGGAAGCCTTATCATCATTGTGGGCCATATCGAGAAAGTTTTTCTGTTCACGGAAAACTACTTGAGATTGGGATAAGATTAATATTAATAATTAATGAAATGTACATTTCATTAATCATAGATGATAATTTTGCATTAATGTCTTTTGGGCAAATAAGTATACATGTTTTCGATATTCTTGTGTCATTCCATTAAATTTAATCTTTACACCCAAGTATATTTCTTGTCAAATTTTAACAATTCAATGTCCTTAAAGTTTGCCTACATAAAACACTTTGAAACTATCTGAACAAAATATAACCAAAGAATATAATTTCAGAAAGTCCTCTAAAATTACAAAAAAAGACGCACTTTGCTCTCCTTCTGCATTGTTTGTACTAACTTAAAGCATTAAATTAAATAGCATAATTTAAAAAAAGAAAACAATGTCAAATATGTTTTGTAAAGTCATAAATTCATAGAAGATAGATACATTTTTTTACATATTATATAATTTTATACGTCACAAAAATTAAATGAAACAAGTATGATTCTGTATTGGGACACTCGCCAAAACGCTGCACAACCCTACACTCTCCAATACGACAGAAAAAAAACGCACCTTTCCGCTCAACATAAGGCTCCCTAATTTTAGGATGTCTTTCATCCTGCCCATCGCGTCTTCATTTTCAATTTCCGGTCGTTGGAAAAGGAGAATGAAATGAAATCAAAGAAAACTGTGCAGCAGCTTAAATCGCCTTACAAACCGCTCGAATAAAAATCAGCACACGACCAACATGATTTTAACATAGGGAGTAAATAAACAGGTACGGTAGCAAGTATAAAAGGGAAGGACATCCATGCTAAGATTCACAGTATATATCAAATTTATTACAAACTTCTAAGAAATATCATTTCCGCTTGTGTGAGAACACAAAACCAAATGTCAGCGTGAGCTCTCTGGCTCCCTGTCGAAGACACAAAGTGTGCGCCGGTGATAAGAAAAGTTAAATGGCACCCCAAAGCAAAATCTTCCCCCACACGATACCCTCCTTCTCCTGATAGGATTGGCAAATCAACTTGATTCAACGAAGATCTTTTGCCATCTCAATCATCACCATGAGTATCGTGGTGTGCTGCTAGTTATCATGAAGGTACATTTTGTAAGATAATCTCAAAGGCAGTAGACAGCGGACCAAAACCACGTTCCACATAAAACAGGTTCTTGGTGTGGTGCGACGAAGCTCTCGAACTCGTCCATTCCTTACGAAAAGGTAGGAAAGAAAAGATTGTCAATAAATCTACTCTTTTATTGGAGACTGATCTGTAACGCTGGTAGCCAAAAAGTCCGCCACGAAAAGACTTTCCAAGTACCGGTCCAGTGTTAATAAACCAGAATTTACGACGTTTGCCTGTGCGGGTACAGGCGCGCGCGACCGTGTATGACTTCTTTGTTCCGTTGCTGGTACACCGGTCGGACGATGCGGTGTGAAAATTTCCACTTTTCCTTGTAGAAAAAAGGCACACAGAGAAAGCCACTGTATCGTTAGCTTAACTCTCGTCGTTCATGAACTTGTATTTTTGGCACCTCACCCTGCTACCCTTTAATCTTTACGGCCGTGGCCAGGACAACGCAGTAAGCAATAATTTTGAATTTTCCATCGCTTGCAACCGCACACGCATCCTTTCAGCACGTTCTACACTTTATTTTTGGCTCTCTTTTACCCGCCATCTTCCCGACCGTCCGTCCAGCCTTGAGGGATTTTAAACTCAGAAAAGTCTTGCTCCCTTTGCCTCGTGGCAACTCTTCGATTTACTACCGTCCCGCCAGGAGCATTGCTGCCACATCGAAGATCGACCATCGAGCATCTGGAGCAGGAGTGGTCTAAGTTTGTTGCACTAGGCATTACCCCCAAGGAGAGACCCTCCGCCACTTTGGTTCCGCCGTGCCTTTCCAGTTTGATTCTTTCCCTCCCAAAAGAAAGGAGTTAAGAACAAAGTTTAGCGTAGCTGCTTAAGCCCTGTATTTATAGAAGGAAAACTTTCACTCCAAATCTACCTTCCCAAAAGTCCCATTTTGGTATACACTCTCTCTGTGCACTCCCCGATCGGTTTGGTGAACCTCATCCTGCTCTCCGCTACCCGTATCGACCGATTGGAAAAATCCTCCATTAGGACACTGTCCCGGCGGTCATGTGCGCTATCAGTTGCAACCTAAAAGGAGCTTTACCAAAGTGGTGAGAACGATACAACGTGGGTGCGGGCGGGAAAGGAAGCTCAAGAAAGTATAAAATTTAATAGTTATTAACCCCTATTGAAGGTTGAGAAAAGTTCGGTCACGGATAAAACTCGGTGTCGTGGAAACGTATCGACTGCAATAAAAATGATTGTATTTTAGTTTTCTTCCGGCCCATCGCCACATCCACTTTCTCGTCCATTTGGTCGTTCGTTCTGTGATTGCAAAACCTTCGAAGGGCACACCGCACTGCAATCTGGGTAAAATCCCAGCCGGTTGGAATCGTTTTCACACACTTTCTTACCCTGGCCCGTTTGGGAGCTCTCCACCCCATCAGCGATCGACCCATTGTATAGAGGCTTTGAACTTGCAGTACTTGCACTCCGATGACTCCGGTGCAATGCTGGCGTACTGCTTCGACAACTTTGAAGCGCCCGAAAAGCGTCAAAGTATACCATTCCTTACCCCTTTTCTGATGTTCACTCAAATATTTCTGCACCTCACTCTGTCTATCTGTCTCTCTCTCTCTCTCTCTCTCTCGTTCAAGGAATTACATCATCTGTTGGTCTTTTGCAACGTGCACTCAGACCCAGGGTCCCTGTTTTCATTTCACTTCCATTTCCCTGCAGATGAATCCCTGTCCAAACCGGGGAAACGGGAGTACTTCATCTCTTCCGGCACTGGTTCCTTTGGTTACCTTTCTTCGTCACGGAGCTGTGAGTGTGTGTGAGACAAATTGGGTGGCCTACGACCGTGCTACAGGTGTGTAGTTGTGTGCGCCCGGCCAAATGGTGTGCCCAGTGAGCGGAACAAGCACAGCACGGATGAAAAGGTCGGGCAAGGAGTGCATCCATGATCTGTCGTTCGTATTGAACCCATTCAATTTTAATGCTCTTACAACAAAGTGAAAAGAAAACGACAAAGAGAGCCACCGTCACCCTGCAAACAGGGTGGAAAAGGGCGAGCCCATCGGTTCGTTCGTCTAGCTTGGGAAGCATCTTTCTGGGCAAGCTGATAGATTTTAATGCAAAGTGCACCCGTCCCTCTTCCGACGCGACACTCTTCGCCCTTCTGGGTTGGATCATTGTCCGGCCAACGTTTGGCACATTAAATAATCCCCTTGCCGAGTGACTTGCGTCCATTCGTTGCTATGCTGGTGCTGCGTAGTACGCTGTTCATCTAAAACCGTCTGATGGATTTGTGCACTTGTGTTTGAGATTTTTGTTCTCCAGTTTGTGTGGCATTTTCATACAGCCTTTGCAAAACTCTGCTGGTTCTTCTACTGCTCAGATGAAGGAACAAAAGAAACTATATGCCTTCATGCACCGGTTCCAGCTAAAGTTTGTGCTTGGTTAGTTAAACTATGGGAACTCCTATAACCGATGCAGATGACCTGCTTCAGTGTCGAAGGCATTCAAATTTTGCCCCTTATTGCAGGGTAATTATTTGGTATTGAATTAGACATCCATGAAAATCAAAGCTTTTCGTTGAAAGATATTTTCAAATCTAGGTTTTTATATGCTGCTATGGTGATATTTAATTTAAACTCAATAACTTACTCATCGCTCGACAACCGCTTTTCGTCTTTTACCTGTTGCAACAAACTTTGATTCCTCAACTCCGCTAATTCGTTATTGCGACCTAGATAACTGACGACTCTACACCATCCTAGTACCTCAGCTTGGACCTACCACGACTGCTCTGTTCATTAAAGTTAAATTATCTTTGATAATGTAACTATTCATTAAAAGACATCAAACAGAACATTTGGGTCAAAATAGCCGATTATTATTTTTAGGAGGTTGATGTTTCGCTACGTACTTATCGGTCTTATAACCAATGTAAAATTGAACAATTTTGGTTTATCAAACAACTTAATATTAATTTTTTGATATAAACTCCTTGACTTAACATGGGTAAATAAAAGCGCATATACACCCCAAAAAATCTTAGCAATACGGCCTGGCCGTTACTACTGAATAAAAAAATCATTGAATCTTATCACAGATCCTCACAAATAACATCATTCACTCAGAATTTTGAGTAAATTTAGAAATAAAAAAATTAATTTAATTTATTTGTCATAAAAACTCTTGGGTAAATGTTCATGTTGCTTAAACATGAATAATTTTCTTACCACACTTTTACAGTTTTGGCATCGAATTCCATCATCAATCACCGGAAAAAATTAAAACGCTCATCAACTTCAAAGCCCTCACTAGAAATTAGATATCAAAAACACTAGCACCGGTACCACTTCCACCACGAGCTCAACAAATTATTAATCATTTCGATACAGGTACGCAAACCACGCACTCTCACACAACCGAACCGAGTTATTATTACATTCCCTGCAAACCACTCACCGATAAATGAAACAACTTGTCAAACTTCGAAACAAAGGTGTGCCGCAACGAACATCGATAATAGTTCGAATGTTGACGCTTCACATTATTCGCTTCGTGACGACACGGCGAAAGTGGGTTTGGGAGGGTTGAATGTGTTGCCTTTCCACCACCACGTTCGTCACCATCCTCCTGGAAGGGACGTCATTATTGTTATTAAATTTCGTTTCTGAATGCGTTATAATTATTTGCCCAAGTTACTACACAGTTTTAATTAGTTTCCATTAATTATAATTTTAAAGTGGTTTCAAGTGTAGCTCAAACGAATGGGTCCGAGCGATGGGTGGCGAAACGGGTGGCGATTTTGGTCCGAGTGGGTCCACTGGCGGTGGTACAGATCCTCGAGCGGACGGATCTGAGTAATTATCGGAAGCTGTCGATTGCAGTGCGATAATGATTTCGCCCTCAATGGTCGTTGGAGGGGATTTTTTCTCTCTTCCGCGCCCATGCTGAAAAGTACGTTTGCTGGTGACTGTTGGTGGTAACGCAAATACAGGGATATCATCACTGTCATTGCGGCCTTGCCGAATGGGATACTATTGGAAAAAAAGATTCAAACTTAATACACTACAACCATTTTTGGTTTAACTAGGGGAGAGAACGGGTCAAAGGAAAATTATTAGAAGAAGGGAAACTCGCACCTAAACACTCATACTAACGCTTTTCCTACGCTATTGGCAGAAAAGTTCACAACAGCTTACGGAAAACTAGGTACGGCTTTAAGAACACGGTAAAAGCATGCTTCCTCGGATTATACAGGTGAGTACGGCAATGAAGAGCACCAATTATCATTAATTGGTGTCTCGATCATAAGTTTTCCGGCCGAACACGATGCCAAACTCCCGCTCCGTAGAGGACTATCCATGAAGGGGACACGGTACCTGCAGCTGCTTCTTGACTCGAGTAAGTACCAATTAACTGTATTCGACGGATCTTTACACAATGAACGTACCCACACGCCTACACACGAGAGATTATTCTTGCAAGGCCTATTTTCTCTTCCAATTGGACAAAGCTCCTTCATAAGCCTATTTTATCTCGAATGCAGTTGATAATAAACCTGCGAACGAACGACTGCGCCATTGATGTAATAGCATGTATGAGTTTTGATCAGCTATTGATTTGTGTAAAACGGTTTTGAGCTATCATCACTTAACGTCTTTTAGTATGAATTGCTGAGCTGCTTACAATTTTAATATACTTCATAACGACTTTTCCATTTAATAAAGGATAAAAAACCATCATTTAATTCTGGGCGCAATAACAATTCTTCTTGAACAATGCCTACTACCACACACGGCTAAAAAAACACAATCTTTAATGCATTTAATCCTCTTATCAGCACGATTATGTTCCCCGTACTTATGATTATTACCGAGCAGTGTTTATACCAGCTATTTTTCTCCAATTACGAAATGCCTATGCAGCTTCTCCACGAACAATTTGTTGATTATCCATTACCGACGGAGTGGGTGGTGGCCAATCGGTAACCATTTGAAGTTTCCTATAATGCTGAATAATCCATGCTGAATAATACATAAGCCAGCTCCGTATGTGCTTACGGTTCTCGTGGCGCACTAGTACAAATATCGAACCAGTTCCATAAGAATACACACTTTCTCAGCTTACCCAACCAGCCAGCCAGACAGCCTGCCATCCAGCAAGAAAACTGTGCAAAATATAATAAATTATATTGCAAAATACCATTTATCATGGCAGCCAAGTTTCGGTTTCGGTTTTGACACGGCACAGGCATTCCGGTGGTCTCCTGTCACGGTAAATACATAGAGCCGCACACATCCCATACGTAGGGATAGTTCGCACACGGGCACTCATCATACGTACTATGGTTGTACTAACGATGGGCGGAAATGAAACACGGTCTGTGGAAAAATTGACGTGGACGTGAAAAACAAAGAAACTTGTTGCCTCGCCTACTTGCACGCGCATTACCCCTTGCTTGGGGAATGTCTTTCTCCCATGGCCAGAGTCAAATAAAAACGCGCGAAAAGGAAACAAACGCACACAAATACACGTACACGCTTGCCTAACCACGTGGAAAGAAGTGTTACTTAACTTTTTCTTCCTGCCTGCCAGTGGGTTGGCCTTTTGTTTTTCCTAAAGTGTGTTTTCCCGTGTTTTCTCACCTTCCCTGTGGAGCGCTGGTGTGTTTTCGCTCGCAACCCGTCAGTATTTAGCACACGCCATTCGTGTGCAACAACTTTCTAAGTTAGCTGCCAAGAAAAACTTTTCGCCCGATCCTTTCACCCTCTGCGTGCATCCGTAGCGTGCCGGTGTTACTTGGTGCAAATATTATCGTCCCTTTGGAAACAGAGTAAAGTCCCCTTTATCCGTAAGGTGTCAATGGTAATAGGGATGTTTCAAGGAGCGGGTAAATGAACGGACAGGAACGGCACGGTTTGCAAAGTTGTTTTGTTTTCTCATCGGTTTGTTTGTGCTATTACGAATCAGTTTTAATTTTTAGTGCGGAAGGACCAACTTTTCGATGTGGCGTATTTTTCTCCGAACATGACCAACGAAGTGCAAAGGTGAGAAAGGTGTTACGGTACCGTGTTGACCTCTTGTGGCAAGTGGTTATGGTTGTGGAACGTTCCCCGAGGGCGCTTAATTAGTAATGAATGTATGAGAATTGATCATGTTCACTGAAGTCAGTCTTTCCTACACCTTGCACTATATTCGGTACAGATCTAGGTTCTATATAACATTGAACATAACCAGAACTATATTACAAAGGACACAATTATATTCTTTCAAATAGTACAACCACTTTGTGCACTTGGACTTTTGCAAAGTCTCCCTCATAAGATCCGCTATTGCTCTCTTAGCTCGCATCATCCTTATCATTTAAGGGCATATTAGCTTTCAAACTACTACTATCAAGAATTTTGTTAGCCCTTCCTGCTGAAAAATTTCAAATTTCATCTGGTTATTTGGTAAAATCGTGGTAAATGATGTAAATTTATTTAGATTTTTAGTAATGTTTTAATTCTACATTAACCATTTTCTTACAGATAATTACAGTAAAATATAGTAAAATTTATGAAAAGTTTATTATAGCTATTTTGTAAAATAAATCATCTACAAAGAGGTGAACAACTTAGATAAAATAAAAGATATGAGCTTAACTAATAAAATTAAAACTTTTCCACACTTTGGACAAACATCAGGGTTTCGTCACCATGAAATGGATAAAAGGGATTTATTCTCACTTTTTGAGGAAATTTACTTTCAACGATAGATATAAAGCATAGTGCTCAGAGGTAACTCATACTTTTACACTTTTCCTGATGTTTGAGATCAGACAAACGAAAAATAATTTCCCTAAAAGCTATTTAAAATGTTAATGGTGATGATTAAAGACACGATGTGCGAAAATTTTTTGTTTCAGATTTCTCTTATATTTTCCAGTACTAATCTCCCCTACTATGTAAGCTTTACATCTAAAATTTTTATTAAACGTTTCACCATATCTTTTGAACAATAACGCGTTCTACTATTGGTCTTACTATAAACCCGGGTGAACACGATAATCAGTCCTTTCATTCATGCTCCTACACTGCAATCTCATAGCATAATCTCCATGCTCAAACCAGATCACCATTCCCTTTCTTACCCAAGCCCTGTGCCAATGCATCCCATTCCCTCCTAAGCGCCACGTAATGAGTACGTCGTAGATTAATTAATTTTAAAAGCTTTATAATGGAATTTATGCATTATCGAAGGTGAAAAGGATTTAATGTTGGTGGAAAACGCTTGTGCTTCGGGGTTTTTCTTTACCCGTCTCAGCAGACTGGCTCCCGGGCACCGCAATGTCCGAAAACCCACAAACCCACATGGAAACCGATTTTGTGTTGTGCCTTGTACTCTTCGGTGTGTTTTACCGGTGTGTCGCAAAACTGGCGTTCCACGTGGAGGTCACGCGGTAGTCCAGATGCATCCCATCGCGCGTGGCTTCCGTGTCGGCCGGAATGGAGGGCGCAGGGTCTGAGCTGAGCTGCAGCTGATTACGGTGCTGCATTTAGGACGAACAATTTTCGTGGCACTCGCTAATGTGAATGAATCGGTGGATTTGGCGGGTGCTGCTTTGGTTTTGTTCGACGTGCAGGAGGGAAATGAGATTTACTCCCGAGGTTTGCCACAACAGCAACGCAACAATAGCCGCATGGAGCTCGTGGACAGCACCAGCGGAACGGCTTATCCGTGACGCATGCGAACGGTGGCAGATGCACCATTAGATGTAGATAGCTCATTTGTTCCTGGATTCCAACGGTACGTGCGATGCAGGTTGGTCGATGAACGGCGAAGAATCTAATTAAAAATGTAAAGCAAAATCCTTCTTTTGAAATATTATGTGTTTTATATGGTATCATTTTGGTAAAAAAAATGTCTATGTAGTAAAAATGCAATGTAGGTTTGACGGCAAAAAATTGTTCTGAATTTATATTCACATAAATTTAAATGTGAAGACTGGTAATAAGAAAATACTAAAACTAGCCTCAAAATTAACAGGGCCGTAAGCAACAAATCAATCTATTCAACACTAAATAAAATGTATTCCAAAGACCTAAAATGCACGCCTAAAACGTCTTCAAACCACTTTCCAAAGACGTTCAATCGCATAATGCCCATCACTGCCATTCCCACGACCACTTGAAGCGAAATCTCTCAGCGTAGACGACCGGCGTCCGGAATCGCTTCGCTTCCATTCTCCGATCTCCGGCACTAGTTGCTTTCAAAAGCATTGATCCCTTCCCTTTTTCCGTACGGGCAAAATTTCTAAGTGTAGGATTAAGCGCAGGATTTCTGGTCTTGCGGCGTACTGTCACCGGGGCAAGATGGAACTTCACCCTGCGGCTCGCAGGGCCGTCCCATTTTAGCTGGTGTTTTTAGCTTTCGGGTACTCTTCTTATCCGAGAGTATTTCCTCAAGTGCATAATACTTTTGTTGTCCTTGCCGTTATCATCTCCGGCGCTGCGCTACCAGGCTGCCCATTGTGTCCTCAAGGTTCGGCTTGCCAGGGTTTGACCTACGAGCAGCTTACTTTGTGGAAGGCCATCATCCGCAAACACACACACACACACACACGCAGACAAACACACTTAGAATAGGCGAGAATCACCCACTCCCATCACAGTAGTTCGTCGTAACAATGACGTACAAGTTGCTGCTCTTCGGAGTCGCTCCGGTGTATCGGGTCAGAATCGCAAAGACTCTGGGTGGAGTAAACATAATTTTTGGAGATTATTTCTGTTTGCCTTTTTGATTCATGAAGAAATCCGCACATTTTACGCTACACCACGTACTACAAATAAACGAGCCTGGTTGTCCTCTAACATTTTGCTGCTGAATGCCAGTGCTGAGCTTAAACCGTTTTCGGCAGAGTTTAGTTACCGCGGATAGGTTTAATTCAGATTTTACATTGAATGCTTTACAAAAATGAAATAGCTAAGATAGATTCTTAACTAGAGAACAGATAGAGAACAGCTGGACGTATAAACTGGTGAATTATTTAATTATTCATCTCTTGGGGAATCTTTAGCAAAAAAATCTGACCAAACTCAAGGATTCCCATTCAAAATGTGGAGTACGCTGATAATTTGTAACTAGTGAAGTATAACAAATGTTAGGTACTTCAAAAATCTTCTCTATTACCCGTACAAACACACCAACCGGATTTAACGCCCTATTTATAGCCATCCCTACAAGCTGCCTATTCTGTTTGCAGTATTCGATTTACATACGTGTTTCAAACCTATTTCACCGTATAGGCATGACGTGAAAGCATCTCACTAAACCCAACCAAACAAGCCGAGTTCGTGACTGAAAAAGGAGTCGCTTTTTCGAAACTGAAACTCTGGAACCATTCATGCGATCTATGCGGGGTGAGGGTGTCGTAAATCAAATTGAAATATTCCTCCGCTTAAATCATCTTTCTCAAGCGGTAAGTCCGGTAGCGCTTGAGTATGGCGTTTTTTCTCGGCTTCGATGTAGAGCCCATTGTTTTTATCTGCCTGCAACAGTAGAAACTGTCCAAGCGTACGCACCGTATCGCTAAGCTGCATTTGAGAGGCGTTTCAAAATTGCTTCGAACGGGACACGAGTTTGGAGAAGAAAATCTATACCTACTCAAACACACAAAAATAGCACTAAAGCCTCTAGCATGGACGGACGCTTTTCCGGTGGTTGTTGTTTGAGCGCCCAGCGATAAATCCCTTTTTAGGGATTTTTACGTTACTCCGCGCGTTGAGCTCTTCAGCAATGAGGCAAGCTGGTTAATGTGCGATCGTTCGCTAGAATCGCTTCAAAACAGCTGAGATGCCAGCTACACACACAAACACACACACACTGGGGTTTGCACTGGCATACGAAAAAATAAATAGCCCTTCGACGCGCATAAAATTCCCCTTTTCAATCGACTTGGTCCGACGATGCTTAGCGAACAAAGTCTGGCAATTGACGCTCTCGCTACCGTGCAAACGTCGTTTCCGTTTCCTGAATGCTCTGAATAGAGCAACGTGAAAGCGAGGCATGGGAGGTCTGGCATATCGGGTGCCAAAGTCCGAACATCCGATCGATACGGGGACGCTGCACAGCAATCAAACAGCTGGGTGCCCGTTTGTGCACTACTTGTGCGGATAAACAGGAACCGGAAATGAATAAAAATTCCTCGTTCCTTCATTGACTGGTCGGGGGGGGGGGGGATTCGCCTTCGCATATAAATTCCACAACGGCACCAAGGCAACATTGCTGCTTGCAGCACTAAACTCGCCTTACAGAGTATTCTGATGAGGCGGGAAGCAAGTGAAAAGAGTCAGGATATTTATGATTCCGTCATCCTTGCTGCTAAAGAATGGTTACAGCCATACAACGGGGGTTCTTCTTAGCTAGTTTCTTTGCCGACGGTTAAAAAAACTTCCAACACTAGTAGGATGCTTGTTGTCGTACCGGATATCGAGTGATGTACACACTCTTGAAAGTTGCATGAGCTGTCCTATGGAGCAACCAGGGTAAGTGGAGAAGTGTGTGCAGCAGTGTCAGAGCGATTGACATGAATCGCCCGGTCAAAGCATCGAACTTTGGCAAACAAAAAACTGGCAAGACAACCCCTACATCAATCGATAAGTAGATGCTAACGGTAGTTTTATGACAATATCATTAGTTTTATTGAGGAGTTGTACACATACATATCTCTTTGCTGCAGTTTGAAGGTTATTCACTGGAGAGATAGCTCTGCAGGGGGATTGAAAGCGAAGAATAAAAAAGTACTAGCGGCAATCTTGGCTAGTCGCTTTTTATATGACTTTTTTAACAAATATCTATTACAATGTTTCTTAAGGCTCACAGTCGTGTCCATAGCTCTTCCTCTTCCTCCCCGTGTAGATTTGCTTTTTTCCCAAAAGTACCCTGTAAGGCCGGCGAATAGTAATTCAACCAGCGCGATAGGTTGCTGGCCCATCCACAGCGACGTTTTATCTTACCCTTCCAGTTTTTGCATCATTTTGTATACCCGACCGATTCCACTACCATCCAACGTCGAATTATTTACCCTTGGACAACAGTTCGAATGGACCGATAATAAATATCTTGTAGCGAGAAAAAAAAACTAGGAAGGATATTGAAACCCGGTGGGGCCGATTTGATGCTTAAACATCGAAACGAAGCAAATGAAAATCAACAGTCAATAAAAGAAAATCCTTCGATCAAGGCAAGCAATGCATGGTGTTCATCTTCTTGTCGTTGTTGTTTTATTTTCCCCTCCTTTTTTCATCTTTTTTGATGCTACTTTACTTTCTTGTTATACGGCAAGCGTCTTGCACAGAGAAAGACTTGCTGGCAGGTCCGTGTTTCGTGCCAACGGGTTTGCTGCTTGGATGAATTTGTTGTTTGTTTTTGTTTTGTTTTTGGGGGCATTTCCTTTTCTTTTTGTTTTATTTCACTTCTCAGATTTGTTCCACATTTTCGCCGGATTGGCTTCGGGGCACGAACATTATCCGGGTGGATTGATACACAATGGTTCAACGTTGGTGCAGGACTCACTCTCCCTTGCCGTAACATCAGCAATGCCCCGCGGAGCTTCGGACTAGTGTCAGTTTAAGTATGAACTGGTTTTGTCCATGGTTTGACGTTGTTTACTACATTGAGTAACAGGACTATACATGTGAAAGATGAATTAGTTTACCTTATTCCGTATCTGTTTTTTCATTGCTGTCAGACAAATAAAGTTGAAATGCGTAATCGTAAACTTGACTAAAGCATTTCCACAACAAACCAGCGATTGAAAAGTTTTTTCCTTGAGATGGGTTAATGTTACAACAAACCAGGAAACGGTACTGTAAGGAATAGAGCGTACCAAAGACATTGACTTGCATGTAGAAAGAGCTCTTTGCATACAACTGAAAACTGAATAGCCACAAAATATTGCAAATAGAATGAACCAGCTTCTTACAATTTATGCTTGTAAAAATGTAACAATTTATATATTAAACATTAAACGTTAAAAACACCATTATCGTGCTCGAGCAAGAATATCATCTCATCGTTTGAACTGCTTTCTTTTTATTTAATTGTTCTTTAAACTGTTTCCTCTATTTGGTGACTTCTTTGTAAAATTACCAAAAATTATGAAACATAATGTTTTCCAAAAACTAGCACTACTAACTATAGCAGTTTTGCGCAGTTAAGCATCCTGCCACCATGTAACAGTCGAACAACATGTCTACCTCAAATAAAAACACGCATAAAGTGTTTGTCAGTATTTTGCTTCGCTCGGCAAAATATTATGAAAACGGTGGTGTGTGACCGGCCCCACCAGGGTGCTCCTCCGCGACATGGGTCTCTAGCAACAGGTTGCCAAGAAGCGAAGCATAATGGTACGCTGGATGCCTAGCAACAGCCAAACGGGAGAACGTGCGCTGATTGGATGGTCTGAAAAACATTGCCCCATTGATAGGCAAGCGCCATTTTCGCAAGGATACGGATCACCAACATCACCACAAAATCCATCGCACGACGCCGAAACTGGCACAGCGCCTCAATAAATACGATTGATTTTTTGTTACCGTCGGCACGAGGCCATATTTACTCCTCCACCGTTACGAACACACAATCGCATTCAGGATCACACACATACACGTTAACACTTACACCCTGTTGATTGTGAAACGCACCGAAATGCTTAAATAAATAGACGTGAAAAATACTCAAACACATTATACACGATGGGTGGGTGTGTGCGTGTGAGATCGTTATTCCTCTTAAGTGGTGAAAAACTCACCACTGATTCAAGCTCCCTTTATCCTTTTCGATGTTTTCCCATGCGCTGTTTCCATTCAGGTGCTTCAGCGTATGTGCTATAATTATGGCTTGGTTCTGGCACTTGCTTTAGTACAACTTTGAAAAAGGATATTTTTTCCATAATATCCATTTGATTGTTGCATTCCATTATCCTGTGCCATAAAATAATACACCAAAAGTAAGGACGCAATAGTTTTTAGCACATCGGTAAGCTGTGAAACAAGCTTAAGGTGTTGAAAATAACTATAGATGGCCTGTAAGCTGGATCCTTTCTTTATAGCTTGAAAAAGAGCGCTGTATGCATTATTTATAGCATGAAATGAAATGCAAAAATGAGTTACAGATTATGGCTTGCTATCTGAACGTAGAACATGGAAAACGTAGTTCAAATGATTCTTTCTTGATTTAAAAACCGGATAACATACAATTAGAACGTAAGATAGTTTAGATTTTTCCCCTAAAAGGGTTAATACAGCCAGGCCGTAGTAAAAAAACAAACAAACAAACAAACAAACATAGTTTAGATTTTGTATTGATTTCACAAAATCGAAATGTATAATTCAATTAACTATTTTTGCATAAACTATGTGCATTTCATGTGCTTGGGCTATTTTTAGTTTTAACCTAGCATAGTTATTTTCACGCATTTCGGCGGGAGAAAATCAAATAACAAAAAATGAACCATTTCGAAAGTATTCAGGCCTATTAAATTCATCTCTATCTGACTTAATAATATTAAAGTAAGCTTGAGTAGACACTCTAAATTTTTGTTACGCCTTTTCCATCCAACTGCTCTATGAATCTGTTTGAGACACGCTCAAAATCCTACCTCAAACGTTCCGGTAGTCCGAAGCTGTGTCATGCTGCGTGTTTTCCGGTTGTCTATAGTGGCGCACAAAAGCAAACATCACATCGAAGAGCCTAATCAAGAATTAGACGTTTCAACTCACCCCAAACTAGCCACCATTCCTACCAATGGGAAAAGGCGTTGCTACCTCACCATTAATCTATGCACTTTTGTATACCTCCAGGGCCTGAATTCGTAGCAATCCCTTGGGGGCAGTTGATTGCGCCTCTGCGTTCAATTCTCCCGAGGGCAGCCACTTGTCATAATCATGCCTTTCGAGTTCGAGGCGATTTGGGAAAGGAATCCCGATCCGTTGTGTCGAAACGCTCTTCCAAAATAACACCATGAAAGCGAAGGCATGATACCGAAGACTAGGTAAACCAAGGATTGGGGGACGGAGCAAAGCACAGTACCTAGCCTCGGAAGGAAGCCCACAACGGCTACTAAGCGGTAATTAACGTGCATGTTAAAGCCCAAGAAGATGCGTAATTGAAACAATTCAATTTTACCCACTCGACGACGGGTGCCTCGTCTTCGCATCGAGAACGGGGCAACACAATATTGTTCGTGCAGCAAAATGGAATGCGAATTGAATCGAATGTTCAACATTCTTCCCTCTCCATTTTCGTTTCAGCCACACATTGTATACCCTGCCTACCAGCAGTTTGCGATACAAGGTTGGTTTGAACCTTTCGGAGAAGCTATCGAAACCAGATGATCAGTTTTAGGCAACTCCAATAAGCTCGTATGATGCTGTCATATGAGCTGCAGTACTAGCCCCTGTAAAATCAAACTCTCCGTTAAACGGGGGTCCTATGTACGACATTCGAATTGGTCCGTGGTGGGATTCTTGTGTCTTTGATATATGATTCAATTTGCACGTTTTACAGAATATAGAGTCTGGATAACTTTAAAGATTCGATGCAATTTTATATATACAATGC
This sequence comes from Anopheles epiroticus, assembly GCA_000349105.1. Lineage (NCBI taxonomy): Eukaryota > Metazoa > Arthropoda > Insecta > Diptera > Culicidae > Anopheles > Anopheles epiroticus. The sequence continues at coordinate 83,021 of KB670170.1, read as the reverse complement.
ATTTTGCATTTCATTTTTTTGTCTCAAATCTACCCAATGAAAATTTGGAACAAAACTTGATTATAGCTAGTTCTGTTATTTATTACGTAGAGAGATGAGATTAATTTGCAAATAGTCAAAATACAAAACGTGATTTCAAGTTTGAAATATGGTTTGCAACCCAGAAAGCTGATGGAAAAGTTGGAATATTTCGTTACTGGTCCTATCCGACTGTGGTTACAGGGACGTCTCAGATTTGTTCACCCTTATTGGACAATCTCCATACATAAACGTTTGACACAGGACGAGTTGCTGAGCATGCCAACACTTGAAACGGCTCGGCGGGACAACAGGAAGATTGATTCCATTATTGCGTCTGACTGGAACCGTCTGGTTGTTTTGCGCGAACAGGCTACTGAAGTGGTACGAGCTCTTAAAATGTTCGTGCACAAACCGAGCGAGCCAGCTTCCCGACAGGTTTCATCCACACGCAGTATTGGTAGTGTTGAAGTGCTACTACTCCTAGTCGGTCCAGTTGACACATTCGATTGGGTTTTCACCACCTCACTCCCAGTACGACCAGTCCGCACAGGCATGCCCGAGTGCTCAAAAGTGTAGGTTCAAAATATCAAACTGACCGCAGATTTAATTCCTCCATTTGCTTGTCAATATCGCACCAAATTGAATTTAACTCCTAATAATTTAATCACTATGTATTTAATTAATCGCACCCTTTGCCTAACACTTGTCTGCCTCCGCTTTGCGTATACCCAGCTGATGAAATAGGTCGGAGAACTTATGTGTGGTTGTGTATGTTCTCTCTCATGTTTCCATTTTCCTGTCCACCTTCCCGATTCGTCGTGGGTCACCCGCCGGTTAGTGAGTGGAATTGCAGATTAGGCTATGGTGAAACAACACAGCAAGGAAACGGAACTTAGGCCACCAAACTGTGGCCACGCATACCACCCTTCATCCATGTAGCAGTAGTAGTGCTAAGCCCTACTCACACGCAGCCTGGCCCCGGACACCATAATGTTTGAGGCAGAAATGCGCTTCACCACGTCACCGCTGCCCAGCTGCACACTGTTGGGTAGAGGTGTTCATTTGTTGCACTCCGGAAGCGGTTTGCTCGCGTAGTCCGAGCATTCACACTCGGTCTGTGCAAGTGTACGTGTGAAAATCGGGTGTGTGTGTGTGTGCGTGTTTGGCTGCATCTAGCGGATGGCTCGAGCCCCACTGCACGGCCGAGTGTTGATTTCAATTTCATTTGAATCAACATCAAAAATGTATTACATGTGGTGATAGTCGTTTGTTCGTGCGTGTCATCGGTCCCTTCCTGTGTCGCTGCAAATGCTGCGTCGAGCGACTTTCACAATGTGCTGCACGGGACGAGGCTAGGTGCATCTGGCTCGGTGCCCACATCCCACAGGCTCGTTCGTTGTCGTCGGACACATTTCCATCCATTCGCATAAATCGAGATCACCGTTTCCTTTCCTTGCGCAGCGTTCTACCACTCTGCACCACGCTGTACGAGTGAATAATTCCAATTTTAGTCACTCTTTGGTGTCATCATTGACCATCGTTTATGTGCTTAGCGTAGGATAATACGCTAAATGGATAGCAAAATAAGTTCAATAAAAACGCGCTGGACGATATTTATTATCGTTTGTACGAGTTATTCTTTTTTTTTTTGTTCTATTGCGTTTCCCCATAAATTAAAAATTAAAATCCTGTTTGTCTAATTTTAATAACGAGTGTGATACAAATGGACAATAAACAGAAACGCACATCATTGACGATAGGATTGTTTGTTTTTTCAAGATAAATGTCAAGTACTGACCATTGAACTGAATTTTAATACAAAATTAAAATCCGAAAAATTAAAAAATAGCACCAATACCAAAACCAATACAGACCACGTAAAGGATCCTATACATAAATTGATAAAATGTTATTTTTCATATTTCTAGCGGCGTAGGCCTGAGTCATACGATCAGACCTGACGTTGCATCGAATCCCGTTCGGACCGCTGCCGCCTCCCATATGCAGGATTGACTATCCTGCTATGGTTACACTTAAACACAACACCCCATACGCAGGATTAACAATCTCGATATAGATGGGCACACTAAGTAACAGAATGAGCCAAAGTACATTAGTGCTCTGGTTAGGCCTTGACCAACGTACAGAGGCTGTTGTGCCACTAAAAATGAAAAAGAAGAACTAATAGATTTCTTAAATTTGAAACCAATTTTAAACGGGTACTCGTGGATTTAATCCAAGAACTTTAAACATATTTTTAATACAGTCTCAAAATATTACATAACATGTATAAAATTACAATTTGGAAGGTCTGATTCAAGCAATAGGTGAAGATTTTTATGGCATTAAAATTATGTATTTTTACATTTTTATGTGTACCGAAACGAAATCAGGTTGATAATTCAGGCTTTACCATTCGAGCTTTACAACTATGCATTCAGTGTGGTTTAGTACAAAATACATTTTTTAATATGTATTTATACGTAAATAAAATAGAAAACATGTTAATCTTCAATTTCATTATTTAACAAAAAATGTATGATATTTCCAAAGAAAATACATCTCTAATTTTAATCTCATTTAAAAATGTGTTTATATAAAAATTACATTGATAAGCGCTTTGCCTAGCTTTTTTCTGTTCATAATGTATTATTCATAATATTTTAACATTAAACAGCTTTAAGCTGTTGAAGGATCATTGAGCAACTTTCAACCACCGACACATACGTGCATTGACACTTGTCTACTGCAACTGATATGGTTCATCACAGCCTCATACCTCAAGTTAGAGTTTCAATATAAATGAGCACTGGTTTTAGTAATCGACACAACGATGAGTGACAGTTTTGTATGATAGCATCGCAATCAACTGAACGCATTTGTGAACAGGCTGCCTGCAAACCAAGAGAAATAGATAGAGAAAGAGAGAAAGATAGAGAGATATATATAGAGAGAGGAGAAAATAGAGGCACATTAAGAGATGTATCCTGCAATAGGAAGAGTGCCAACTATTGATAGTATTTTGTACAACTCGGAACCAGCCACCTTACGTCCCGACCCACTCCGTCGGCCCGGGGATGCTTGCGCATCACGAAATAATATAACATGATTTCCATTTTAGTCCATTTGGTAAATGATAAAATGAATTAGATACGATACCGAAACGCAATGTCAGGGCGGGGATGCATGTGACGATAAGCGTGTCACTCAGCTAACTACTCCGGAGCGCTTCCGGGTTGTAAATATCGAATGTGATTGATGGAGAAAGTGTGCGGCAATCGTGGTTTGGTGGCGTGCAACTGGCCAGGAGACTGTCCTCCGGAAGTTTCGGTCCAGGGTGCAGGGAGTGTCGGTTTCAGTTGTCGACATCGACCACATAAACTTTGCCTGGACAACCATCGTCAACATCATCGGCATCAATGGAACAGGGTGAGAAGCAATTGGTGGGGTGAAGCGATGGAGCAGTGTGCCTATCATCTGCATCTCGTCCATCCCGTAAGGCAAAACTATGTAGACCGGATTGGCAGTGAAGCGAGGCGATTTGGAATAATATTGTTATCCAAATGAAACGGACCATTCCAAATTTCATTAAACATTCTCATTGATTTATGTTGATTTTATTTCTCGCCTGACATTACCACCGCTCATCACCGTTCCCTCTTTTAGTTGTTTCATGCAGCGTGACGAGGTTGATCATCGCGCAGGTCATCGCAATGCCCGGTGGTAATATAATGACGATAGGGATGATTTTAGCGAGGCTAGTGTGTAAACGATTGAGCGCAAAGACACATCTCGTGTCATGATTGAAATCGTGTCCGACACCCTCCCCTCTGTCCTGGTAGTGCCTAACCCACAAAAACGTACTCCCCTGAATGGGTGTGGAATTAAAACACGAAAAAATTCAAACTCACCCCCGTCGGGTGTGGTCTGTGGAGCCAGTTCGTGCTCGAAGCAAAGGTCACAGTCAGGTGGGGCACGTAGTGATCATAACCTGAAAGCAAGCACCCTGCCAGGTGTCACGGTTTGGGCCGTTCGAAAGAGCGGTTAGAGGAGGTGGAACGCGAGCACGCTACGCCTCCAAAGAGCGGCGTTAAACGGATTATATGAATTATTTATGGAGAACTTTCGCCAATTTTCAATCGAATTGAATGCATAATTTTTCCTCTTTATCTTGCATGCTTTCTCACTCCACTGTATCTCCCTTTCTGCCTATCCGATCATTACTTGCCTTCAATTTCTAGTCAACTGGTCTATCCTACTGCTTGAGTTTGAAATTTCATAGGAATTATTGCGCCCGACCTTTTACCGACAACGTGAACGACCATGCGTCTCCACCGACCGAACAAGCGGAACGGAAGGCACCTTTCATATCCCAAACGTCCAAATGCGCTTACCCCTAGAGAAACCTGCATTCTACACATTGAAAATCGGTCGATGATGAACTTTGCCAATTTTCGATGAGTATTATTTCGATTATATCTGCTGCGAACCGCACAGGGAAGCGCAAATTGGAAAAGGGAATGTTGAAATTTCAGGTGAATAGTTAACGAGCGTTGAAAGGCTGTGTTTCGGCAAAATCCAAATAAGCATACCAACACAAAAATACCATTCATCGCTTCTGAATCTACTGATTGGACCGTTCACATTCCTTCACTGGAGCCGTGCGCTCCTGCCCTCCAGGGCGGATAAAAGGGGGCACACCAATTGGAGAATGGTAAATATCGCAGCCAGGAGTGTAATTTTAATCGGTAGTAATTGAAAATAATTGCACGTGGGCCTTGGAAATTGGCTCACGTTGTAATTTGAAATAACATCGATTTTAACTTTTTCGTTTTTCACGTTTGATACTCGATAAGGTGTAATTAGGAAAATAGCTTCTATAACTCACACTGCGCCAGCGACCGGAACGCTCTCCAGTCCGTATCGGTTTTGACGGGGAGCAGTGAAGAACGCAAGTAAAACTGTGCTGATGAACTTGTTTCAATTCGATTCGGTTGCAATCTCCTACGCTTCGATTTCACTCGCAGTTTTCCATCGGCTGTTTAATGCTTCATTCGTACCTACGGTCCCGGCCGTCACATCCCCGCACGAACGTCTGACCCGCTCAAACTTACCTGAAACGAAAGAGGGGAAAATAAAAAAAGAAAGAAAAAAAAACACAAAAGAACCAAAAATTATTCAACAGCAAACATGAACATGGGCACAGCAATACGATATAAAACATCCACCGGAAGAAGAAAACAAATAGAAACAACAACGAAGATTTCACGATTTTTAATTTCGTTTCTCTTCACACATTGATAATCACGGGATTGTAGTATAGTGAGTGCATCGTAATGAAAAGGCAGACGCGCGCTTGCAAGAGCGAGAAGGCGGACCCAAAGCCGGGTTCGAAGGCAGCAGCGGCACACGTGAACACCACACACAAGTCAATCGTGCCCACTTTCGTGTGCCTTTCTGGTTTCCTCCCTTGCTTCACTACACACGCACTGACAGGTGGATCATATCGAACATATAATCGTGCATAAACTCGCACACATCACTCAGACAAACACATTTACGCACAGACAGAAAACGGCACACATACACACAGAAACAAAGGAAAAACATCAGAAAAGTGTTGCAAAAAATTTTATAAGATAAAAAAAAGAGTACAACAAAACAAACAAACAGCAACGCAACGGAATCGAAAGCATTCGCCTGCATACACGATCGAAAACACGCATGAACCATCGACGGACAGGCAGGCAGGCGGGCAGGCAGGTGTACACAGGCAGGCCGGTAAAACCACGCGTGATGTTACATGAACCACAAAAGTACACAGACGATAAAACGCAAATTACACGAAATTTAAATTCATATGAAATTTAAAACTAAACGAGGCGGCAACAGCACCCCGTTCTTCCTCTCGAACGAATATCAAAAGACCGAAAAACGAACGTTCAAGGGAGGGTGAAAACGAAAAGGAAAAGGTAAAGGAGAAACCCAAAGATTGGATATGCAGAACAGTGGGTGTATTGCATTCATTTGCGTGGTGATAGTGGTAGAGGCAGAGGCAGATGGAGTTTGGGATTTTGCTAGTAGAAACTGAAATTCATGATGAAATGAGAGAAAACAAAACCATAACGAATAAAATCAAAGCGATCCATTACATAGTGATTGACTTTGATCTTTAGCTCCCAAGTGCTCAAACTCCATTCGCGAGAAACTTTTTTTCAACTTTAGTTAGTACCATAGGACTGATGATAGTTACTGCTGCAGCAAAGTTTACTAGTTTAACGTATTCACTAGAGAAAACATAAAATTCATACATTAAACCTTTCTTTATTTCTCTAATCAGAATATGTTTACCTAAAGGTTATAAGCAATGTATTAAAAATAATCCCTGAATTGCTACCAAGTTATAAATTCCTTTTGGAAAATTAAACAAATAATATGTGTACAAATCACTTCCCGTAAACATATAGCGATATAGTATCTCTAACAGAAAAGATTTAAAAGAATCACCATCAGTGTAATGAACACAACAGTTAAAAGAACATAAATATTAACGATAGACTTATATTGACACATGACAAGAGATGATGATTATATGATTGAAACATATAAAGTGCAATGGAACTATCAAAACTTCCTTTCTTTTAATTAAACGTAAGTATAAACAAAATGAGAATTGACGCATTCATTAAAAATGAAATATAAATGACAGCTTTGCTAAATATTGTATCATAAAGAAAAATCTTCCTGACACTATGCTTAGTTTAAGAGAATTTTAATGTTTAGAAAACAATATATATTGTGTAATTCTGCATTTAAAACCGTATAACAAATAAGACACATCGTTTACATATCATTGTTTAAAGTACTATGCACAGTAAAAAAGAGACTTTAAGCTTAAGAATCTTTATTTATTAAATCGTTCAATTTAATTTTAAGGTTTCGTTACTTATATTTCCTCCTTCCTTCTTTGTGATCTAATATAATTTTCGGTCTAGGCATGCCGAAATCTCTTATACTACAGTCTGTGACATATAGGCAATACTGGCAGGAGGGCAGTGTAATACCTAAGAAAATGTAAAATTGTGCAATATGTTTCAATGCAAATAACTGCACAAACAAAAAGCATCATTCAAAATAGTTTCATTAGATTTATGCAAATTCATCGATGAGCACACTTTCTTTACTTCAAACTTGCTTCATTACACGAATTGGAAGTGCACCTAACAAATACAAAAAGCCTGTAACGTAAGCTTGCCTATCTCAACTGCATTGACTCGTTAGGTGGATAAACTTTCGATGTGCAGAACGACAAAGCAAACTACTGAACAGATTTTCTGCTTGACAGCGATCAACAGCGTCACTTCGGCGTGGTAGCGATAAGATTCCGATAATTTGATGGCATTCTCATCATTTTTGGCTTACCAAACAAATTCGATGCTTCAACGAGTTCACCCGCCGAGCCACTTGAAAAACTCATTTTTCCGGAAAGAGCACCAACCAAACACAACAAACAAAAACTCCAAGGATAAGAGGACGGAAATAGTAAAAACGGAAAAATACACCCAACACAGAACTGATAATAATAAAGATTGCGAACAAACTTTGCGAATCGACTCTGAGAGGAGGAAAAAGGGAAAGAATTCAGCATTGCGAAAGGCTGTAGTTGGATGCGACTAGCGAAAGCGAAAACTTTCGCCTCGACAGCACCGATCGTTAGGCACTGCTCGTCGTCGTCCATCGGCCCGACGGAACATCGGTGGGCATTCAAAACATTTCCGAATAAAGATGTCAGTTTCTTTCTCAATTCACTTTTGGTGGTGCTAAAGTTTTGACCATCCTTCCGACCAACGGATTTGTGTTTTCCATTTTCCTCTGGTGCTGCCGTTTTCCTTTTCTTCACTGTTTGGTGGGGTTTTATCAAATCGTAGAGAAATTTCTCTCCATCTCACTCTATCATTATCTCTCTCTCCCTCTTTCATGATCTCTCTCACTGCTCTCTCTCTCTCTCTCTCTCTCTCTCTCTCTCTCTCTCTCTCTTTGTCTTGCTGCCTTACTTGCCTGCTTTAACACACTTACGACGGTGCAGTTTTTTTGCAATTAACTCTACAGCGTCATCGTGTGAGTTTTGGTGACACCAGTCACTAAACATTCCAACAGATGCTGCTTAGGTACAACTGACTGAGAAAAAAAAACACCATCGTGTATGTATTCGTTTCTATTAAGCGTTACCAGCTTAGCCAGTGCAAGCAGTAGCGCTAGTCGTTGGTCGGTAAAATGGGCGTTTCAGGAAATTTGGAAAAAAAAAAAACTTTTCGGTACGTACCAAAAGGAACTGCACTTACAAAAGCGACTGGCAAAAAATAACGAAAAACTTTTCCAACCACCCTAACTAAAATATGGCAAGAAATAATCCAACCAGGAAGTGCCAAACTTTCGATCCTTTGGCTCGGTAAGAAAAACATCAACCGTCCAACACTACTTTAGCGCTGCACTACAAGTGCCAAGAAAATTATTCCACTGGCTGCAAACCACGACGAGCACTGAGATGTTGTTTCATATCCACCAGTGCGCATAAACAAAGAAATATTAATGAAATAGAAAAGCCAGTGCCAAAGTTGCAGTGGTACGACGCACGTAAACACAGCCATTGCAGTCATCCAGAATGCTGCTGCTTTTGTTCACCCGAACGCGCTTCCATTTGCGCTGGGAAAAGATCAAATAATAATATTAAAGATAATGAAAAGACAGGGGCATAATTAAGCAAGCTCTTTTCATTTTGCATGCAGTCAGGCAGAAAGGGAAACAACAAGAAAGGATTGCACTCGGCAAAAACAAACCCAACAAAAACAGCCACCTTTATGTTGGGATTTGAAAAGCGACTTCAAGCAACATTTAGCAATTGTTCTTGGTGTCAAACTGGTTCAAGATGGTCTGCACTTAGTGAAGCCAGAAGGATTTGCAAAGATTGCGTTTGAAAAATCGCAATTATTTTTTCCAATCCGTCAACACTACTCTAAAAAACACTTGCACTAAACGTTTGGTTTCTTCTAACATCAGGACAGTAAACCAGACTCAACAATTATGGCCTTTTTTGAAAAATTTTAAACACAATTTTAAGAAGATCTTTTTAAATTTTTAAATGGTTCAATTTAAGAGACTCTCATGATGTCGGAATTAAACACTAGTATCAAAGAAAAACCCAAATCTTACTCTCATTTTCATGCCAACTTGTAAATAAAAACAAGTTATAGAAAAGAGCTAAAAATGCCCAAAACTAGTATTGCGGAAATTTCGTTTTCACAGAAAAGGACGTGTACTAACAAGGGTTAAAATGATATGCACCTAACGTGTGCTAGACAAGAATTCAGCAACCGAACTGAGCCTTGTTTTGTGCTTCAAAAAATTATCCAAAATTCAACTAGATGCCACTTCTTTCCTTTTTGCAACCAATCATCTTCTTCGGTCTTGCTTTCCGTTCATCTGCTCTGTGTACATCCCAGGTGCACCGGTTAGACACTGGTGACAACGGAGCCTAGAGAGCAGTGCATACGTACTAAGCCAGCGTCGGCGGTTTGTGCTCGAGTTTTCCTTAAGAAGGCAAGATACAGTAGAGAAAGAAAGGCGACAGACTACTCACACGCTACTTCCTTTTTATTTATCGTGTCATTTTGCCACGGTTGCACGGATGGATGACGGTGGAAAATTTATGCACGATTCTCAGACGCTTCAGATTGCCATACCCACCCCTCTCCCCCTCCTCTGCCATACGATTATATTTTTTCTATTTTCTCAACACCACACTTGTTACCTTTCTTGAACTAAGCCTGACCGCGTTGGGTTGCAAACGTCAAACTTTTGTGCCTTTCAATTTGCTACCACAGTCAGCTGGTGGCACATGCATACATTGTTTCATGTAGCTAGAGAACTACAAATTTATATGGGGATATAAATGGCGTTGGAAAAGTGCTAAAAATAGATAGCTTTTTATTTTACCGAAACCTTGAATAAATTTGATTTCTTTTGTGCATCATTCATTTTTCTTGCCAGTTTGACCAAGTCAAAGCAAACAGAATGTCTCACTTTATTTTTGTTTTATTCACGAGTGTATTACATATATTTTTACAGGGTGAAACTATGGTGGAACGACTATTAACAACACACTTTACGACCAATTGAAGCAAACATATAAAAGTGAGAAAAGACGTAGAAAGAACAGATATGACCACGAAGAACTCGTGCATAAGAAACGAACACAATATGTAACTAAAGTAACGCTCGGTGAACAACTTTTCGAATTAAGCTAGACACACAGTATCGGTACAAAACTCATTGAACAGAAAAATCCACAAATGACACGAACAACACAAGCCACATATGACACCACCTATATCAAAAGCTAGTTTATCTTCATCCGTTTATGCAAACACGATCGTGATTTCTTCAACGCTCTAAACATCCAACAGTGAATCGTCGATTTGCGTTTGATCAGTTTCTGTCTGTAGTCAATGAACGAACACATATACACATTCATATATATACACATACATATATATATATATATATTGGAGACCGTCTAGAGACAGCAGACTTTGAAACATTTAGAAGCAAAACACAGCACATCGAATGAAAATCATAAGGAGAAACGGATCTTGCTTGAAACGTACGATCGTGTAATGCACTGCTCACTTTTCGTGAATATTTTAAACGAACAACATGCTGAAACGATGCGACTTAGACATCGTCGCGTATGAAGACCGTACTAGCTTTTGACAACACAGTGACGTACCGATTCATTTGGTCGGAAGGGATGGCGATCTCTTCTGAACGAAGAAATTGGCCTCCATTATCCTGAAATGGAAAATGTAGAGAAATGGTTTTAGTAAACAAAAGCCCCGAAAGAGAACTGCTTTTTAGACATTTAGAGAATGGCTGCTTCCTATATGGTGCTGTTCAGTGCACTGTAAAAATAATCATTTTCACATACAAATGTAGAGCTCTTCTCCAGTGCAGCAATGGAGACTCTCGCTTTGTCATGTGCAGTTTGTTACAAGCGCGGTCCAAAAATTCCTACCCTGCAACATTGTTAGCATCATTGTTACATGAGATGGTTAGAACCATCATTTTGACTGGCCAGGCAAATTCCCCCATCGCACAGTCGGCAATGGTACTGTAAGTAAAGGCAATGATTGACGCTACCATGTGTGACATGCACATCTGAGATCGTGAAGAGGGCTGCGACTAGAACCGGATGAAAAGCTGGTGGAATTTTCTTGCGTAATTATGTATTCTAAAGACTCTTTCGGTTAGACCGTTGACGAATGCCTCCAAACGAGAGCACCCTCGGCTTGGCCGAATGGTAGAAAGCCGCATGGAGATCATCACAGACTGGAAACCTTTTGTTGACTGGAATTAAGGCCTTTTAATGATACTTGACGAGCCGCGGTTGACTGGAAATGAAATGCATAAATTACATACACTTCTAGCGCAATCTCACAAAAGAGCGCCGAGTAACAAGCATGATTATGTTCAGCAGTGAATTGGGATTTTTCTTTCCATCGCAACCACCCCGTCCAGCTTCCTGCTTCCATCCCACCATAATTCCCGTAATACTTGAGCTGATCCGAGCTGCCCCACTTCTTTTTTCTTCTTTTTTCATTCAACCATTCTACAGACACTCGCACCAATACAAGTGAAATAGTTTGACACTATTCACTGGCACTGATTTCAGGCGCTGGCTCACTCCACCTTGCACGCCCGTCAGCCAGCCCTTGCGCTTATTTCTCTCCCGGGACCATTGAAAGTTTGATGACTGTGGAAAGTTGTGGTAATTAAATCAGGCACTTTTGAAATTTCGCACCACCACGACACACGGGGTCCGCCAAGCCGCCCGGCCACAGACGCTCCCAGGCAAAACTGACACGAATATAAAAACCGCAAATGCTTGGTGTTGGTTAAAGATTCACAATATCCATTCCTTGGGCCCTGTACGGTGTGCCACAGCGCTGTAGGACGATGCCACTTGACAGTGCCTTTCGTTCTACCCCAAGGCAACGCTACGAAATACGCTCTTCCGATGTAGTACTGATTCACTTTGTGCTTTCTGTCGGTTCGAGAACATTCCGGATGGAAAGTACGTCCTTCTGGCATATACATTGAGTGTGTATAAATGTATGTGTGGGTGATTTTTTTTTGTTGCTACAGCTTCTTCTGATCCATGTTTCCCGAAGAGGGTGGCAAATTGCTGTCGAGTGATTAATGTTCCCTTCCCCAGCTACCGTGCCGACCCGAGAGCTTTTTTTTGCCCATGTTCGCATTCACGCTCCCCACAGATTCAAGTCATCAGTCCATTTCGCCATCCGATAACCTATCATGGAATCATCTCCCCGCACCCTGCGGCTAGGCGGGAAAGAATCGTAAGGAGGTATTTGAACGCTTTTAAAACTTCGTTTACGGTACGGCAGGGCGAGACAAACTAGCGTACGAAGAAGTGTGCGAAACGCAAGTCCCGCTAGGATGCAAAGAAATAAGCAAAGAAGAGTAGCAAAAAAAATGACAGCCTTTCTTCGACCGGAAATGCATGGCAGTGAGACTAGCGAAGAACGAAAAAAGGGAAAATTAGTCCAGTGTGAAAACGAAAGCGGTGCATCGGGGGCAAACGATAAAAAGCAATTCCACAGCGCCGACCACACTCTTCAATGATGGGACAGAACATGAATAATCATTTATGTGACCGCTAAGGGACGTTGCAGTCTCACCCTTGGTCCGTGGCGTGCGTATTTCCCATCCGTGCTATCGATGAACCGGTTGAAATTGATTCCAGGCCAGACGTCTTTCAAGAAAAGTTCAACAATAGTCTCTTTGCTGCTGATTTCCCGTCATGCTCGATGATGCCGTTTTAGTACGTACGTATCGACCCTAGTCGTCTGAGTAAGGCATTTATGTGTCTGTGGCATAGAGTATTTTTTATGCAGTTGAAACCTGCTGTTCAATAAACAATGGAATGAATCAAAGTGCACAAAAACTCAAAATAAATCCAGCAACGCAGAAGAGCTCGGCTTATTAAATAATCATTGTAACTACATTTTCAAATTAGACTGGAAAAGGAAGACGGAGTGCTCGTGTAAATTATGCAACTGCAAAATCAGAACTCATCAAACCATTCTCATCGTTGATAATCCAGTTAAACTTTAGATTTCAACGATGTTGGGTTTGTTCTAAATTTGAAACAGTCTTGCGCGATTACAAAAATACAATTCAAACCATCACTACCACAGTCAATCAACACCAAGTAGAGTATTTTTTATTCAAAGCTATAGAGTTGGTACACAAATACATTCATTGATTTTTTACTCAATCATTCCAACGGTTCAGACACGCTATGGTCACTCCAACCCAGCCAATTATTATTCTCATCTTATCGTGATCGCACACCTCTAGCTGCCCAAGAACGAACACTTCGATTCAATGAACAGCATTTCTCTCGTTTTTCTGCCCCCTGTTGATGATCACTAATGCTGGGAACGGTTTTTCATCGAGCAGAAATTGTTCCACGCTTGCTATCGAGTGATAAAACGACGCTTAGCGTGCGGAGGCAGCAGCCAGCCAAAAGGAGAAGCATGCGTCTGAAAATGTCATTGATTATGTACAGCGCAAACATGATGCTTTTGACCGAGTGCAATCGCGTTCGCTTTTCTCACGCTTTGGACTGTCAACTGGCACAATTGGAAGGATATGGACCGCTATCTTTCCGCTTGATACTCTAACTAGATCACATCGCTGAGAATTGGCCTGCGTTTAGGAGGGATGCTGACCAGCTGAAGCCGACCGTATGTTTGTGTGAAGAAAACTCCCCTTGAGCAATGTTTCACAGTGCGTGGTGAAAATATGCTGGTTAGAAATGTTCTACTGAATAACTGAATTTTTGTAACGCCAAGCACTTGAGATAGTATATGGCATCTTTCAAGATCGGTATAATGCTCTTCTAAAGTCATCTAAATCTTCTTCTTGAACAAACATTTAAATTTAACGTTTCAATGTTGAAGTAAAGGCTTTTATGATCATCTAGCAACATTTTTGTTACCATCACTGTAAACGGTTGATGCATACGGTGCCTTTCTAAGATTCATTTTCCCAAGCCGAGTAAGGGAGTGAGGTAATAGACAACCTATCGTATCGAACTATAGCTGAATCAGCGAAAAGCGAGCAATCATCAAGTATCACACACACACTCACACACACCTACAGACATACTCATCCTAGCCATGTGAGATACCAAGGCAGTCGTTGTGCCTGACTGAAGCTCCAGTACTCCTGTACCACACGTGAATTGGGCAGGCAGGCGTGTGTAGAAAAGACGAAGCTAACGGAGGAACAAACATGTGGCGCGCATACCGATAATTCTATACAATCAATTTGAAATCGTTTTATGTGCACATATTATCAATGAGTTGTACATGAGATCTGCCGAGTATGTCACCGGTGGTCGGGCGCCCGACAACCCTGAATCGCTGACTTGGAAGCTTCAACCTCCCAACTACGGCTGCGAAAGTGGTTTGTGTGATGAATTTCAACGAAAATCGTTTCCAATGGGTTTGCCCTCAATCTGGTCACACGGCTGCACGGCTGCAAGGCTGCAAGGTAGACTTGGCTGTACGGTAATGTCATCGCCTCGGGTCGATCAGCCCCGGAAGGCGTCTCTTCTCGCCGCTTTGCCCAGCTCCACAGAACATTTCAACATTCACGTGCGTTTGTTTCCATTTCGAGTTTCCAATGTCGATCGGCTTTCGAAGCGAAAGGGGCAGAGTGGGCACTTGGGTTGAACTTTTTCGTCCTTCAGTCTGCCCTTCACGTATCGAGCTGATTGGACATCTGTTCGACAAGGGTTGTCGGCGTAAGATGCCTGTGCGCCTTGCAACGGTGGCCTCAGCGACCGTGCTCAGCCCGACTTTGGAGTGGTTCGCCGGCAGAATCGACATCGACCGTGACCAGCCACGATACTTGGTAGGATCATTAACTATGATAAACTTATCACGATGTCAGAGGAGAAGCATTAGTGGTATTAAAAATTTACTACCAAAAAGTGTTCACCCACTGTGGCCGAACGGTCAGGGCTCGCTGTAAGGGCCACCGTATGTCACGCAGGCAGGGAGACGCAGATTGTTTGCTGGGTCGGCGTCTGAGATGGTAGAAATATTGCTGTACAACTTTTGTGAGTAAGTTGAACTTTTAGAGCGCTCGAAAACGAGGGGGGCTTTGTAAATGGGGCAAGCTTTTACAAAGAAGTATCACCTCTCTCGACTAATACTTTCGGTCCATTGCTTCAGAAATGTATATGCTACCGGACAAACTAACGACGATATGGAGAAAAAGGGATAAACAAGACTTGAAAGTAACAACAGTCATGCATGTTTGATCAAATTCCACTAAGCTGTTAGATTACTCGACTTTCCTTGCCGTCCCTGACCGAAAGGCTCTTCGGGGATTTGATCTAAAAAAATATTTTGTAAAACATCATGTACCCCAAAACATTAAGAAGATTTATCCAACACCATTGCCAGGCACCCAACAGTCGCACCGTGACGAAGGTTTAAGAACTTTCCAATTTGTTCCAGACGGCGCGGGAGCGGCACGAGGTGTAAGTCAACCAAGCCACTTTTATGTCGAGTCTCGCAGGGCTAGTTGTCTTCATCGTGCACTTTCCTGAACTATCTCGTCTCCCCGAAACCGAAACTTTCCTGCCACGCCAAGGCTTGCGCGAATTGAATTTTGCAACAGCTATTAAGAAAAAGGACACCTGAGACTCATTGTACGATATTTTTCGACCATTCGCAACATTGTTTGCACATGTTTGCATCGTGGTCTTGTGGCGCTGGCCTGAAGGTCGGGTTGCCAGTGGCCACAGTACACACAAGGAAAAACCAGCTTGTAATGGATGTCGTAAACGTCCCACTGATAGGGGCAGAAATAAAAAACATGGCATAATAAAAATGAAAATATAAGTAAAAACGCTCAGACATACGATTCCAATGTCCGAAGGAGGAAAACAGTAGAAGCAGAAAGCCCCAGGCCGTGTAGAGGAACGAGAAAATTAAACCTTCCGTTTTGAGATGCTTCGTTTTGTTCTTTTCGTACTTCCTGCACGGTTTCAAGATTGAATATGGTCATGTTTGTTGTCGGTGGATGTTTAAGCTTAAAATTGCTCAGAAAAAAACATTCCCATAAAATGGTACACCTTCTTGCTTCCTTGTAACTACTTCACCATAAAGCATGTGCTTTATTTCACACAATGCTAATTGTGTCTGGAGTAACTATTACCCGTTGAAAAATGTTTAAACATAACCTTCCAAACCGCCAAACCAGCACGTGAAAAAGAATGGTCCACTTTGAAAACCCCCGAACCACAGCTCAACCCGAAACTCATGCAACAAATCACAATCATAATTAGCAAACAAGCACTCGAAGGAGCGATTATACGCTCTCAACAAGTGGCCCGAACGAATAATATTTTAAAACTTTATAACTCACAAATTTGTAAAGATGGTTTTCGGAAGGAACCCCAAAAAGCATTATCCCCCCGGATCCCCGGCCACACACGAAGAGAAAAACGCACCAACACACACTCCCTTGCATAATAAACAAGACGGCAGGCAGTCGGCCACTAGTCTCGGCCTGAACATACAACCCGAACGGGGAGTGGAAAATTCGCCCGAGCGATTATTTAACCATGTTTCAAATTAAAAGTTATAACTCCCTCTACACACATTGGATCGGACGTGGTAGGATTTTTTCACGACCCGTTAAAATAAACCCTCTGCTGCCGCCTATGAAACAGCACTTGGCTAGGCCTCTCTTCCATGCGCGCTGTCGTGGCCCGGGTACGACGAGTTACTTTGGTTTGGACGCCAACATGAAACTTGCCTACCAGTGGCTGAGCAAAAAATCCTTTCAAAATCGAAAGGTCTCGCTCATGCCCTTAACACCCAGCGTACAGCACGCGATTGTGCTGGGGGAGGAATAATCGCTTGCCACGAGCGACACCACCAGACCACCGTCGCCAGCACCTCCGCGTGCAGGATGGTTCGAGCTGAGAAAAAGGATTACCCGTCAGCCAAGAAAAAAGAGGGTGCGGAAAAAAATCGAAAACACAACGGCCAACCACTCGAACTTGCCGAAGGTTTAACTACGACCCGCGAGCAGCCACGTATTGGCACAAGCTCTCTGCTTGTGTGGTGCACACGGAGTAACTGTGTGCAAGTGTGTGAGGAGTGTGAAACAACTTACATAATAAATGAACAAGTTGCGTGCTATTTTATTTTACGAAAGTTTATTAAAACCTCATGAAAACTCAAGAAGCCCGCTGTGGCACACTCAGACACACACACACACGAACCGGGTCGGGTAAAGCCACTTCAATGATCACACCCATAACGGCACGGAGCGTTCGCAACAGTTTGGCCATGCGATGCTTCCTGTTCGATGCCACACTCGATGATGGGAGGAAGGGATTGTTTGTATCTTGCGGTTTAGCGGCTGCTTGATAAGCGTGAAACGAGAAACGTGTACAAATCCCACATGTCGGTTTTCTTCAGATATAATCTCATCATTCTCAGTCAGTGTGCTAGGAAGCAAGGATATGGTTCTTGCTGTACTTTGTGTACTTAGCTTGCAAAAAGAACGAAACGAATAAAAATAATACAAAATGTCATTAAATATTTTTCTCGTTCTGATTCTACAAGTGCTCTATTCACTTTAATTGAAAAAAAAACAACTATGTAATACTAAAATAGGAAGCCATTTTTGATAGATAATAAGAAAACATTCTTCAAAATTTAGTACTTATTTATGTTTAACCGAAGAAATGATTAACTACCAAGGAAATAGAAGGCAAAACATGGAAGGTGTTTTTTACATTAATTCAATTCATGTTTATGAAATATTATTATTAATATTATTAACATGATAAATATTATCAAATTTTAAAAAGTCCTGTGAAAATGTCGAAAATCGTATAAAAATTAAACAAATGAAATAAATAAAAACATTGAAAACTGTACATAAAGACAAAACATTTTAAAATTAATTTATGAAGCAACCTTTCAAAAAGGTCACATTAAAAGCTTTGCAAATCTGTACTTGATAATTTTAATCATAGAATTATGAATGTAGAGTACCTTTTGTACACAGACGAAGATATTTTACTAGTTTTAGTTGCCTACATTTTCAAATTTTCTGAAAAGCTTTCCGCAATTTTATTCCTGATTTTGCACATGCCACAACAAAATTCTTTTAAAACTCATAGCTGGTAAACTATTACTCGATTGCAAAGGTGTTCGTTGAAGAAAATTTATAATTCATACGAGAGTATGATAAAATCATGTCAAGGAGAAAAAAAGAACATTATAAATAGAACAATGTTCATTATAAATGATTGTAACATTCCTCAGAGAACACCTTTCTCAGATTTTCTTCCAATGATTGCATATTTATTGCAGAACAAACATGAAAATGTTGATATTTAAGTTAGTAACGACAAGTTTACAAGTTTTACATCACGAGAATCCTTGGTCGCATAACATCGCGTGAGTTTTAGGCTCACTTAAAATACATTTTAATAGCTTGTTTGATTTTTTTTAGTATAACTAAGTCTGTAATTGACAATCATAATACTCTTATAATTTTGGGTGTTTGTAGTTTCTCACATTTGAACGTGAACTTCGTTTCGAAATATTGTCATTAACCTACTATTATTGAATTTTCTCTTTGTCTTTGCCTCATAGGAAAGTATCACACATAAGTGTTATCCATTATTACACCCAACTACAGAGCCACACCTGAAAATGCTTTTACATACACCACCACTTGGCAACCAACGTGTCTGTTACTTTTCTGCCCTTCTCGTTCGCGCATTCATCAGTATGCTGACACTCTATCTCATTCTACTTGCAACTTCCCCAACACGACAGTCTTTCAGAGCAACCGTAAACATTTCCATTGATTTTTTAATGAAATTAATTTCGAACCATCAACATAACGACCCCGCTCGCGAACCGATCCCCTGGGCATCGTTTGCCGTAGTCAAACGATCGATCCGTGCCAATCACAGACCAGCAACGTGAGTAAACACATCCCATGTATGTCAGTTTCCCCTTCCCCGCTTACCCACCATGGCTCACCACCCACTATGTGCAATGCTCCACCCTTTTTGCTTCTGACCGTAGTACTTTGTACGCTGGTACACGTATGCATACAGTTGCACTAACTGGTAAAACTTCTGAGTCAGCCCATGCCAAAACCTGACGCTTCATCTGACGCAACGATAAACGCAGGTGTGAACGGGACGGGACGCACCAAAGGAAGTGAGCGAGTGATAAATCGTTTCCATCTAAACTTCAACATGTTTCCAGCCTTCATTCAACGCCCTCGTTTTAAGGTTTTCATTTTACACACTTGCCTCAGTACAAACAGCCAAGTCGGCAAACAGCTTCCTATCGAGCAGCAAACAGTGCCGATTGTTGGTAGACTGAAAGAAATCATTGTAAGGTGTAGAATCGTGCAAACTGTAAGATTTTCAATTCCTCCCGCAGACGTAGGCTGAGTAAAACTAACGGCTTTCGCTCCGGTCGGTGAAAATGTGTTTAATTTAAGCGATAACCATGAGCATAACTTTGCATTCCTCACGTAATCTGAACATGCGCAAACAAACTCGAGGTTTGTTTTAATGTGCGTTTGGAGTTCGTTTTTGCAAGCTTTGCTCCAATTTTCGCATGATATCACTTGAATTAGATATCGAGAAAGTTGAAGTACCGCTCTGTATAATATTTTATAGACCTCTTCATCAATTTCATCAAAGATCAAACTCCAGTCACTTAATTGAGTTTGATGACGTTGAACTTTCCTTTCGCTTTATTTTTTAATTCATGTTGTTTCATTTTCCATTTCAATAATTAATGTCGCAATTTGCTCATAATATATTTTATAAAGGAAAGAAATGTAATTAAATCATTATGATTTTACAAAGATATTACTAAATTGGCTACTTTAATGATATAACGCATGCAACACAACACACTCATCGAATTTTAACGCCCAGTTTTGCTCACATTCCATTGAGACCAATAACCTTTTTTTATCCTCTTATTTGTTTCCCAAACGATGAATCGCTTTCTGTACAAACTAGAACAAATTTTTGACGTATGACACCATAATCGGGCATGACTCATGGCGGGCAGGCTACGTAACAGAGTCTTGAATGTGCAAGCAAAACGAAACAGAACAGCAAGAAAAACACGGCTTTACCCATAACGGATCATAATACCAAATGCTAGCATTATCCATCATCGTAATCTGCTCGGCGGTTCTGGATGACAGTCGGACGTACAAGTTCGAGAGGATAGTGTCCCCGCGTACCGCGCGACTCTTTGGAGCGACTTGGATGGAACTGAAAGCTTTTTCTACTTTTCGCCACTCGCCAAACCAAACACTGGACAGCGTGTCACAGCACCATGCAGCACATCACATCAACACACGGCCTTATTTCTCTACGCTTCTTCTTCTTCTTCTTCTTCTTCTTTTTGGCTCACATACACATCTTTTCTACTGACTTTCATCTAGCGAAGCACTTAGCGACTTTTTTTGCCCCTGCTAAAACTGTTGTCATATTCCCGTGCAACAAAAAACTCAACTTCCAAAGAGGGAAAATAAAATGCTCGAGCAAAACTTCGTAATTTGATATGACAATCGTGAAGCTCCAAACTCCAATAGGTTTCTTGGCGCTACCCTTTCCGGGCTTCTTTGCTATTTTCACCGTACACACCGGCTTTCGGGGGGGAAATGCCCCACCCTACGGAGCACAGAATATCACAGGGTGGCCAATGATAAACATTTACGACGGAAATATTTCACCACCGCAACACGTCACCAACCAACACACGGGAACGATCTATTTGCGATAAGAAAATTGAATCACTAGCACAATGAACTTGCTTTTTTAGTTGTTGAGTCAAACCGGCGCGTTATGTTTCCCACCTCTCTACCAGATCAACCGTATCCCGCTCGATCAACCACTTAAGCTAAGTGAACTGAAGAAAGAAAACTTTCACAACGTATTGCACTGGTTGCACTAAACTGTATTCCTAGCACTTGAGCTGTTGCAAACGGATTGTGCAACACTTTCAAACAGCATACATTTCATAAGCTGAAAGGCCGTTTTAATGCATAAGACATAAGAATAAACACTAAATTCTCGTTGGTAACCCTTCTTTTCGGGATCTGTTGGGAATTTTTCTTTACACTTAAGTGAAATCGTGGAACACGAAACACGAAACCCGGATCGAATCGCACTGCTACCAGTGAGCAACGTTTAACCTCGAGTGCGCGCGCAAGATCGACTGACTGGCGAACTGGCTCTGAATCTCGAGAGTGTAGGGGTTTTCACATTTTTCCCGCCAACCCCCCCGTGGGACCGGGATGGTAAGGAAAAACATTTTCCGCGCTATCCCACCCAGAGCTGGACCCGATGCTCGGTCTCGTTTGCCCACGTATCAGACCCGCAGATAGGACAATGTGGCGTAGGAAACGGGGTTCCGGGTAAAGAAAACACCCATCGACGAATTGAACTCCGAAATCGAATCGAATCGGTGAGGAAACGTTTGGCAGGGAAGCACAAACATCGCAAGCGGTAGGGTGCTGGCGGCCAACATTTTTGTTGATCGGGTTCGGGAGTTGCTGGACGGCGAGGAAAAGGGCAGCACATGTGTGCGTGCAGTCCACCCATATGCATATGCACGGCGGATGGAAGGTGGAAGAAAGTTTTCTTCTATTGCCAGACGTCTTGTTTAAAATATCGGGCGTTTCGTTGCTGTAAGCGTACCCGTTTTAGATTCCGCTGGTTCCTTAACCAATAAAATGGTGTGCTGGTTGTGGGAGCTAACGTCAAGCGAACCGCTGGTTCTCACCTCCACCCACATGAGCATACCTAACCTCCGCATTGAATGACCTGCGTCACACAATGTACTGTAAGCGCAAGTAAACATTTCAAGAACGTACAGCGTGGTGCGTCCGGATCCTACACCATAGATCCGGGCGCTGTGTTTAGACGGCAAATGTAAATGGGCCCCTCCCATTCTGCCAGTCAAATTACGCTGAGAAGTTGGATACCAGGAAGTGAGGTGCAAGAAGGCAATACATCGATGAACTTCATGCATGATAGCATGATTGACTTCAGTAATTGGAACAAAGATAATGCAGAGGGATGGAAGGGTCTTCACCTTGGCGAGAGGAACGATGACTACAGAAGGCCACTTATGCCAATCAAGAAACGCATGTAATTTAGCAATAAAACTGCTAATGACCAATCATCCTGCTCTAAGTTGGTGTATTGTTCCAACATGAATTTTATACAGCAGGGAGTTGTGTAGAAATCTAGATGGACTACTTTTGAAGCAAAATTTCGATTAAATTTTGCACAAATATAACCATTTCGTATCAAATATAAGGGAAAAAATTCATATCCTTCGCCTTGTACAAGAAAAGGTGTGTAGATTTGAAAATCATCTCTTGTAATGCATGTTTTCTTGAATTGTTCCATTAACAACATAACATTCTCAGAAAAATATTTGAAATCACTATTTTTGCGCAGCTAATTGATTTCCAATCAACTAAACCAACTAAAACACTCCAAATCTGCATCCACCCAGATATTGGACCTACTGCATCGAAAGATTCGCCCAATTGCTGTCACTGATACAGAACGAACGGAATCGAAAATCGTGCACCTTCTTCACGTCCATTAGCCCGGTCGTGCACAACGTTACACACATTTTCATCACAACCATGTTTCCCTCCCTCTTTTCTCCACCTCTTTTCTCCACTGTACTACCTCCCCATCTTCCTCCCTTTCCCTAAACTCCATAAACAAGTATTAACAACGTGCCACGCCATACAAAGCGTACATGTTTATATGGATGAACACGCATCCGCACGCTCGACTGCACGCTCCATCTTGATCGAATCATATTCTCATAATCTTTCCAGTCAAGTGGAGCATAAACAAACCACAGAAGCACACGAACGCATGTACGCCGAAGCCAATCGACTCGCGATGGTCTGTGCTGCCACTAAAAATAGGACGTATGGAAAAAAGCAGGGCTCTCAACAAGCGAACAAAGCAGGTTTTCCTTCTAGCTGCTTTATTGGCCTGCTCGGAGAGTTTCATTACATTGGCGGTTGCCAGCGTTTTTTCCGATTCTTAGATGCCTGGACGGTCTAGTTTACTCCTTTAGTCGATACGTTGTAATGGTGTAGCTAACACTCGGAACAACGCACGTTCACGTGCGTAAAGATACAGCGCAATCGATTCTACGCAAAATTGGCACACATACGCCCTGAGCTCCCGCCATCCATGTAGTGGACTGTCGGCTTTTTAAAAATACACTCCATAGAACGCGGAAGGGGAACAAAATGGGTTGCACTTGTAAGTACCTCAACGCATACCGCCCAAGCCAACGGGCCGTATGCTGGTGATGAAAGGGAATAACGACAGCCTGGTTCCATTTCCGCTTCTATTTCCTACTTCAAATCGTTTACGGTTCACTGATGCATCCATGTGTTCGGTGCATTTTCCAGCGATTGCTATCTCGCGTTCGCTGCACTGGTAAGACATCTAAATTATTTCGAATCAGTTTCCATTACGGGCCTGTCATATCTTTTCCGTTAGCGGGCGTTGTGTTAATTTATATTTTAACAATGCGAAAAACAATGTTTTGTTTATAAGATAGCTTGCAATAAAGTATTTTAATTATGATATAATAGAACTAGAAACAGGTAAAAGGTGTAATAGGCTAGAAATAAGAGGCATCAACCTAGCAATAGTACAGCAACCCTTTATAATCCTGTAAAAAGGTTCTATTACACTTGTGAATGTTTAAGTTGGTTTACAACATAATTAATCATGCTTCAGGTATGTATAAAAGGCTGCCCCAATCAATAATTCGTCGAAACCAAAGCTATTGATCCAATCAACTAGGCAACTAGCTTCATAGCACCTGCCCAAACCAATAATTTTGGGTGTCAATTACACCTGAAGAACAGCGAGACTTAAGCGTGCCTTCAGCAAATTAAGCCTTCAAAGCTGAATTCGATTGCCTGTTCAATAGCCCAGTACCTTAACAGGCCTCACAAATAGCAGCCGTTGGATAATTTGTTGAATTCCAATTCCGAAGCGTACTAGAAAAACGCGTACTATCGCAAAAGGGAACTAAATGGAACTTTGTTTACCCTGATCTGACTCTACGCATTCTGGTCCATTCGAGCGGGCGAAACGTTTGCTCCACTTCTTGTATCGTTGTACTAAAATGTAGCTTAGTTAAGCTGTTGTTTTATTTTACTTCATTCTCTGCCATAAAAGTGCCTCAGGCGCTTGGGAAAGGATTGGTGGCGTGCCGGAAGCGGAGTGACATATACTCCTACATCGAACGAGTCTTACGTTGAGTTTGGAGATGGAAAGGGTCTCAATCTACCTAGTGCCGATAGTAAAATCAATTCGTCTACCCACCATTGCTTACCACCCCTGCGAGCTGTGTAGGCAGAACCTCGTCCTGGCTTCAATCGGGTCGGCTAAATCCACCAGCAGGACAATCAGGCTATATAAATTTAACATCTTCCCCAACGCATTTTCCCTACAACTGCCTCGCACGGTTTAGACGAGCATGGTAGACTTTACTTCCAGCAATCGTAAAGTGGCACCCAATACTCCGTCAGATCGCGTAGAGGGTTCAGTAGGAGAATTGTGTGGTTAGTACGGCGAAAATATCAGACCTTTTCTAGGGTAAGCAAGCTCGCCAGATACACGTGAAGGTGTTGCTCCGGTTTCCTTTCTTTCTGAACGTCTACCATCCGTATTTATGGAGCAATCGAAATAAAAGCGGGAAACAGAACTAGCATACGGTAGGCACCGCCAGCAGAACGCATAAAACTTACCCCAGGTAGTGTCTGCTTCTCATGTAACGCGCCCTGACCGTTAACGGCGCTTTCCGGACTGAAGTACGTCAAAAACGCGCAGCCTGTGGAGAAATGGTAATGAAAGATGGTAAATTGTAAGTTTTGTCATTCAACAGGGCTATGCTAGGGATAGCAAACATTTGTTGCTTGTAGATATTAGACGTAATGCCGCTAATAAATATAGGTATTATGAATAGAAGATACAAGCGCGTAAAAATGTTAAAAGATATTTGCTAATGATTTCAGAATCACACAATTCGGGAATTAGTTTACGGAGATTGATTAAGTATTAGTAAGATTTTATTTATTAGTTATTAGTAAGATTTTATCTTGCTATTTAAATCTTTCTACTTGTAAACAAAAAAAAATGTAAAGGTTATTTTCTGGGCTTTTTGGCAGGCAACTAGTGCTCTTTTTATATTACACAAGAACCATGACTAATCTATCCAACACAGCTAATGTAAGCAAATTAAGTGAGATACGCCTAGGCACTTCGCAATACTCAGATTAGTGAGTAATGAATATGAAGAGAGAACTCAAATGGAATTTTAGCATCAGTTGACGTTGTAAAAATCATATGCGATTGTTACCCAACCACTGGGTATGTTTACCGGAGCAGTTACAAAGGAATACAACAATTAAAGGTAAATTTTCCAAATTAAACTAATACCCACATGGGAGCTAAATGATGAAAACTGTCAGAAAATATATTTCCACTAAAGAAACAAACAATATAAAACTTAATATGTAAAGTGCATACCGTATAACTAAAATTAACCAAAAACATTTTCTATAACATAATAATATACATCTAAAATGCTAAGCTTGCTTTGGTTTTATTATGTGATTAGTAAATTGTATAACACATAGCAAACTTAGCTCAGTTTTGTGTTATGATATCCAAAGTGAATCCCTTCAAAAGTGGTTAAACAACGACAAATAAGTATTAATGGAGTCCAGTAACACCATAAAACCCTTTTTCTAAACACTGTCGCAGTTCATGGCACTGTCGTAAAGCATTATTCTGGACATTTCAGGAAAATCCGAAAATGCGATATATCAGACGCTCTCTTTTTATCGTGCCATCCGAATTCTCTTGAACGTAAAATGCCCTAGGGAAAACATTCGGAACAATCCTTTTCTCTCACCCCCTATGCGCCACTTTATCATCAGAAAAAGGCCCAACCGAATGTTTTCCCGGTCAACACTTTTTAGCGTTTTGAAAGACGGATGCCTACCTCGCCTACCTTCGCGAGGTTCACTTCCGGTCCCAGTACTGACCGTTCGCCAGCTTTGGACAGCATCATTTGAAGCCTTCAAAAACGGAAAGCATAAAACACAGCAATTAGAGCAAAAAGAAGGCCATAAATTTGGTAGAAATAATAAATTCAAGTCGGTCCCTAGCCCGCTGGCCTCGTGTTTTCCTTTCCACTGGATGGCTTGCCAGCAGCATTCCAGTATCAGGTCCAAGCGACCCTTAAGAAAATAGCGCTTTTCCGCGTTAATACTTCGGGCAAAGTGAAAAATCACCTCCTAAGGCGCTGTCAGCGAAACATCACCCTAATGGCATAATTCTCTGGCACAATTTACTTGCCGTTTCAGCTCGCCTCTCTCAACTATTGCTTCGGTGGGAAGCAATCTTCAGGGCCGTTGGTGTTAGACGCTTCCGGGGTCGAACACAAAAAAGAAGGGCCTGATATAAAATTTATCTAACTTTAGTAGATTTGAGCGATGAAAAAAGGGAGAGTTTGCGACATCGTGGCATTAAGGGTTCGGGCAGGAGTTTTTATTTTGTTTGCTGTAGCGCCGACAACAGCTGATGCAACCGTCGTCGACTCGGTCCAATTGCTGTAGGATTAAATAAACAAAACTTTCTGCCAGCTAATTAGACGATGAATTAGCGCAGTTGTGTGGGCGAGATAATGGTCTGTGGAAAGGTAAGAACCGCTGCGAAAGGGATAAAGAATTTAAGAACTGAATTGTTGTCTCAACCGTTGAAAAAATATTGAATTAAGAAACCAGTGAATAAAATTGTAACATAAAGTTCAAGGTTTAGCTACGAATAAAAATCCATTACACAAACATGAAAAAAAAAACAAAAAATTAAAACCATTCACTTGGAAGCATAATCTAGAACTTTCACTTTAAGAGTGCAAATTTCCTTTCCACTAATGACACTTTCAACACATAAATGTTGAAGCCCAATCACGAATGTCTTATGAATTCCGGTCATCATGTTTCGCTCCAGGACGAAGATTTGAAAAAATAACAGAAGGGAT
This sequence comes from Anopheles epiroticus, assembly GCA_000349105.1. Lineage (NCBI taxonomy): Eukaryota > Metazoa > Arthropoda > Insecta > Diptera > Culicidae > Anopheles > Anopheles epiroticus. Next base: position 55,725 of record KB670170.1, on the reverse strand, counting down.
TGCTTTTCAGTACTCAAGTCTTATAAATTACCCTTTTTTGATAAATTATGACCAGATCAACGGAAGGCTGAACGTTCCACAACGACCGTGATATATCTCCTTGGAGTTCCTCCATAATGTGAACTTTTAGAGTGAACATGTGTGCGGTAGGGTGTAAAGAAGTGAAACTCATTCCAGCTTAAGAGAAGCAACAGCAAAAAAGAGCAGAACAGCTCCTGTTCGTAAAAATGAAACATTGTGCGGACTGGTAAAGAGATAAAAAAGGGAAATGCATGCATTCAAGCAACCGTACCGCCAGCAGGACCGTCCCGGATGCACGCAGAGTGACGGGCGGCGGTGCTGTCGAGCCATGGAAACTGGAATGACATGAAGCATAATTTAAAAATAGACCTAGCTTTTCGTTTCAACTTTGAAGCCAAAGTCAGAACAGTAGCCAGAAGCGGCCACCAGGATTAAAGTCCATAATTATACAATCCGTCCGCATGGAGAGGCCTGGCTGAAATCATTTCCTGTGGACTACAATGTGAACGAAAAGGTCTCTGGGGCTGTTTACTCCTTCTTCTTGCAGCATTCTCCACACCGTATCTGCAATTTCCTATTTTCTCATATTTTTCTAGCTTCCTTTCTTACAACCAATCCGTCTAGTGTTGCACGTCCTCTGTGCTCCGATTCCCTGGTATTACCGTTTTACTTTTTCCTACAACAGCGGCTAACCGGTTGAAACGAAAACGACGAAGCCGCTGTAGTTTATCAGTCATTAGACTGTTGTCACCAAACAGGAACCATATCCATCCATGCACCGTTACCCATCTGAAGTCTGGTGCTCTGGTTTGGTTTGGCTTAAAAATGATGCAACGTAAAAAAAGAGAACCAAGTTGAGCTGGAAGCAATCCGACCAGAAGCTTAACGATGACATGTATGACTGTTATAGGTGCAGAAGAAAGAAAAGGCTTTGATTGTGAATGGAGCAAGTATGCAAAAAACGTCAACAAAAGCACATGAATAGGATTCTTTGACAAGACGAGTGGCAATCAGCAACGATTACCTGTGCTAAATGTTCCGTTTCGAGGGTTAGCGATTAACATTCTTTTGTTACACATTCTCTGGTTTTGCAAAACAAAACAAACAGCTGTCTGATACGTCGATTCAAGTTGTATGAATACTTTCTATGTGGAATGTTACGTGGTTAACGTACGTTTCTGAACAAATATATAATTTTTTTTTCTTTCACAAGCGCCTGGTTCAAACCTTTTCCTACGTAGCATTTTCATGTTGTTTATTTCATGAGCCCAATAATATAGAATAATAAGCTAAAGCAAATTCACTTTTCTAGACAAAATTTCCTATATTAAAATAATCTTTTCCTGTACTTTGAAACAAAAGAAAAAAAAAGATTATTATGATTTTAAAGTAAATTTCTTATTTTGTAATAAGATTCAACAAAAGCTAAGACTTTGACTTATTTATGCGTGCACGAAACTTATATTTTTTCAAGGTCCACGTTGTTCGTCTACCTTTCAAACTTCCTTCCTATACAACTGACTGACTATCTTGCTTTTGGTACATGAAGCACAGAAAATCTAGTCCATTTGCTTAACTGATTAGTGAGGTAGGCAAGAAATTGTCTCATAAAAGTAAAAATGTAGTTTACACGGGTAGAGTGATCCTGCTGTTGATGTTGAAGTAACTTTGATTCTGCTTAGAGGAAAGGAAAGTGAACCGTCATATCAATGGTATATGACGTATCAATACTAGGATTTATGAAGATTTTTTTTTTTCAATTCCTTCAGGCCCATAGAAATTATAGCCGCCCCTTCACCCTTGCTCCCATTTTCCATTGGCTATCAAAATTTACCAACCCATCGCTTTCCTATCGACATTTTTCATCTTATATCGAGTTTACTGTACGTGAATCGGATTATCCTCTACGAAGACTGGAAAATTCTTGGGGGAAATTTGAAATTCTCGGTGGATCGGAAGGCCGCATTAGTTCATTTTCAACAGTAGCAAAGCAGAAACACACGCCGTCGATACGTGTTTGGCTTCTTCGGACTAGACAACTAAATTATTCCTTCACTCCTTCAACCAGTTTCCACTCTAAAAGCACCGTTTAAGCCGAATGAAGAAGAACCAGCAACCTCTGTGCCGTTGAGGAGATGTTGAAACTGCACCGGTCACTTACTTCTTATGTGTTCATTCTTATGAGTGTTCGTTATGAAAGGCTAACATTTGGTTGAAGTTCAAATATTGACGAAGCCGTTTTTGTTCCCTGTTTCGTTTTGCTTTGGCTATTCAAAACCACACCACTTTAAAAGGGAAGTTGCTTTCGTTTTTCTTTATGCTAACTATTTCCGATGCTAAAACTCTCGTTCTTTAACGTCCAACCGAGACTACCGGTTTGAAAGTCAGCATTTTGCTTTCTCTGTTGTCTGATTTCACTTATTGCACTTCCTCCTTGCGTGCCTTTGTTTCAATTTTCAGACACTTTTTCTCGATTATGACGATGTTTTACTTTCCTCAAGTTTAGTTGTTTTTTTTTGTTTCGTTCATTCGCCCTTTTTGTGTTTTTCATGTTTTTTGCCTTACAATTTTCAGCACCGGCTGGAATCGAGTCGGCTAGACACAGGTTAGCGTTTTTACCCAGCCGCTTCATTGTTATGTGCAATGCCAGAATGTACAAATCATTGCCCAGTTCACCTGTGTAAGCATAGAATACAAAACTACGTTCAACACGCAAAACAAAACCAAAATAAAACAATTCCTTATGCTTTCCTTCATAACTTCGAGCGACTGTAAACGGCATGAACATTGACTAGCATTCTCGGTTGGTTCTTCCCTGCTAAAGCGTTCTGCAACACACCAAGCAGTATTGTATGCTCCAACAATGACGGCATCCACAAAAAATGAACCTAATTGAAAGATAAGAAACAATTTTCTCAGTCAAACACTCGGGTGCACGCGAAACTGAAGTCTATTTGCAAATTTATGTCTGCTACTAACATCGTTCAAAAGCTACTGCTACACTCAGCAACTGTTCGACGATGTTGAGCGGTGATAGATTTTCCATCGATCAGCCAACTGCTCCACGGGTAGATGTTTATTTCTTAAATTCTTATCCATTTTAGCTTTCACCGGATGGCATAACAAGCGCGTATGCACAACCGACTCCGTTTGATTTATTGACAGAATTTATCCAATTTTATGAATGCTTCCTTAAATCGCGATAATCGACCCTACCTTTTTTGGGTCGATTTTCCCCTTAAGCCGCGTGTCTCTACCATCAATAAAACCTGCCATCAGCGAGCGGTGAAGACGAAGTGGTGTAGAACCCTTTCGGTTATCGAATGGATTTTGTCGGCCAGTCTGCCCTGGCTTAGGACAAATATGCACCCTAAAGTGCCCATCAGGATGCCATAATCACAAATGGCCAGCGGTTCGAAGCCGAACCTTAATTTCCAATTCGTTGATTTATAGTTTACGCTGAATGGTTTCTACAGGTTATAAATAATCTTTAATTTAGTCTAAAACGTACCTCGATAAATCAAACCTCCTAGTGTGAACTTGCTATCAAATCGTTTCTCAACTTCCTACCCAGTTTACTGAGTGTGGAACAGTAGCTACGAAGGGACAAAACAATCGATGACAATGGTCATTGCAGGTGGGAAGGTAAGCTGTGCATGTTTCGGGCGTTTGGTCATAGAAGATTGCCAAAAGGTGCCGGAAACTGAACAATCCAACAAACAACTCTGGCTAACAATTCGAAAAAAAACAACACACAAATCTCGCCCACACTCGTACCAAGGAGGCATTACCTGTAAGGGCTTCACTCAGAAGCCAGGCCTGTGCGTGTAACGGCCAGTTCTTTAGCATTGTTGGATGTAGCCTCGTTCGACACCGCTACACATAAACAATGACTGACCATAAGGCATAATGCCTGACAAATGACTCCATCAACCATTCGAACGACGCACTTTTTACCGATTATGGGAACTGCCAGTGTCGGGATTGCCGGAAATCGATGGCCACACGCAATGGTAAGGGGCAGAAAGCGGCAAGAAAAAATACGAGAAAAACACATCAAGCAGATAGCACGAAACCGGAAGCCCTTCCATTTCTTAGCCAACGCACAAACTATCCCTGCATTTGCCGACCTGTCCGTCAATGGAGAGGCTCGGAGTAATATGCTCTGGTTTCCGTCAAATCCTCCCCCACCAGTTGAAATGTTCATGAGGCTTTTCCGCGAACGACGAAGGTAGAGAGAGAAAAAAAACAATCGATACAATCGAAGATATTTGCGGGTAAAAAGCACTCGAGTAGATTTCCCAGGCCTTTTGTTTTTCGGGCATGTTGTTGTAGTTGATGTGGCTTTGTCTCGTGTACGAAAACTCGCACCTTTGGGATGAGAGGGCAGGATGGAGGATGTGTGCAATAAACGAAATGAAGGAAAACATCCCTCCGGTTCGAAGCACTGGACTACATGGACTGATGATTGCGTGCTGGGAGGTAGAGCAGCAGAAAAGCATGTTCGTTTGCGGTTTGGCTTTTGTTTTCCCCGTCCTACAACTAACAGTTTCACCTGCACTAATGGGCTGGCAGAATGAATGGCTTTGTTTTGCGAAATATTTCCCGACAACTTCCTCAGGTTTGTGGTTAAGTATTGCTCATTAATTTATGGTAACGTTCTGTAGCAATTCGTTTTCATTTCTTTTCATCGGTGTGATGTGATAAAACTCATTGTTTTTGTGTCGGCTGTGTATTGTACAACAATACGTACAGTGATTAGCTAAAACATTGAAACATTGAAAGTATTAATAGATAGGTATTGCTTCCTCGTGTTTCTGACTTGTTTGTTTTTCACTCAATAAAATTTATTTCTTATTTGTAATAATGTAAGTGAAATTTTGTGAAAAAATAAACTAAATGCGTTGATTTTCAATTCATGAGTAAAATGTAACCCTGTATTATTCGCTGCTTCTGTTAATAATCATATTAGCAAGAACTGTGACTTCTCTAGATAAAGTTTGATGAGATCAATCATAACAATAACTTCTGATAATGCAATTTGTAAATTATCAAAAAAATTAATTTATTATTCATTTGACTGAAACAAAAGCAAAACATAATTTAAAAATCAAGATGCACGCTCCATATGTTATTTTTAAGTGACGGCAATACTCTGGAAAAGCATTGCGATTTGTATTTCAAACTTATCACCAATGCAATGGCACCGTGTTGTGGCAAAAATGGTCCAGCGCACAACAAAAAAGGGAAATAACAGATATCAATTTAAACTTATCTGTAGCATACAAACATGCTATACGATTAAGCTAACAGATCATAAATTTGTCAACACACAACATCGCATGCACAATTAAATCATCTGAAGAAAACTAAAAATTAAAACCGAAACACACTGTAACCTAAAACAACAACCTGTGCAATAGATATCGACAGAAAGCATTTGTAAGCGAACGCGGCAGTTTCACCTAGGTCGAATCGAGCGCTCTGAACTATTTACTACATTACTTCACTCTTGAACGAATCGATTTTTTTACACGTGGAAACTTTGTACGTAGTATTTATTAGCTCGTCACCAAAATATTATCTAAATTTTAAGTTTTAGAAAACTAGTTAAAATTCATCTATTGATTTGAATCGATTGGTTTTGACCGACAGTTTTTCTTAGACAACAAACAACTTTTGCAGCACCGTAACCCACACATCGGTCACATTTTACTCTCGGAAAACATCTCATCGTTATTTTCCATATTTGCTCCATTATCTTCTCTCCGAAAACTTTCAGTTTATTTTCCCAAAACCGTTTACATTGGCTCAAGTTCAAGCACCTTCTTCCCTTTACGATGATTGACAGGCGTTGAACGAGGACGATGTCCACCTTTTTTCATCATATGTTGCCCAAATTCACTAAAGTGTGAGTGAGATTTAGACCAAACGTGGGACGCTACATAAGAAATGTTCATCCCCTTCCCCGTACGAGTAACCGCAGCGAATCTTTCGCAATACATTTTGGCACTCGTTACGCGACCATCAAGTTGAGTGAAAATCCCCTTCCGAAAAGTTTATTGAATAAAACGAAAATATTGCATTTCATTCAAATCAGGTCACGGCGCATCTCATCGTGCCAGCTTGATAGCCATTCAACATGGAAGCATGCGCGCCCGTCAGGGACGGCTTGCGTCCTAGTGACGATGATGATGATTTTATTACACCAGAAATAGGTGCCCTACTCTTGACGTCTCCGCTTTTTGCGCCCATACCTCGCCTCTTCTGGTGCACCTGGGTGTGCCGTGGAATGGCCTATGATGCCTAATATAAGCACTTAACAACGCCGTTCCGCACGTTCCAGCTTCCCGCTCGAGTTCCTCGAAGGAAGTCAAACAGGCAGATCGACGTAGATGTCACACATTCAATCTGCTGCTCTCAACTTTACGTCAAGCCAGGTCCGGAATTGACAATCTATATCGAAGTTCGTAAAGTATGTGTGCCTCGATATCGGCCGGGATCGTGTTCGCTGGGTTGCATCGTGAAATGGCAGCATCAATGGAGGGATTCGTTCTTTCACCGCTCCAAGCCAGTGACAAGGCTTCTCTGGAAGAAGCGAAGGAAAACTTACCGCTCCGGAGACACGTTCCGGAAGGGACGTGGCAACCATCGACGAAAACTGCGCACCGCACATATACGACCCCATTCTCGTGGGAAGATTATTTACTCCGCAAATACTTTTATCATGCATAAACATTTTATGAATACCAATCAGATATTTACTTTGGCTTTTCTTCTGCCTCGTTGTGTGCTCCCCACATGGCTGCGTTTTGTTCGTTTTCAGCAAAGAATGCCAGCAAACGGCGGACGGCGGGAGGGTAGTTTGATGGCTTTTCTTTACATGCGGCACGTTGGCCGCTTCCTCCACGGGGGCCACGCCAAGAAGTTTCGATTACCACGAATTTCCTCCACTCGAGAACGGTGGGCCGACTTAACGGCTCAACGCGTCGTGACACGGGGCTGATGAAAGTCTTTGCCAATTTCTCGCCATTCTTACCGACACCCGTTTGCGGAGTGCACGGTGCCCGCAAGCTTCCGGGCAGACAGGCCGTAAAACCTGCCTGCCACATGCCCTCTAATCTCCTTCTCGGCCAAGAAGCCTCCCACAGTGAGGGTCGTACACACGGGCCTAGCGGTAAGGAAAAATCCTCGCTCCGACCGAGCATAAAGCAAGCTTAAGCATACTGGTGATGTAAATGGTCTTATCGGTGGATCTTCCTAAATGCGAAACAAAAGAATGTAAAATTTATGTGCTCCACGCTGCATCATGCCGCACACACGAAAGTGCTGCTAGGTGCCGAGCGTATCGTTGCTTCCCAATGAGGGGGACAAATCTATAGCTTGTAGTGTTGTAGGTGTAACCAGACAATATTAAAGATAGTTTCATATAAAGGGTAAAGTAGAAAATAAAACAATGACAATTTTCTTGCGAGTAATAACAAATGACTGAATCATTCTATTTTTCAGCATCCACAATTTCATAAACCAAATACACTAGATAGCGTCATACTTTACTAAATGTGTTGATATTGGCCCCTTTTCTATATTCAGCCAGAAGCTGAAATTTCGTCAGTTGTTTGTTAGGCTAGCAGATGTCGAGTAACAATCGAGCAATATTGCAAATAAAAACAATGCCTAGTAGCGTCAAACAACGCGTAAGATTTTTTTAGTTATTGAAGTCAGAATCGACGAAGTAACTGTGAGCACAATTTTTAACTAAATCCACGCTTCATGACAGTGAGCACAGGCATGTGCTAATTTAACCATTTAAAATAATTGTACAACCTCCTCACTGTTGTGCTGTGGAATAAGCTTGCGCGACTTCGGTGAGCAGGCCATGTTTTAAGCATGGTCCCGAACGATCCAGCCGGTAAAGTCCTCTTAGGACGTTCTGCTTCTGACCTGAGATGGGAGGACGACGGTGTCCGATACTCAAATTTAAGTCTAGCTCTCTTACCAATTGAATGATCGAATCCGAACTTTTTACATTGAAACTTCATTATACATAATATTGGTTCACCTTTTTTATAACAAGTTCTTATTTATTTTTTAGGTGACCCTAGAACCCTTGTGGGGTCAAAGTCTACCAGGGCTCTAATATGCTTTAGCTTTGCTTTAAATTTATTCAAATATAATTTGAAAATACTTATAAAGTTAAATTTTTAAAGAAATTAAAAATTAAAAAGAAATTAAATTTATAATATTTATATTTTTTTTAAGTTTTTAAGTTTTTTATGTACATATTTAGATTTTCAATAAATTATACATTTCAATGGATTTCATTTTCGTTTATTCGTTTCGTTTCTAAGACCTTCAAGCAACCAACATTTTATAACTTTACATTTGATAAATTTTAAAATATTAGACACATACACTATCTTCACCAAAAAGTTTGCGTCATGAGGTAAATATCATGCACTTATTAAAGTACGATAATCTAATTTCAGCCGTGATTATGTACTTAACCTCCTTTATAATTCTTTACATTAAGGCATGAAGAGCTTTTTACACCATTTTTTTATTCTTTTTACCTCCACATCAGAAAAAAAAAACTTTTCATTGCCGAAACTATTTCTTAATACAACACACAACTCTGCCAACTTTCAATAATAAACGAAATATGACAGTGCTCGTACCTTTGGGACGACAACAGATGATGTGTGCCTGCTTCCAGCAAGCTCTTCTGTCTTGGAAGAAAACTCATTCGACCACGTTACAACAGTGTATCAGCGAGATGTCTTCCAGACTCAAAGACCATGTTGTTTCGCCCCAAATGTTCCCATACTACCATCCGCCATCAAACGGAAAAACTTCCTGCTTTTCCGGTGTAATATGCTTGGTTGTCCTGGAACCCGTTTCGTCTCCGTGACCCCCGGCTGCCCCAGGCTGCCTCAGTAAAGATCTTTATTCTCATTCTTCCCATTTTCGTATGCTTTATGTCAACAAAGTACCGAAATTCCGAAAACGATATCCCATTCCCTGCGACGCTGCTCCGGGTGGTGGTCTCTTCCATTCTCAATCTTTCCCTTCGTCTCCCCCTGAACCAGGCGTTGTCATTCACCAAGGGAGCAGAGGGCGGATGAGAAGCAGCGAACTTTTTGTACCGTGCGCGGCAAGTGAAAATTCTAAAATAATTTTACGAGCCCATAAAACACGGCAGTATTTCAAAATATGGACCAATATTTGGAAGCCCGCCCGGGGGCGCATGAGGGCAATGGCGCACCGCGGAAACGCAAGATGCCAGGCAAAGGAACACGAAGTATTAAAAAGTTATATGCCGCACATTTCGGTGGCCTCGGCACCACCACCGTCTACTGCTAATATCAATTTCAAATATTACTTCATGCTTCCATACGTACATCGCAACGTACCGGAGTGAGGGAAAGTGAACGACCGAACCGAAGCACAGTCGCTGGTCAGTTTCGTCCGAACTGGTTCGCTACTCGGAGCCGGTTTTTCATTTTACCAAACCAGACGAACAGGCTTTATACGAGGACCACCTCCACACCACCACATTGCCTGGGAAAATCGTCCATCCCGTGCAGCTGGCAAAACCGACTCACCCACCAATACATTGCCGCGACGCTAATACGAACGCACGTAGCACTCGTCGCTGTGGAAAATGTGAAATCAATCTTACTGTTCCGTTGTGTGAGTATCGTCGAGAACCAACTAGCTGTTCGCAAGAAGGTCGATCAACCGCGCCAAACCCAAGGGTGGAGAGTCAGAATGATATTGAACCGTTTGCGAAACGGTAGAATTCAAAGCACTATTGCTGTATAGTACGCTGTGTAAATAGGGTAAAAGATTCACCGCCGAATCGAACCATTTTGCAATAAACCTGTCGAGCTGGTGGACTATGGGCCCTGCCTTGAATGCAATACCAATATAAGGAAGAACGGGGGTAGCGAAGCGTACGTGGAAAGAGAACGGATGTTTTTTCCAGGAGTGTACTTTCAATATTTCGCAGCATCATTCACCAAAATGAAAAGTTTTTACTGAAAACCAACTATCAAGTAACACATTTTTAAGTGACTGTCCTAACCAATTTAGACATAATTTTGTGACGTGTACTGTGAGTATTTTTTTTTTTCTATTCGGAAGTAACGGCCAGGCCGTATTGCTTTACTGTGAGTAATTACAATGTAAACATTTTTTTCAAAAAAATGCACGTTACTAGAAGTACAACCTAAGCGATATTAAAAATTTAACTAAAAATAAATCTGTAAAGTTGAAATAAGTAAACAGGATAAGGCACCCTTCTATGACTGTAGAAAGAAAATGTCCTCTTATCAATATAGATTAAAGCGCCAGTTCAAACGAACTCACATACTATCCTTTAATCTAACAAAACACAATCATTGCCTTATATGCTAGATTCGATGGGAAACATTTCCTTCGCCCACCGTAGACGTTCACCTTATCCCGGGTAGGCTTGGTAGATTTGTGTCTGTCCAAAAAGATTTTTTCCTTTTTTTTGCCTGTTGTAGCACGGAGGAACGTTCCAATTCTCATCCTTCCAGTGTTACCATCCTTGCATACAAGAACAACAACATCGGTCCAGGTGCGCAGTTTCTTTTCTATTCCCCTTGCATGTATCAGGGGTCATGTTCGTCAGAGAACTTTTTTATGATTACAACAAAAACATAATTTTAAGCAATACGGCCTGGTAGATACTATAAAATAATAAAAAATAAAAAAAAAAATTAACAAGTCAATTTCAAATTTATCAAATTTATTTAAAAACATGTGTCACTTAACTTTCAGCATTTTTCTTTTACCATAAAAAAGTCAATTGTATTTTCAGATGTCATTCTTTTTTATTGAAGTTATCACATGAAACACGCCGAATTGCCAACGTTCCCACGATTATGGCTTACGGAGGTGAGCAGCGACGACGAAAACTGCTACGCAAGCGGCACACGTGCAGACGGTGTCCACGCCCAACGCAGCCGACGCAGCAACGCACCCGAATCAGCAGATGGAGTGGACGAACCGGCCACCGCGACAACTCAACAAATTAGAATCAGTCTTAATTTAGCTCTCAATAAAGCAGGTCTAAAAAGCGATAGCTTTTTTTAAAAATCTTCCACACTTAACGGAGTTGTAATTTTGATATACAACTTCATTTTTTCAATGTTCAAACTATTTATTTTTAAAACACTGGAGGTTTCCACAAGAATTTTTCAGTTTTCTCACATAATTACAGTTAAAAATAATAGATATTTTTTTAGGATAATTTGTGTTTTTGCTCACACTAGAACTACCAAGCGATTCAACTTTGTGTTAAAATTAATGATATTTAGTAAACAAACCAGTTCAAAATACTTATTAAACGCATTTAATTGATTCAAACATAATAAGTATCTTTGTCTTAAGTTTTTGAACTGTAGAATAAATCTTATTTAAATGAAGTGTTTCCAGTTAAAATCACTGGTCCAGTAGATCTAGTGTAAACCATACAGGTAACCTATTTGAGTTTTCTATGTCTTCTTCCTTCTTCGTACACGTCCATCTTTATTAAAGTCTTTTTGTTTATATGTCATTAATTTTTATTTGTTTTATTTTGTTTGTCACTTCTCCTACAATAACGTCTGTTCTGGTTTTGTTGTTCATCTGTAGGTATTCTTGTCCCGTAGGTTGGGGTTTTATTGTTTTACAGGACTTTGTTGTGTTTGACGGTAGGGATAAGCTAAGGGTTAGTTTCAAGTTTTTGTTGTGAAAACCAAAGGAACAAATGAATAAAAAAACAATTAAAGTGCTATATTTTTGTAAAACTTTCTAGAATATATATCGTAAAAGATTACCTACGGTATAATAAGATACAATTAATTTAAAATAAATCATGTTTTGAAGTAAAATGAATACATAGCTACAATCAATTGTCCATATGTGTTAGTTTTCACTACGGATGTATACATTAAACCCAATATCTTTTACTATACATAGTAAAACATTCTAAATTCCCGTTTCACAATGCTTTAAAAATCTACACGCAAGGGTTAAACTAATGCAACGTGAGCATAAACTGAACTCGCACTACCCTGTTCTAGCTAATGGTCTACTCTTTGTACGTTAAGTAGTGCCCAGAAACGTTTGAAGATCGTTTATACACTAGCAACATCTGCGTTCAGCGGTCCACCATAGTGTTGCTTGTGCTTGGACACAACGGAAAAACATTCCTGGGTAATTAAAGTGATGATTATTTGCTGAGAAGCTTGCGCTCCACCCGGTAGATGGCTTTGTTGACGCTAAAATGTGACACAATCACCATCGTTCTCGTCAGCTAGGTGGTGAACGGGTGTGATTACATCGTGCAACTTCTAGCGGCTGACTCAACAGCATTTCAGTGGTGTTGTGTTTTATATATGAAAGCAAGTGCACACACAAACACAAAGACGGACACGACAAAGCAGTGCCTGCCTGTCGTGCACCTTCCTCGACTGCTGGCAATCGGCATGTAAACAGTCAGTTGTTAGAACTTGCCCCGAACGCCAGCATACCCCGCACAGTGGTCGCGCGCGAGATGTTCTTACCCGTCATTGTGATAACGTTATCTGCGCTTTTGCACAGTGCCTCCGCCGGTAAGCAAGACATTAGGGAACACATCATGTAGCTTCGACTGCGTTCGCGCAACTGTACGGCGGCACTACCCCAGCAGCAAGGGCACGCGTACAGTACAGCCTAGAGTGTAGTCTAATTTATTTTAATCTAGCCACCAGCTGGATTATTCAGTGGGGCAAAATTATTAATCAATTGAAACGCCGGGAGTACTGGTCCCTGGGTAGGGTTTTGTTAACAAGCGTGCTTACATGTGCCGGGAGGACGTACAGTTGTCAACATCAGGAATTGACATTCGCGCACTAATTGGGCATCCCCGCAAACGATTTGCACGCGGTGTATGTAGCTTGTAATGTGTGCTACTGGATACTGATTTGGACGCTTATTTGCAGGATGTCGTTTGTACTTGAACGGGAATCTCACTCAACCTCATCCGCCGTTGTTCGTAAAGCATTCCGCCAACAACCAGTATGAGCTGTTGCAGCCTACGGGACCGTTCTTCGAATGGAACCAAGCAGAATCGGTCTTGCTTGGCTGTTCGCCGGCTAAAAACATCCTTTCCGAAAGTAAGTTTCAAAGACACATTGCGAGTAATACGCATTAATTCAATTATTTTAACCCGTTTTAGTTGGATCCAACCTAACGAACATTTCATGTCTGGGAGGACAAGTATTCAACATAAAGGAAAGCCGAAAAAACATCATTTTCAATAACATAAGCTGCAGTTCAGCTGTTTCGGCAACAATACGGCCGTCAAATGTGTCCTGTGGTAATGGGGCTGGTCGTCTATTTAGCATAGGCTTCGAAGTTAAAGGAACATATTTCATCAGATACTTTCAAGTGTGTTATAACTTGGACAAATCATCTGCTATCTACAGCGAACATCAAATTCTCGGAAAGGCTATAAGCCGTAAGTACTTACTAAATTCAATGTAGCGTTCATGAATCAATGATTTATTCTTAATTCAGACGCACAGATCAACAACAATCGACCTTCGTTCAAAGTGGGTGGAGTTTCGACCAAGGTACGTTTAGCTTCCATTTACACTCAACGACATCAGCTGGACCGCTTTTCAACTATACTTGGCTCGCCGCAGCAGGCAAGCAAATTCATCAACTCCTCTTCGTATTTGGCCAAGGGTCATCTTACGCCAGATGGTGACGCAGTGCTTGATAGCTGGGCTGGAGCAACCTACTTCTATATAAACGCTGCCCCAGAATGGCAGGTAAGTGGATGTCTTGTTCACCTCTGAGAGACACTGAAATTGTCGTTGTATCTCGCATGACCTTGGCTCTGTCTTACAAGTTTGACAACATGTTCTACTGTCGGCCACCCATACAATAACATTTACTATTTTTTTTTGTACAATCTTGAAGATTGTTAACGCCGGCAACTGGTTGCGTGTCGAGAATGCAGCTCGTAAAGTGGCCGCACAGTTGAATGATACCGTGCATGTGTACAGTGGAGTGTACGACGTTCTTCAGCTGCCGGACCAGAAAGGCAATCCAATTTCATTGAGCTTAGACGAGGACGGCGCCGTACAAGTTCCAAAATGGCTGTGGAAGGTGGTGGTTCATCAGCCAAGCAGTAAGGGTATTGTCCTCATCACACTGAACAATCCATTCGCAGCCAGGGGTGAAACTTTATGCGAAGATATTTGTTCACGGTATGACTGGAGTCAGAAAGAGTTTCAGGACGTTCGGAGAGGTTTCACCTACTGTTGCAGTGTGGTCGAGGCACAGAAAGCAATCAAACTAATATCAAAGTCCATCAAATGTAGCGGTGTTTTGGCATCTGACTAATGTTTGCGTTATCCTGCACTTTAATTAATATACTACTATCAAATTTAATCAAAAAAAAACCCAACAGCGATTTTCAACCAGCATATTCCTGTGCTTCTTGATATGTGTTGTTTTTTCTTCAAATCAATGAAATCGGTACTATTTTCAACTCAATTTACCTAGTGTTCCATATAACTTAAAAGTAAATTGTAGAAAACAATCGAAAAAGGGAATTGAACTAGGCTGAAATATACACGACTACCATTTGATTCAAATAAAAATGGCCCAGCAAAAGTGGCTTTGTGATAAAGAATATTCGAATGTATTTTTTTCGTCGTAGCAAAAATCTGTTATTCTAAAAACTAACAAATAGTTATAGACTTTCACTGTATCTCAAAGAGCAGCTACAAAAACTTTGTCACAATTCTGAAGTCTTACTGTAAACAATGAAAAGGCTTGCACCTTTTTGAAACAAAGGAAAATATTAGAAATGTGCAGAAAAGTTTACCTTTCGAAAAACTCATGATTTTAGGAATGAAATATAATTGTAATTTTAAAAATGGTGTATCTTATTCCTCCAATCGATAATAAAAGTATCGTGAAGCAATACGGTTTTACCTTTATAAATAAAAATTGATTCTCTTAGTGTGACTTTCATGAAGCCAATGTTAACTTCAGGTTGCTAAGCTGATAGCCTTCCTACCACGGTCATACGTTCTTCAAAATTCATTTGGATCGCATCACTGTGCACAAAGTAAGTTATAGAAATACGAGCAAAAAACGGTAACCCTTGACCTGTGAAGGTTGTAGAGCAAAATAATAAGAACTGAAGAAATAGTTACTATAGTTTTATTTTCATTCATTTCTTGTGGAGAGGCAATGTACATATTTTTTTTTAAATAATACATTTTAGGATCTGTATGGATTGCCTTTGCCAAAATTTAAATAACTTAGAATTTTTTTTTTCACATAATGAATATGGTACAACACAATACATTAGCACAGTTTTAATTTGCTATCGACTTCATAATTTTGATACACAAACACAGAACGGTCCATTACACGCAGTATAATCTACATCTCATTTTCCTCCCAGTTCCTTTTCACTACATAACATCTCTGATACAATAAGCTAACGGATGTTAAGGGCAGGCCCATTTCACCAAACTCTCTAGAGATCACATCAAACACTGCCCTCAAAAAGGATCGTAAAATGGGTACCTACTCATAACATCACTTCAATACTGAAATTTCAAAATCAGACAACAGACACAAAATTTACATTCAAATTAGCTGCGGTCCCTACGGAGTCGGGATAAAGTTGACGCAAGCAAAAATAAAATATGCGTCAAGGTTTGTATTTTTATTTCCATTCAATTTTTTTCCTTTTTACTTTTATTCTCCCCATTTGCCTTTGTTCCGCCAGTTTTCATCGCTGCTAGTTTCTGTGGTTGCCTCACTGCCAGAGGTTTTGCATTTTGCTGCCCTTCCCAGCTGTTTCTGGCCTTTTCCACGCTGATATAGGCAGATGCTTTCTGAAGTTACTGCAGCAGTTCCTTTCGATTTGATAAGCTACTCTGAACTGCTGGACAGCTTTTCCGACCGAACTCATCGACTGCTCCAGGCATACCAAATGAGCTAAGGCAGAGCAGAATGAATCCTTCTGCACTTTGTTTCATTTATTGCTTCTGCATTATTGTGCCATCCTTCTGCTATTACTGACTCAAAAGACATCGCAAAAGTGTATGAATGATTGTTTTATTTTGAAATATAATTCTCAATTTGGCCAAAAACTATAACTTGACAGTCAATCTTCACTAAGCCAAATTCCATGATGTCTATATGTAGTTTTTTTCATTTAGTAAAATTATCCTAAACGACAATTTAAGTACAGTTTATGCTTTAGCGAAACTATAAACCAAATACATCATAACCTGATCCGGTGACGCTGTTGTTTATTTAATTATTTAGAGTTTCTGTGCTTGTAGCACTACCAAACAGAATAGTCATATTTGAGCCCAATCTTTAAGTTTATCTTCTTTATTCGCGACCGAAACGCTTGTAACATAGTAAATTAGAAAAAGGTGCATTTTGTCGCATACCATTTATCCTATCTTCTCCTATCTTATATCTTCATAAACTTAAGATTTCCCCTTCCCCTCGCAAAAGATAATGATTTTAAATAAAGAAAAAATCAACAAAAACAATTATTTGACATACTAAAACAAAGCACATAAACCATTGTTACTTTCAATAATCTCAACCTCTCAAACAGTTAATATCTCAAATTTAATGTAATCGATTTGATGTGCAATGAATTTTTACCTACCACATTCCATCAGGAAAATTATCCAAATTTAACCTAAAATGCACGTCAGAACTAAAATTATTAACCTATCGTTTATGCTTTCATGGAAAATATCTCAGCTTTACCCATTTTAAAGCTAATTATATTTCAGAAAACTTCCAATTTTTTTTCTACAAGCAGATTAATGCTTTAACAGATTTTTTATATCCAATATAATTGTTTTATGAAAATGCGCTCTCGAAGCTTGTGATAAACAATACACATACAACCATTCTATTCCAAAGCATCCTAAAGTAAGTTTACAAAAATATAAGGGATGAAAATATTATTGCATTTAACATCCTCCAAATCAATTCTCAATTCCTGCTTTTCTTGTCAAATTAAATTCTACATTCCATCGTCCCTGTCATATCAATTGAATTATACTATTTATCTTGAGTTAAACGTTTCAAATTGGCTCCGTTCTTTAATGTTTTTAACATTGTTTCTTTCACAACGCGTTATGTACTACCGACCTAGTTAAAATAATCTTATTCTGCAGACATGTTAAACATACTGTTTTTCAGTCCCACAATGCACTCAAACGAAACCATCATATCTTCCACCAGAAGCTTCAGCGCGACCATAAGGAAAACGTGCGCCGGAATCCTGACTCATGACGAAGACAGCATTTCCGGCGTTCAGCAGAGGAATGGTTTTTCGATTCAGTGTGATAGGAAACTGGTTGTCCCCTTTCAGTTTGCCTCAGTGAAGCGATCGGATTGCTGTGCTTTGGACTAAACAACGTCCTCCATCCGCGCAAACCTAGGACCTAGCAATGGCGCAAAAAGGACACAACGGGAAGGACCCGGCGGATGAAATAAATCACGATAAGAAAAGAAAGAACCGAAGAATGAATAGAGCGCGCCGAGAGCAGCACAAAAAACAACAACAACAACAACAACACTAGAATAAGCGGTGTACAGAGTGCCGGAGAAAATTTATATTCCTACATTTATATTATCTCGCCCCAGTTGGGGAGCATAATGACTCCACCGGGCGATGACGATGACAATGACAGTGACGATGATGAAAACGAATGCCAGTCAAGCCAGCATGCCGAGTCTGTCAGTCGGAAACTGAGTCGACCGATGAGGAAGACAGACAATTGCAAAAAAAAGAACATCAAACAAGGACAACGAACCCTCGCCGTCCGTCGAGTGCTTTTCTACGAGGTAAATGTGACTTTTGTCACACAATACTTACTTGCATTACGTAAAGTGAATAATGTTTATCTAACATCAAGCAAAGATCAATAAATGTCGCTTACTTGTTTATTTTCAGAGAAAACAAAATAATATTAGTAGAAACAGAAAGCCAGAATGTCGTCAAATCAATCATGCAAGTTAAAACATCGTTTACTTTTTATTACCATCGGATATAGCGGTCACTAGCATTCTCCTTCAATAACGGGTAACAATGATCTTAAATGGCAGATTACAAAAATCACACCATTTCTTTAAATGAAATAGCATTTCTCAAATTAGCTGAAGATTTACGATTGTAAATCGAAAGGTATTAATTGTTCTGTGAAATGGAAATCAATTATTGCACTAGTATTCCCTACAGATTAGAAACCAAACGCTCAAAGCCAATATGAAGCATGATAATTAATGGTTTAAACGGTGCTCTTTTATTTTCTTTTTCTAATGAAAACATGAAAAAACATCAATGCATCTGAAATCAGCATACTCTTCTTGCTACGCGTAATTGTTTCTGGAAATGGCTGCACGAGTGATTCATTTAGTGGAGAAGCCACCAGAGTAAATCTGGCGGGAGCGGGCCAAGCTCAATTTATAGCACGTAGCACCGATAAATAACTCAATACTGCCCACTCGCTCATACTAACATGATCATTTGGTCCTTTTTTGAAGCACTTTAAATGATTTCTAACTAACTCTTGCAGCTTCTGGATCCGGTGCCACCATATCTCACGTCCATGGCTTACGTTTGATCAGTGGAATGTATTCTTCGAGTACCGAAGTGAATAATACCGTTATCGATTTGGATAATTTATTTGAGCCTTTGACATTTGTATCATTCATTCTGCATGCGAAATATACTGTTAAAGCTGGTTTGTATGTTAAAGAGAAAACACAGAAAGAATAGAATTCAGAAAAAAAGTATTTGGCTTTTGTTGACTTTTAATTATGAATTACTAGATAAGACAATCCAGATCAGGTAAAATACAATTAGTTAAGTATCCTATTTAAATCTAATGCATATTGAGAAAAAAACACTTTAATAACACGGACACCGAATTGCTTGAATCAATATCTTCCAGTTCACCAATGTCATCAAGCATTAAAATTCAAATATTTAAACTTGAATAGAGAAACAATATTTTTCTATCGATATTGTTCCATTAAATTCAGGTTTAAATCTTACTGCTACTAAATATAACAGCTGCTTTTCATAATGCTTTGTACAACATATACCCTCTAACCCTTCTCTTCTTGAAAACGGTCATTCTGTACGGCGTGTATTATATCACCAGCAAACGCTGCCATCTTGTATGATGTGTGTTCCCGCAAGCAAAGCCTTACATCTCGGTCAATGTGTCCCGCCCGCTGGTTCCTTTGTTGTCAGCGTGTCTTTGTCAGCTTCCCTAGCTCTCAACTAACATATTTCAGGTATAGTGTAACAAATAGCACGATCTACGGTAACGGCCCAACGGTGAACCGTGCGGGCGTGGGAAATGTGAAACGCTTATCGCCATGTATTTCCTGCTAGGATCTGATAATTTTTCTATAATCTAAAAACCGGGACGTAAAATATGCATAGCGACGAAGCTTGCAACCCCGCCTCGTCAGGTCTCTCGTCGAACTTTTACCACTCGGTCCTTTTTTCTCGCTCTACCCTTCTCTCTCTTTGCCTCTCTAGTGTGTCCTTTTTCCATCAGGCGGTTTTTTTTCCTGCTTTATTTATCCTCCCTTCTGCAGCCGAGCCAAACGACCTCTTACTTGGACATGGCGCGTTCATTTGCACGGCTCGCCTTCTTTCCCGCTGCCACGGTTGGTTTATGGTTGCACACCTCGTCAAGGGGATCAATTTCCAAAAACGTTGTGCACGGGCACGAAATGGTACGACACGAAAACCATCGACGAACGGGGCGAGCGCGCATCAACCTTTCACCGCCATTTGAGACCACCGGAGCCCGCCAGTTGATTATGTTCGTTTTGCCTCCTTTTCCCGCCGTTCGCTTTAGTGTTATTTTCGCCTCTGTTAGTTTCCCCAATCGCAACGGGACTCAAAAGCCACGGGGTACGTTATTTATCTCAAAACTTGTGTGCCTGGGTGTATGTGTGGTCGGAGCTTTTCGTTACCTGTAGTTCCACGGCTTTCCCAAAGCACACGGCACAACAAGGTGCCGTTTGGCCCAGTTAACCGTGCTTACATTGCTGTCTTGTCGGTTGATAAAAGATCAGCCAAATAAGGACCACTTTTGCGATTGAAATCGCTTCAGTTAAAGCCGAAGGGGCCGGCCTGGACCGTGGCGGAGCGCCACGGTGACGGGTTTGGTATGAATGTATTCAACGGTCCGCCGGGGCTGCTTCCGACCCGGCAAGGGCTACGATAGATGACGTAAGATCTTGGTAGAAATTAAATTTTCATGCCTCACTTACACGGCGGGAATGACTTTTCAGTGAGGACCGACAACAACCCTCCAACCGCCATCATCGTTCCGCCACTGGCCTAGAGATCCGGTTCCGGCACATCCCCGGGGGAGGCTTGGTTTGAAGTTCTTCAGGAATCACTCTCGACCTGCTCTACTGTCTAAGGCCAACGCCTCGATACACCTCACCATCAGAATGGCCGCTCAGCAAGACTGCTCCGTAACCGTAATCAGGCTTTTTCCTATACCAACAGCAAGGCCAGCAATGATGATCATGATGATGATGATGATGATGATGACGACGATGATGATGTGTGAATGTGGTGTGCTTCGAGACTAAACCTCACAGAGTAGCAGTAGGAGGACAAATTCATTTCGTTCATCCGATGCTGTTCGACTTGCTTCAAACACACGCTGCGGTCTTTACTGCAAGTCGCAGCTCATCAACCGACTAAAGCATAAGCCCGTAGTATACTGGTAGCGACAGGCGCACCAAACGAACTGGTTACACCCCGAGGACAGCAACAGCTCTTCTCACTCTTCCAGATCTTTGCCCTGTCGCCACGTGATTTCGCTCCCGGTGCTAGAATGGTGCCGATGAACGCAGAGTCCTGCTGCCATGGTGTTCCTGTTGCAAGGTGTGATGAAAAATGTGATAAATATAAGCTGACTGTGCTATTGATATCGACCGCTTGCAGCGGATGAAGAACGAGCGGCAAGTTAATTAATCCAGCCTAAAAGTCATAATGAAAATACCACATACCATAACCGGCAGCAGCTTGTACCATCCTGTTGGTGGCATTTTTTGGATTCTCTTGCGAATTTCTTCCTGTATGTCAATTTATGCTTTCGTTAGAAATGGGCTGAAGTGATATGCTAACTCTTTAATTTTCAAATCGATAGACATTCGAGCTTTACAAATAATAATGAGTAAGAAAAACACAACAAATTCCAAGTAAGATTATTATTAGTGTTGCATCCAAGGCTAATTTGTTCTTAAATAAATTAACGATGTTTGCACTATCTCAAAGAGGAAACGAGCATCCCTATAGCGTCAGACAAAAAATGCTCTAAGCTATAAAATAATCTTTTCGTTTCAATCCCTTCGAGTCACAGGAATCCTATTTAAATAAAGAAAGACGCACCATTTCAAAACTATCCCAACGCTATTCCAAAGATGCTGACGCCAATCATTGGCAAGATGATACGTCTTAATCATCTTTATATTCTCCCTTGTGCGCCTCTCTTCATCTCATTCTTCCCCCTTAAACACACGTGTTGGTTAGAAGTGGCATAAGAAATAAGCTTCGTTCCTTCGTGTTGGTGTGGCTCTGGTAAACAAAGATTTACTTATGAATATCAATATTTGTTTTCTGGACCACACAACCATACCAGCGAGATGATGCCAGGAAAGGATCTTCATCAAAGTTGAGCTTGTATTAATTATAAAATGGAACGGTCTATGTTCCCCCTTTAGGTTTGTGGAAACATCGACGTTGAAGTATTCATGGCTTGATTAATGCTTACATCGGCCTGGTTGTTCAATCTATTTACGCTTGCAATGTGAGGCATTTTATTGGCCGTAAACATTTGATTGAAATTTCGTTTCCAAGAGTGGCTAGAAACAGGTAACGCTTTATAGTTTTACTATAAATAATTTCAGATGACTTCTTAAGGTAGAAGAACAGGAACTTGGTATGATTTAAAGAGCACAATAATTTTCACATTTGGTGCCCGATATGCAGTTAAGTAATCTGTAAAATAAAACAAAACGTATCAAATGTTAATAATATTTAATGTATATTTCTTTCACCTTAAAATGTGACCCGGCTTATGCATCCAGAAAGGATCTACTTCCTATGCTATGCATTCATTGCTGAACCTTGATATGGACCCTTTACCAAAATACCTTTTGCAACCCCTCCACAAACCAGTAAGTATCGATTGAGGCACTCCATTAACGAAACCATCAATAAGCCACACCCTGCGATAGGTATTGAACAGCTTCATTTTCGATTTCGACAAACCGACCACTTATAGCGACGGTCGGCCGTCGTAAACTGCCACTGGCGAAACTTATCCCTCCCAAAGCGCTTACCTAGCAAAAACCTCTCAATTAGCACCTTTTCTTTGCCAGCCAGCCATCACCGGTCGATAACAAATTTAAGGCTTCTAATCAGTTTGAGCGAGCAAATCGATCGGAAATCTCGATAACGGGCTAACCTACTTCGCGCAATCATCCATCCGTTCCATTGCGACGAACGGGCGGCGGTGGCGCACGGCACTGCACCCACCAGTGGGTGGGTGATTGGTGAGCAATTCTATCCCATCGGCACCCGTGGCGGTGTGAAAGGATTGCCGACGACATTCATCGAGGATACTCAATCAAGATAGGCGAAATGAATCGCTAATGAAACGCTAATGCACTTTGACGACCGATCCGTCCATCGACCGTCAGCAGAACTGGTATGAGCGGGTACTGCGGAGGCTCGCAAACAGGATGGTTGTATAAATTGTGTAATTTATTGTTATTACAAACCATTGCCGGGAGGTCATTTCAGTGGGAGTGCTCTAAAACAAACCAATTAGTCGCACACTTGCAAATAGCAGTGCCAGGTTCTTGTTGCACGATGGGAAAGTGCTGGAAGCTGATGGTGATGGGAGAGGAAAATTGATTTTACTTCCTTCTGTTCGATTAGGCTTACTGAGTAGCAAACATGGTAGCAACGACCGACACTTTCTTTTCCCTCCAGGCTGAATGACTCATTGGTTTCTTGCCTTGCCTCTATCGATTTTCGTTCCAGAATGCTAAACTGTTACTGAGTTAGAATTTCAGTGAATGACCTTAAAGCATTTTTTTATTCAAATTATAAAGTGAAGAAATAATGCATTTTAAAATTTTGATCATGTATATACATTTAACAATGACAAACATTCTGTAAAATCATCATTTGGTAGCAAACAGTTCTGGAATATTTTAAAGTTCTTAAACAAAAAACCATCCCAGTTGTTCTAACGGAATCAAAAAAATAAAAATTCAACGTTCAAAATAAAATAAAATTCCATATCACATAAAACCGATGCGCTATTATAAACTATGCTGAATGTTATTTCCTCTTTGGTATCTTATAGCTCACAACACGAAGACATCATGATCAAACAACAAATCGATCGCTCTGGTAGGTGACGTGTGATGTACACATGCCTTTTTGCCTGAACTCATAAAAACCGAAAAATTATCATTTTTTTTAAAAGGTTTCAAATACTATTTTAAAAACAATAATTGCGTCCGTGGTATTTTTTTTCGGTAGTACCGGCCAATCATTATTGCTACCACTTGTTTTTTTAATTACACCCAAATTGTGTGTACACGTTTTATATTTTAACTGCAATCAAAGTACATAATGTGGGTCAGATTCGTTAAATATGCAAGAAGAAAACACTATCGATTTTTATCTTTTCCTTTCTGGAAGCTTGCTCAAATGCCTCTAACGAAAGAAGGATTTTCTATAACATTGGCACGGTACGATAACGAAATCTATCGCAACAATTGTCTAAAATTGCAAAACATGCATAGATTCACGCTCCTCTCGGTCAGTGCGAACGACAGGAGAGAAAAGCAAATAAAATTGCAAAATAAAGCTACACAGAACAACACACCTTAAGGATGAGTCTGGTAAGTCCTTGCTGTCACGAATCCAAGCCCTAACGATGGTTCTCTAGGCTTTTGCATCCAATGGCTCGCCTTCAATCGTTTGCGGTGCATGCAAGAGTGTTGCTACGTTGGGGCGTTCGCTGAGCTTTACGTGTCAACCAGTCCACAAGCGACTGAAGCCCTAGCCAACCCCACACAACCCATCGAGACACACCGGCATTCGTCTTAATGATGGTGTCAATGTTTTGTTAAATTTATTCAGACAACGAAATTCGAAACACTAGTTGTTCTAAGTCGCCTGCTCCCGAAGATGCAATGCGAATGCTTTAACATTGGTGAAACGCCTTAGCTACCGTACCTTCGGAGCAGGGACGTTTATTTATTGACGTTTCATTTTCTTACGCAAATACTTGAGAAAAGCTTTTGCCCATGTCAGGCTGAGGCTGCCACTGCTGCCACCGCTGTACGTCAAGCCAATTTTACGCTCTGCTCTGCTCGGCTGACATCGTCGTACTTATGGAAATACATGATGTACAAACACTGCTCAGACGCTGGTTGCCCCGAACCAATCAAGCAGTTTCATTTGGGGCATTCGAGTGTTTCTTTGCTTTATTGTCTTTCCGAATTGAGCGCATTCCAAGATCGAGAAACGCACCCGACATCCCACAAGGTGCTGAGGGGAAATGTGAAAGTGTGTACAAAAATAAATATTTTTCTTGCGAATGAGTTCAGGAGGAATGCTTGAAGCGTTTGGTTGGCAAAAAGATACGCTTCAACAATGGTACAATATTTTATGAAATTTGTACATGACAAGGTGGAATGAATTGCAAAGGAAATAAAAATGAAATGATATCTAAGAGATGAAAAAATGTATATTTCATTTCATTACATGATAAACGACCTATTTGGGTTGTCTTGTCTGATAAGTTTCGAAGTAACAAGAGACGAAGCTGTCTTTTTTAAGATGCGTTCAAGACAACTCTATTTCATCAGCAATCACTGAGCCAGACCACGGCTTATATGACCTTCAAGTGTATCCTGAAACCCCTCTCGATCAGAAAATATATATTCGAAACGTCTAAAGAAAGGTGGGAGCGGTGAACCAATCGATATTCACCCATGCCGTACAAACAGCATAAGCAGACCGAACTACAGCTCCCGACGAGCGGAAACAACATTCTCACATATGTACACGATATTGATTGGAGCCAAATTTATGATGTAACATAATCATTTTTCTTCGCTTCCTGTTCCCATCACGTCAAGCGCTTTGCCTGCGAAGCCGTACTTCGGCATTGAAAGCAAATCTGTTCAAATTTCGTTCGATTGAAAACGGTTCTGAATACGGCGTTCACTGAAAGAAAGTGGAATACAGCAAGCGACCCAACTGCTTGGGTTCGTTTCAACGGTCGGGGATCGTTTTATTTTCACTTAAATTTTACTTCGCTCCAATGAAAGCATCGACCCTGTTTGGCTGCTCGCTTATTTATTCTCCGTTTCTGGGCAAGTTACGCTTACATCTTCACAAGATTGAAACTCGTCGGCAAGCAAACGAGTTAGCTTGAAGGGCCTAACCGTTTGGCAGTCGTATGAGCAGTGATGTTCTTTTTATCAACAACCAGACCAGCTTTAAAAAGTCTTGAAAAGGGTTGTTGAGTGTCGGTGCTACGCAAAGAGGGAATATTGATTTTTGTTGAGCTCTTTCATCAGTTATTTCTTTGAGACTTTATATTTCTTTTGAAGCATAGAGTTATTTCAATTGTAATAAAAAAACTCTACATGCTGCTCAATAACTCTCGTCATTCTAAGGCCGTTTTCTTAAAATATAACATCAAAAAAGTATTCGTATGAAGTTTATCATAAAACGAGTCAACTTCAACCTAATCTTTAGTTGCAAAACAACGCTTACAGTGTGAAGTCCTAACAAAACACTAATGTGTTTTGGCTTTTTTTGTGACTTAGCGTACCCATAGATGGATAATCAAATCTATTACAACCTATTACATGTATACAATCTATTGCATGTTCAAGAAACATATAGTGTACCTTAGACATAAACAAGATTATTATGCGCGCGTAGCAGTGGACAATTGAATTGAGCTCGAGAGAACTCACTGTATGCACGCGATCTGGGAGTTCACAACAAGATCATCCATGATTGTAAGTGGCCTTTCCCAGATACATTAGATTCTCCTACATCGGAATGTAGCCTGTACCCTAAAACCATTCGTTGGATTTAGTAGGACTGGCCATGTGAAGGATGCTACGGATGACAAAGTTTTCGATGGAGAATAACCCGTTTTTCCTTAATGGGACTATGTTGGTCGTCTAGGGGGTGTGTATATCGCGAGGGTCTCCTGGAACGTTTTTAATACCACATCTTGCTCGTTTATTTGATTTCCTAAACCTACTATAAGATTAGTATTATCTTCAAGATACTTCCATCCATCTTATTAAGATTAATCTATTCAAAAGGCTCACTCGTTAAACGAAAATTTCGTTGCGTTGATTCAATGCAAAATATCATTCAAAAACAAACCTTTTATTACCCATGCAAAGACTTCAAAGAAGTTATTCTAAATATGGTCTGAGCAGTTTTGTTACAATAACGCCAAAAAATAAAGATACACGCAATACAACAAAATATCAACAAAACAACTCTTTAAAAGAAAGCAAACGCTATCTTAAACACAAATGGTCGTTCCACTTGGCCATAAAAGGATAATTTTGCTTATGGAAACACAGTCCAAAAGGGATTCAAACCACTTTCGAGTTTGCTAAAGATCTGTGCGTACGATACTCGACTCGTTACAGCACCCTACCGTTTATGAGCCTGATAACTAATAACGTTTCCGTTATTAGTGTATTATGATACTGTTAATTTTTATCAAACCTGTTTGTTTTTTATACAAAACATAAAACATCTTTATTAAATAACATAAACAATTCATTCAGGAAGATAAATTTATGTTTATAATTTGTTTAGTACAATAACTGAACATAGAAATGGAAATACATTCAAAAAAACATTAATGATAAAGTTATCGTAAAACATCCCCTGATTTAAATTAATTGAAAAGTTGTAGTAAAACGTCTACTAAATCCTAATGGTGATTTTCTCAACATCCCCAGAGGTAATTTTTAACCTGCATGGACATAGTCCAAAAACTAATGTAATACATTTAATAAAACTCTCGATTAGTCAGTGCCCGAGACCTGAGAGGCTTCATTACATCAAAAATGAAAACAAAGCTTTGGAAATTTTGATACCCTCATGTTTTTATTACTTTTTTACAAATTAAAATCGTTTTCAATTCATGATGTATTTGAAAACCAAATGGCTGTGCGGTTGCTGTTTGCAGTGGGCAGCGTGATTATGGCATAAGTTTGACTCAAAGAACGTCAACGATGTTCAACCTATTCCTATCTAAAAAAGTGACTATCTTTTTCATTACAGATTTTAAAAACTCAACCAGCATTGGCCGTAGATCTTACAGCACGATAGTCCAGGTCGACCCAAAGAAACAGTATTCCATGCCGTCTCTTCACCAGGCACGAGGTACGTTAACAATGAATGAAGCCGCACGTGATTTTTGTTATTCCTACTAACGTGACTTTATAAGTTTATCACAACACACAAGTGACGGAGCGCAAGCGTTCCGTTTGCCGAGCGCTGCTAGCACTTGCGAGCCATCTCCCAAGGATCCCAAGGTGCGGCACCTTGTGGGACCGGCTTCCTGCATCATCAACCAGTTGAGCCACGGACCCATGCACGGTGCAACTGTTGCAACTGGCGGCCTGATCATAACATCGCTTGTTCATTGGCATGCAAACTATTGTCAGCTTGAACACCACGTACGTTCGGTTATGTATGAACACAGCACCATAGGGGCACCGGGACGGCCGTGTCGGATTCGTCCTATCTGCTGAGCACGGCCGGCAATGCGCAGCCCTTGCACCTAGTGCACTCGATAGCTGGGTCCGATACGAAACGTCTCAGCCCGGTTGGTACGGCTGTTTGTTTGTTTGCCTTCTGTGTCTTGCGGATTGCGGCACCAAAGCGAAACGGTGAAGATTTATACTTTCGGGATCCTGTGATAATACTTAAGCCCATTTCTGAACTGTTGCAAAACGGACCTGCTTAAAGCGGGTTATCGGGTTATACTAAGGCATCGAGCGCTCACGGAGGCGCGTGAACGAACCTGAATTGGTTTTAAATTGGGATAACAGCGTTTTCTCGCTGTTCAACAAACGATATACAAGGATTAACATCACTTGCTTGGTTTGTGGTGCGTTCAAATAGTCAAAATGAATCATGTCATAATTTTTTTAAGGTTCTTTTTTTTGCTTTTAAGTACCTGCGCGAGGGAATCGCAGAAAACGTTGGGGTTTTCGAGTTAAGCTCGAAGAACAACATCCGTAATATTCCAGAAAATACAACTTGCATTCTTTAATGTGTTTAACATCTCAATACTGGACAAATTAATGCATTCTGAACTGAAGCAAAGTTTTGCAGCAACTTTTCGCCCCCCTGCTAATCTTAAAGCTAGAACTGACCCCATTTTCGATTTCCTTAGAAGGAGAGTGCTAGCAGGCAAGCAACGTACACTAACGATGCTGCTAGCAAATGGGTGACTGTCGGTTTTGGTTTTCCAACTGCCCAAGAGTGCGATGCCGAGGACATCCCACGAACAGATCGGTGGATACTATCGGAAACTACGCCACAGCGAAGATGAAGAAAAACTTCATCAGCTGCTCCGGTTTGTTTCTATTTTGCTCCTTCTTTTCGTCTACTCCATCACCCGCCTTGCCTACCATGTCCTATGCCATCATTTCAGTTGCTTTCATGCCCGGTGCTTGTCGCTCTCACTAGTCTAGATTATCTGTCGAAGGCTTCCAGCAAGTCCTAGGCAGGTGACAGATACCTGCTGGTGGAAACAGCACACAATCAAGCACGGTAGGAGGACACGGAATGCACGAGCTCAAACGCTTTTGCTGTGGTCCCAAATTGAGGCACAGACTGCTAGAAAACGAACCAAAAGCCTATAGCAAATCAAGCATTACCCAGTTAGAGACGAAGACGACGGTCTCACAGGCCGTCCGTACTGCTAGGAGCCGTTGGCGGGAACACGTCGTGCAGAGGGAGAAAAAAAGGAACAAGAAAAATGAGCTCGCAAATGGAAAGCACACAAAAAAAACCTGAAAGTACGTAAAATGAGAGCATATACTAATGACCGTATATATACGAACAAATCCTTCCAGCAGAGACGGTGACGCTTGCTGAAAGGAGTGGCCGCACGAAGGGGAGTGTTTTGATGACTGTATGTGTATGCCTGGTCGTTAGCTTAGCGGGGTTAGCCCCGGCAAACAGCAACGGTACAGCACAGGTCCTGGAAAAAGGCGCACATTAGAGTGTAGAGATGGATTTTCTCTCATTTTCCCACTCTCGAGTCGTCGGTTCTAAGTCGCGGGCGCGACTGAACGCCTCTGCGAGGGTCTGTGTGTATGGCGCTGTGTTTGTTTGAGTCCTCCGGCATCGTTCCTAGCTCACGGGCCCTTCCTTTCCGTTCGTGCAAAGGGGGAAAAAGCATTTCAAATGTCTGCCCAAAGTACGCGGTCTGATGGGGTGAACACAAACGAGCCTCGCCTATCCATCTCCTTCATGTCTCGGAATCGCCTTACGGGTACGTACAATTTAGCACACTCCAACCGTCTGCTTACACTGAGCAAAGGCAAACGGCAATCGGTGGGTCGAGATGATGGTACGACGCTATGTGTGTTCAGTGTCTACGTGTGTGTTTGTGTGTGTATATATGCGGTGGTGCGGTTTTGCGAGAGCAAAAAAGAAATATCGTCCCAAGCGCTCTAGGTTTTATATTTATCAATAATTTAAAGGGCGATATATCGAGGCAAAAAAAAGGAAAAACTGTAAAACGGCGAGCCTCTCGAACTCGAGAACATCTTGCAGCGGGAGGCACCAATTGAAGTGCAAGTGATTTGGACTGTTCACTTTCGCTCGGTAGAAATCATTTTGAGGGTTTCCTTCGATTTAAAGGGTAAATCGCAACACGTGAAAGAGAATTAAAGTCAATTTGAGTTTCGTACCAAGGAAATCAATTTTTGAGGCACGAACTGTGCTTTAGAGTTTTTGGGCAGTTTTTTCAGCGATTTTGTCCACTCACCTAACATGTATGCAGAGTGCTGTTGATGATGTCGAAACGCAATAAAGTGATTCTTGTCGGAACGGGAGACGATTTGTCGCAGAGTGAATGTGACGACGCTCTTCCCGACACTGGGCGCCGATTTATTTCTATTCGCAACGCTTCAGCAAACGATCGCTTCAAGTGCCCGCACTTGGCTTCAGGTTATTCACAGCACTACTACGATATGCGATTTTCCGCTAGAATTTTCCCCTTCCTTTTTTAATACACACACACACTCGCCTTCTCTCGCTTTTCCTATGTACCGTACGCGCAAACACTCGGTCGAGGATTTTTCTTGGGTTTATACCACTGCCATTCGGTTTACTTTTCCGTCAGTTGCATCTATTTCGTGCCGCAATATTGGTTTGAACAAACTCGACCGAGAACTGTTGCCGAGAACAAACGAAATCGAAACCTTTTGGCGAACACGCTACACACAACGCGGCCAGCAACAACAACGGATGGAAGGAAGGGAAAATCAGCAGACGAACCTGCCCGCACTCTCACACCAGCACGGCAGATGACTTTTATGATTTCCAGCGAAATATCATCAATATTTTCCACCACACTTGGTAATATTTGCTCGCGGCGCTATCACTTCGCACTTGGTTGTTTTCCACCTCCCCTTTTCTACACTCTCGGGTGACCCCGCGGCTTTAACACCTCAGCCGCGTGGATTCCTCAGGGATCTGCTAGCCCTGCAAAAACTGCATCGAAACAGCAATGCACGCGCACACACGGGATCTCGGTCGGTTTAGAACCGGAAGGTGGGAAAGATGGCTATGGAAGTTGGTCGGCGAAAAATATTTCTCCGATCACAGCATCAGGTCAAACGACTGCAAACACACTACACTCACTGCGGGAGAAGGGAGCTGGGGACTATTTCTCTGTACGACGTTGCCTTACGATTGCTCGAAAAAGACATACACACACTCACCAACACAGAACTCACACAAACTGAATCACCAAACACCGAAATTCAAACAATATGCACAGATAAACGCGAGGAAACGGAGCACTTACAACGCGACACCGTGAAAATACGCGAAAAATCTGCACTCGGAACGGACACTGACAACAACAACGACGAGAAACACAATCACGCCACGGTTACACACATTCACGCCACACGCGAGATCGAATAATATCACAACGGAATACGCGCGCGACGACCATCCGACGTTCCCTTGATTTTCTTCACACTTTGCACTTTAAAACTCGACTTTAGCAATCCCGTCGTGCTGCGACGCACAAGTATGTTGGGCCCGACGTTGCTCGGGTGCGGAAACGGAACCTAACTTTTCCACCACTGGATATGATGGGCGAAAGTGATGATATTGTTATTGCGGAACTATTATTAGAACCGTCGGTCGAACTAGGGCGGGACGTAGTTGGAGATGTCTGCCGTGGTCTATAAGTTATCTGGGTGGGTGGGCTGGATGCTATGTGCCTGCACTAGTCACGTCCGCAGCGAACCGCTCGTGTGGGTGGGTTGATTTAAATTTTACCAAACGAAAAAGCCAACGAGATCAGCATTCGCAAGTGAAATTCCGATATGTGAAGAAGGTTACGCTCTTTTCCCACTAGTGCGCTGGAGTTTCCTCCGGATATCGTACGGCAGATGGAACAGGGAACAGACAGACATACATACACACACGCTTACAAAGAGACACTGATATCACAAATATTTCCTATCACTTTGTTCAACTTCAACCTTTTGTTGGTGACGCGTTACGCCGTTGTCACAATCGTACGGAAGCACCCACTCTGCTCAATCCAACCACGGTTCAGCCACCGGTTTCGGCTCTCAGATTCTTTTTCCTTCCTTTATCTTTGCAGACTCTTCTTCGGCTTTTTCTTCGCTTACATCGATTACAGGGATGCAGACACAATAATGGCCTCACGAGGGAAACACCCGTTGGCGCGCTGCGTGAGCAAACTGTGCACGGAAGCACGGACGAACACACAAACACCGGTAAAACGAAAGGCCGGGAAAAACGGGCGAAAATCAATGTTCACATCAAACACGGATTGCATTCGCGCTCTGGGCGGGTTCCTCAGCAAGCGCCCTAGCCAACACTATAACTTTTGTAACAGCAGCAAAGGCTTCAGGAAGGCGAAACACGACCGCACTTTGACTAAACCTACACCTCTTCCACCCCACGTGGTCACGGTGCGTTTCTTAACGGGTTTTAGCTCAAGTAACAATCGCGATGATAACAATCGGCACCACTTTTGTTTTTGTTTTTGTGTGTGTAACAGTTTTATCGCTTACAAATTAGCGCCTGTATTGCGTTTCACTTCACCGCCTCAAGGAAGCAAGCATTACGGCAAGCTCAATTTTGAATTTGATGCGTTTTGATTTATTTTTGCTTCACGGCTTGCAGGGTTGTTTCTAGATAGGCAATCCCAAAAGTATTGCAAATTGTACACTCCCTGCGTTCCAAGACCGCTCTAATGCGCTGTTCAGGGTACGGGGCTAGGTTCAGCAACTTTCTACGGACGGGTCCACGTAAATCGACCTTGGGTGGGGAGGCGGGAATGCTGTTGGAATTGATGCTGAGTGGACCGATACAACAACAGATTTAAGCGAAACGCAAAACGGAAATAGTTAGGCACTTTTTTGATGTGATGGTTGCGGTTCTCCTGCTCAGTTTCGCTTATGTTTGGTTGTTTGGTTGGTTAGTTGGCTTCGTTTATTTGCTTTTGTGTCTGTCTGTGTGTGTGTGCGCTAATTTGTATGTTTTCCGAAAGCGAACTCCTTTTTTGCTAATGCGTTCAGCTAACGGCTACTGCTAATGCTAATTTTTGTAATATACTTTAAACTCTGGCACGTTTCTGGGATGGTTTGCCACTCTGCCGGAACTGTACCCGTGGTACCACACGGGTCATGGCACACCTTGGGGACGAACACGAAAGCACTAACACTACGCGGCGCGGTAGATTGGAAGAAAACGTGAGGGAAAGTGGCTAAGATCGCGTTGTACCGTTGTTCACTTTCACTTCAGGCAGACTGTACAACCAGACACACCAGACTAAAGAACTTTAGTTTTTTTCGGCTGGTAGACGCATTCACATGCACTTATGCACCGTACCGGTATGTAAACACTACCGGTCAATGTTTGGTGTACGCGAGAGGAAGAAAAAACAATCGACGAAACGCGTTACACTGCAACGAATCCGCTGCACCGGATTGCGCTGGCAAGGGATGCAGTCAATATATTTCCGCTTCTCCTGCTGCTGGTGTGCTGTTTATGCTGCCACTGGTGGCTGACTGAGTGACTGACTGATTGTTGATTATTGACGGCAATGCATGCGGCCGTTTACTCTCTGTCACTCTCTCCCTCTCTCTCTCTCTCCCTGTCTTGTTCACTCAGCACAGGTGTCGTCTCACCCTGACACAATCACACTCTCGCTCGCTCGCACACAGTTTCCCGGCCAGCTCAGACGGAAAAGCCAGTCCACATTGACCGGTTTTCCTTCATTCGAATGCAGCGCTATCACACACTCCAGCTGACACTAGCATCAATCTGTAGCTGACTTCCCGCATCCGTCGTTGCTGATCCACCGCTGGAAGCTGCGCTAGCTTTAATATATCTGTGTACGCTCTTTAACTTCTGTCACGGCGGCGTAAAAGGGCGGGATCACCGTCCTTGGTGTGAGATTTTATTTTCCCGGCTGTGAGCTTAACTCGGCTAGATGCGTTGTTTTGTTCAACAGCTTGGTTTTACTGTAGTTTTTTGTTTGTTGTATCATTCAGAACAGCTTCTCTATCGATTTTCCTTTCATGAGCTAGTACAAGTAGGTGCCTTTTGCTTGTTTCCGTTCGTTTTGCTTTTCGTGGTTTTGGGTGGGAGCTTTTAAACGGATGTGCTAATTTCGGGGGAAAGGCTCAAGCAAATGTTACCATCATCGTCATCTAAACAGCCAGCAGTATATACACACAAACGCGCGTGACTAACATACACTTTTCGTAAACTATATAATCCCTGTAATGATGTTTCGATTGATTCAGAGCTCAGTGTTTGTTTTTGAGTATGTGTGCGTGGACTGCGTCCTTCTTCCACGATTGTTGATACTTTTTACATTGTTTACAGCTTCACCTGCTGGGCCAAATTTCGCATTTCTGCATTGTTCTCTTAGTCACCGTGTGATGTTTGCCGGGTGTCTAGCCAAATTTTACAGCGAATACTTTGCTTGGTTCCTGCATGTATGCTGTTTGGCTATCGATTTGTAGTTTTGTTCGTTTTGTTTTTGTTTCACATTAACGTTTCAGATGGGCACTTCTGTTTTCAGCTTCCTTTGGCGTGAGGCTTCAAAGTACCAACCGCTATCAGCATGCTGCACCGTTTGACTGCATCGATTCAAATCGTTGGCCAAAGCAGCGTTCACCGGGGCGTCCTTTCGTTCCACAGCACAGGCAGAGTTTTGATTTCAAGACACCAAAACCAGTCTGCTTCTTCCTTGTCCGGTCAGTGTGAGTGAGGGTGTTCGTGAGTATGTGATACAATTACTACCACAATGTTAGCTCGCCAATGGCACTGCGTTGTACGGGAGGCACGAATTTCCAGCGGCAACTATTCCCGTAGATACCCGCGTCGACAAACGCTTTCGGAGGGGCCTTTCGGTTGATTTTCTCGACGTCACCGTCTTGACATTTGCTGATCGACAGAGTACTGGAGGTAGCGTCCCTTTTCCTGGCGTTTCCTCGGCTTTTCACGGCACTCTGGCTGGCGAGCAATTTCTACCAACTTACTTAGCTTGCGGCACACGAGGCTCCTTAGCGAATTATGGTAAGTATAGTAGTAATGGTAGTAATAGTATTAGTAGTAGTATTCACACAAGACCGGGGAACAAACAACAAACTTATGATTCGAACAACTAAATACGACGACGACAACAACGACGACGAGCACGACGACAACGACAACGACGATGACGATAACACACCCGTATCCTTGTTCCACGTTTCTTTCTCTGAAGCCAAAACAGTCCCAACCGGATCTAGGACCCTCCGCTACGGCATGCGAGTCCCGTCGGTCGTGACCACGACGGTGACGACGACAACAACGACGAACAGTGCCGAGGACGCTCGCACGTGAGTGCTGCTTTAGTAGCTCGCGGAGATCCTCCGCAACTCAGTAGCATGAGACGAACACTACGTTTTGGGGAAAAAGCGAACAACCCTTCACCGGCTGTAAAAATGTTTTTTGAACACAGTTTCTCTCTGTACCTATGTGCCATTGGTACCAGATTCAACTCTCGCATTCTTTACCGTCCCAGAAGCTTGAAACTAGTTATCATAGGAAATTGTATGATTAAGTTGCACCTTTCCCACAACTTCAATATTTTTGTTATTATACATCTTAGCTGTCTTGAAATAACTCTTGCAGTGAAAAAAAGGTAAATCCCGAGCAGTCAATTAGGAGAATTTGGTGATATTTGCTAATAAATTAGATTCTATGTGACGTCACAACGTCTATAAACAGCCGGCATCGCTTGAAGTTATCGTAGGACCGAGTGAGTGCGATCGGAACCATTCACAGGCTTGTATACAAACCATTTGAACCGTTCTTAGGAAAGGGCTGTACAGCGTCCGGAACAGTCAGTAGATTCCATGTCACATGTGGCGCAAGCGTCTTCGTCTATCATCAACCAGCTCTCATTCAATGCGCTCATTTTCTTACCCCACCGTAACTCATTGCACTCGGCAATCACATGTTGGTTGAGTGACTTTCCCCGCATAGCTCGGTCTCGTAAGGGAAGCTATTCCTTCGCATTGGGAAAGCCCTTTGACTGACAATGCCACTAACATGAGACGGAGGGAAGAAAACATTTGAACCAGTTCACTTGTTCGTTCCTTTCTGCACAGGCAACACTTGCCTTTCTGTCTCTTTCAGCGATTTTATTGCTTCTTGTTGGTTTGTTTCTCTTATTCTTGAGTGATAATTTTTAAAGATCTGCTATAAATAACAGCTGACCAACTCATGCCAGCAATGGAAAATGATGAATAGTACATGAAATGCCTATTGGACAGGGAGATTTTTTATAACCACATGCAAATTATGCTTAAATTGGAAAAACTGTGTCCACTGTTGCATAGAATAGTAGATTCAAATAAAATTATTCTTCAAAAACATTTAATTGTAAGAGTGATAAACTTCAACGCATACTTAAGTCAAAGCTTAAGGTACTTGGCCACCTTCACATATGACCGACGAATAATATTTGTTTAGATTTTTTTTTCTAAATCGTTTTACAAAAACAAATCCCATTCAAACATTGTCCACCAGCAAGACAAAAAATTACGATCATTTAAAAACGCTTTTATCCTTCGTCTTGACATACAACAAACTTGCTCCAATGTCTTTGCTAGCAAGAAATCACAATCTACCGTGATGAGATGTGTATTTTTTTCGTCCATCGTTTTTTGCTGTTCCACTCAACAGGCTATCTGATGCATGAAAACTCGATCTCGCAGCATATGCTGTACAGCAACAGTGTTTTCGAGGCATGTGTTGAACTGTTAAATTATAATAAACTTGAAATTAAATGGGCTAATGTTATCTTTTTCCCACTAGCTTTCACTCCAACCCACTGCTGAAGCGATGGTTTAGATTTGCAATTATGATAAGAAGGATTCCGTGCGGGAAGTTATATAGCGAAGAACCCTGCTCAACGGAAACGACAGCGGACTCACTCTTGTTTCGTGCCTCTATATATTTTATTTTTCTGCTTCCCTGTTGCCCATTCTCTTTCGACCACTTTCTCTCGATGTTTGCGAGAAAATATCTTTTTCATATTCACTTTAATCCTTTAGTCAGACCTTTTTCTGTGCACCGGGTGTTTCTTCAGGCTCCAAGTTACGATATCGTGAGTCTTGGGGAAAGGATACGAGCTACCAGCAAGGACGAGTATACTCGGCATCTTTACGGCATATCTGTTGGGCTATACTCCTTTATTCTTTTTTATACTCTCACCCTAATGCATACAATATCAACTTGTCCAGCTTTTTTTTTTCTTTCTCCCAATGTAGCTTAAACCTCCTTAGACAGCCCTAGGATTAGACTACAACCAAATTAAAATGCTGCTGTGGACTGGCGTGTACTGGACGGGTAGCTGGTAGCGGGTTGTGTGTAGTGCTCTTCACCCTTTCTCCATTTATGTTTGTTTGAGGTGGGTTTTCTTCAAAAGTAGAAAATAGAACAGTAATCGGTTGGGAATCGCTTACTTAGCATCGGATTGTGGAAGAGTCTTTCTTCCTTTTTCATTAATCGCACCGTTTGATTTCCATCCATTGCTTCGCATAATGATTTACAATCGCCCGAGGAAGGTGAGATTATGGAAACTTATTCTTTGCCTGCTGCTGCTTCCCATCAACCCTCATCTGGTGCCATGATGGTGCGCTACTGCCAAACGGTTCCTTTGCCATAATCGTTATATCGTATTTTTCTCGTTCATTTCCTTCCTTCTTCTTTAGCTAGAGCAATCCATCGCGAATCCTAGAATATCTATACGAAGAAAAGAAAAACAAATAAGAGCGTTTCCTTCAGCAAAGTGTAGGTCGAGAAAAGATAAGTGTATCCGCACATACGAGGGTGAATGTGAAAGTAACCTAGCTTGAACACATTTATAACGAAACCAAAAACCAACTCTTTTTTTTTGCTCACTTTCCAACCATCTAAAGAACCTCTACTTTTCATCTTCACTTTTTAATTATGTTTTTTAACAAAAAAAAACTTTACAATCCTGCTATTCGTATCCATTCAAAGAAACCATTGACGGTAAGGTGTTCTCATAACATCTCATCATCGCGGCAATAATGCCTAGCGAAGATTTTCACCGATGTCTTTTCCATCCAAAATGAATGAAGTGATGAAAGTTGAACGAAAACCAACGGTACGGGATGGGGAAATGAAAAGGAATAACGGGATGCGACCAGGAAGACTGATGAGGCAAGGCAACACCCCAGCTTCGTAAGGACGTAACATTTCGATATCGGAAAATAAGGAAAAGTCTCTATTGATGACTTTTTCCACCGAGTGGGCCAGTCGAGCGTAAGGTGCGGGTCCGTTCATGTATAGCTTCCAACCAGTCAAGATGGAAGAACCATTTGAAAATAAATCAAAAAGCGAAGGTTTCTCCCTAACTGCCTGCAGGACGGCGATTCACTCATTTCAATTGATGGCGCTAGTTATACTGAGCTCGCAGCGTAGTCGAATCGATCTGGAAATGATGCGTTCTTCAGCTGAGCGAAAGGATCGTCATGACTAGGGGGCGAAAAATTGCGCAAGTTGTAAGCAAAGCAATCCGATATCTGGATGATGAACGAAAAGTTTTCCATGACTCGAGCGCCTATGTTTGAAATTCCGAGAAAATACCTGAAGTTAGCTTTATTTGTTTGAAGTATCTCCTCGAGCAATGTGGTGCCATTATTCGAATTCATGAAATTTACAATACTTTTGCGTCAGCTTGTTAATATACCTTCCTTTCAACAGTTTGATTTGAGTATCCTGCATTGGGTATACTCACAGTCACATTAAAAGCCGAGAACAATAGTGCTCTGTTGGGCCTTGACCCTGCCAGGGTCATTGATATGAAAAAGAAGAAGAAGAAGCAGAAGAACTTATTATTATTCATTTAATACATCTTGGCCGGTACTACGTTATTTCAATATAGTCTGGCTGTTGCCACGGATAAAATTTTGGCATTGAACAAGTTAAACTTTTTATTTCTTCAGCTTCAAGAAAAAAACCTTATTAAGACTTCAAGCTCACTAAATATTATTAAAACTCTTATGAAGAATATATATGAGAATTAAATGAATATATGAGAATTAAAGTATTTAACTATATTTAGCCTGTTCCTTCTTTTTCACATCTATATTTTTTAAATGAAAATGCATGTATACTTGTAGTTGGTATATTTTAGTCGAATCAAGTGAAATTTCAAAACTTTGTATCAAGACAATCAATTGGAGCTAAGCCATTTAAAACCCATTCAATAGATAAATCTATGTGATCCATGATTTTTTTTTTACAAACCGCCCAAATGATTATAGCAAAAACCTATCCCACATTCGAAGTTTCATGAACAGCATAATCTAAGGCGTCGAAAGACCTTTAATACGAGTGGCCTAGTTTATCTACTCACATTCAGAGTTTTAACAGGGCACACGTTTGATAAAAATTAACACAACATTAGCTTAAAAATTGTGCATTGGAAATCTTATGATTAAACATTAAATTAAATTAAAAAAATAATATCATAACCGATTTAACTAGGCATTACGGCTTGGCCGTTACTACCGAAAAAAAATAACTGAATTAACCAACGATTAGTGATTTTTCTAAAATATTTTTCTTGGCGGACTTCTCCATACAAACATAACGTGTTTAGGAGCTCTGGTACCTATGTTCTGTTTGATTACTCTCAACAAATTAGATAAAAAAAATTTTAACAGTAAAAAAATGTTTTGTTTGTAAAAAATACAATTTCCTTTTTCTCTACCCAAAATTTACTAAGAAAACTCATTGATTTAAATCCTTACTATTTTCATAACAAACTAAATGTGGTAACGATCACAACAAATATTGTAATACGCTCTTCACATTAGTAAAGGCTATAGGAAGTGTTGAGAAAAGTTAAAACATTGGATCCATTTACTTCATGCCTTCCGTAAAGATGCGTATGTGAGTTAAACTATTAAATTCATTTGTCTTTCATACTCACATCTGCAGGTGCGCAGCTGTTGCCCAAGCACGACAACTGTTTTGTTAAATCGACTAAAAACCAACGGTCACTCATAAAATGTAGAACGTCCTAACCATTCACTTAGCCCTGCCGCTTCGAGCGACCAGGGGTTTCTTTTCATTTTTGTTTCGTTTTTGTGAATTTTTTTGTGTGGTACTGCTGCCCTTCTCCGGTCAAAAGTCAGTTATTTCCGTGTGCAAGCGTACGTACACGGTGCACGTAGACCTTTCGAGGGAAATAAAGCCATTTGTCTGTAAGCTGGTAAATGGAAATTGCTCTGACCGCTTCCATAAACAAAACCGACGCGAATCCCGTACACCGGAGACATAAAAAATCCCCATCTCATCCTGCTCCCGGTCCCCTTCTGACCCTTTTCTGTGGCAGCAGGTTAGGAAGCAGAGTGCCCGGCTTGTACGTTCGCATCCATCTAGAAGTGAATGTTTTCCGCTCATACACGATTTTATATGGGCCTGGTTGCACACATAGGTAGCTGTGTGAGTATCTGCATGAATGCATTGCAAGTAAGGATGGTGCAAACGTAAAAACTACACGGAAAACCCATCACTACCGCCTCCGTGTGTGACAGGAGCCCGGGGTCGAAGGCAGAATCTCTGCCTCTATTTTCGTGGCACAGTGGTTCGTGCGGCAGGCAGGTTCACCACTGAACTGACCGGGTTTATGTTTAATCAACAAACAAAAATAAAAGGTGACAAACATGTTTCAAACATGGAGCCTGATATGAATCAAGAAGGCGTTGCTCGCTCATCCTGTGCTACAATGTCAGGAAGGTAAAAGCTTTCATTGTTTCAAAGGATTGTATGATTGGACATGCCGAGTTATTGACCCAATTTTTCTTGTTTGTTTGTTCCAAATTCAAGCTGCCGTTGATTTAAACGCAGTGCCCTTTGCCCATACACTCTTTCCATATTTTGTTCTTATGGTCGTAGTGTGTGTATCATGGGCCGATCAGCTTTATTCTACTCTCTCCAATAATCAATCGATGAAAACTTGCTTTCCTCCACCGGAACACGGGAACAAATTTCACCATATTGTTTCAATTGCTTTCTTTTCTGCAGTCACGTTCAACCATCGCCCCCTCCGAAATAAGAACGTGCATTTGCTCTGCAATATGCAATGAGCTGGAAGAATATTGTCTCTACCCATCGAGGCGAATTAATTTCACATA
Organism: Anopheles epiroticus; assembly: GCA_000349105.1. NCBI lineage: Eukaryota > Metazoa > Arthropoda > Insecta > Diptera > Culicidae > Anopheles > Anopheles epiroticus. The sequence continues at coordinate 14,559 of KB670170.1, read as the reverse complement.
AATGACATTTCAATGCTATGAATTTTCAGCCGAGATTCATTTTTACCAGTGCCATCATTTCGCTCATTTGCTCATGAAATTTGATTAACAACATAAAAAGTAAGAAAGAATCGGCAGTTTCACTCTATTATGATGATAGCCGTGCGTATAATAATGCTGGTGGAATTTCCATACCCTAATTGGGTGGTTTCGTCGACTTTACGCGGAGTGGCTGCAAGGGGGCTGCACGGATAGAAAAACGACCGCCTGGATGCAAAACGGTGTGGCCACTGGCACTGGTGGTGGTGGAACAAAAAATCAGATAATTTATACGACATGACACACAATTGCAGAAACATATCAATTTTTCACACTCTTCACTCTAGTGAGTGCTGCAACGAGAAAAATGGGGGTGGGTAGTGTTTATCTCATTGAAATCCCGTGCCACGCGGCAACCGTTAGCCATCTGGATGAACGATGTCACTAAATAATTATTTTAATATTAATTTTTGACATTATATTCATCATGGACCATGCGGTGATGTTAAAAGGGTAAAAATGTAGCGTGTAGATTTTTTGCTTGCTTTGAATTGAAGCGTTCCACCGTGCAACATCCCATGTGGCGATGGAAACCGGCCTATTCCATCAACTTGTGCCAGTCATTTAAAGTGAAATTGTGTTTAATTAACGTGTACAAGCTCAACAAACTGATGGCGGTGCGGATTGAATGCCGATAAAATTTTTTCCCCGTTCGACTGTTAGTGCGTTTAGCGAAATGTTAATTAAATTAAAAGAAAAACACTTGCCTTACTCAATCAATTATGATGATCTGTTTAAAAATTGAAAAGAATTGTGCTCAAAAAGCAAATTGTTGGAAACAATAGTTTGGTTGCAAATTGGCAAACTATAACGGATTGAATGCTTTTGCTGGACATGTTTCTTGTACAGTTTGTCTTTTGCGATAGAAAACATGGATAGAGTGCCATGTGTCTTGTGCTAAGCATAATTCTTTCCCTTACTAACGCTTCAGGCCATCCACACGTATACAGCTTGTCGCTGATGGGCAGTTATGATTTATTCGCTCGTATTTTGCATACACTCATCCCCTTCCGCTGCCTATCAGCGATAGCCGTAACTTGCAATGGCTAAACATTGCCTGCCACCTATCCTCGCTGGTTTAACGATTTGAGCAGCAGCCCGTTTGCTGGTTCAAAATTTCGCACAGGTAGCCAACGCTTTTAAATCGCGCCAACACTTCCGCTCTGCGGTGTTTATGCTTCCTAGACCTGCTTTTTACCCACTTTCGTGTGTTTCGAAACAACCAAAATATACTGCTGATAACATTTGACCGCATAAATTACGGGCGGCGTATATTTTGGTAGTAAATTACGGGGCTATCGCAAATTGAAACTCTCGTGCACCGTGGTCGCGCAATGGATGTCGTAGATGAAGATTGCAGTTTTTTGAAAAATTGCTTTATTATTTACTACCGTGTGTCTGCCTCGGAGTATCGCTGAACGAGCGCTTAGCGTCGGTAAACTCTAATGGACTAGGCACATTTGCAGTAAATTTGATTCTTTTAGCTTGCTCGGACGCAGTTGCTAAGTGGTAGTACCTGTCGCAGAGCAAGCCTATTTTCTAATTTGGATTCCATGCACTAAGCTCTGTGAGCGTATTGATTATCCTTACCTAATATGAATGATTTATTAAAGTTTTAAAAATACTTCCTCTCATGAACAAATAGTCTAACGAAGATATGACAATTTGCATGGGAAAAATGCAAGGGGCTGCTTTCCTGTATCTTCTATACGGCAACTGCACAATTGGTATTAATGGTAATCTAATAACAATAGTTTAAAAATTGTATCGTACATGCTACTATTTATGATAATGCTATAAGTTAAACGAATTGAACTAATGATGATGAAATCCACGTTTTGTATTATAGAAGTACGCAATATAAATACAGTATAGTTGCATCATGAATGAAGCACGATACTGAGGTAATTAATCACAAAAAAATGTTTCAAAAACAAAAATGTCAATTAGTTAACATCATGAATAACGAAAATTCAGTAATTGTGGAAAGTGGATTTTTTATGAAACATTAAGCTTAACTAAAGCTGGTCATCCTAAAAGATACAATATAAGACTAAAAAAGTTACAATATAAGTTTGGGGTTCACAGCATACTTGAAATCCTAGCAGAAAACAATTACATTACGAACAATTAGGAACAATAATGACAATGCCGGTGTTCGTAATGACTAAACCCAAAGTTAATTTTTTTTATCTCTTGAAATCATAGATAATAAGAGAGTGTAACGAATAAGCATAACCTTATTTTCTATTAATCTACGCTTTATATTTGATGCAATTTACTGATCACTGAATATAAAAAAATACATGTCCAGAGTGATCATGCACAACAATCACCCCTGCGTAAATCTTCGTCTCGTAAATCTGCAGTCTGAGTACTCCTACCACCTGCTCGATCCTTTGATAGGCTTTCACTACATAGGAGAGCCGCAGACCAATGATGTCTATCTCATCGGCGTATGCCAAGATCTTGGTTGACTTGTAAAATGATCCTGAGAATTTTCCATCCACCTTCACTTGGTATGTGACGTTGAACAAGGTTATTCTAGATTTTTTTGTACGGTAGTAACGACCAGACCGTATTACCTATGGCCTATTCTTGATCACTTGGCCTGATCTTTTGGTTTGTTGGCCTGATCAGTTTGGCCGTGATTCCAAAAGACGGCCTTAAAACCTGAAGGTGGGACGTGTTAAGTTGCTGTTCTGCATTCTTCTCCAAGATTTGCCGCATGGTGAAGATCTGATCAGAGGTCAATTTTCCGTAGAGGAAACAGCAAATGTGTCTTCTTACTCTTGGAAGGTCACCCTAGAAGGGTCTACTAGAGCACTCATGCGCTTTGAAATTTTATGTGACTAAGTGTACACATATACCCAATGTTGGACCAGCCCGGTGGTCTAGTGGTAACGGCGTAGGCATGTGAAAAGACCCGAAGGCGTTCAAATCCCATTCGAACTAAACCCTCCATACTCTGGATTTACTTTCTTGCGTTTTGGGTACACTAACAACATGATCATGATACTCGTACGGCAGTAAAATCGAATGATGGCGTCGAATCGAACGGCAGAAAAATTGGTATCATGCTACGTATTCGTAGCAACAAATATAATATTGATTTTTTTTTAGCTCTTTCAATTGTCAAACCGGGTTCAAAACATAAACAACGCAAATAAAATGGTTGCAGCTGAGAGCTTGAAAATAAACAAAATTATCAGCTAATATACGTGAAACTTCTCTAAAGATTTTTAAAGTAAGTAAGTAAAGTAACTGTGTTCTTTGTTGTCAAAAATAAAAAAAAAAATGTCTGGCTCATCACTTGATGGCTACTGTGATTGCCCGAACGGCAGCTAAAACACAGTTATGATACCAAAGAAGCTTTTGAGCCAGCTATCTTGCCGTTCGAGTCTCATGATCAAGCTGTAAGTCAAAGAAAAAGCCAGATAACACTAGTGCTCTGGTGACCCTGCAAGAGTTTATGTGCCACCCAAGAAGAAGAAGTGTCTCCATACCAGAAAAATCTGTTTTGTGTTTGTCATTTAATCATTGGAAATTATTTGGCAACAAAATGCCTATCTCTTATTAAACTGACATTTTAAATCCAAACTTTTTCCTCCTGGTTTTTGATCGTATCTTTATTGTCTTCAGCTAAATCAAAACATCAAAATAATTTAACGCATTTTTTCATGTGTTCTAGAGCTTCAAGATATTAAATCATAACAAGCTCTAATACACTATTTTTTCTAACCAATTTTAAAAAACATTGGTCAAATAAGATCCTCAACATCGGTGATACATCTTGATTTAATGTTTTCCATGATTTTTTTTTTCATTGCCATTTCAATAGCTTGCAAAACGATGTGCTTTTCTACGGTTGGACGATACAAGAGATTCTAGAACAAACTAGTAATCAGCAAACCTTGGATTCTATGATCACACGTTCATGGGGAAAACTTCCGAGCAAAAGGAAGATCTCAACCGATTGTTGTATCATGCATCCTATCATCTGTTGGCACGTTTGCCATGCGCGTTAAAAACAAGAGGAGAAAACTTGAATGATATGCACAGAAAAACTGAAATACTTGACCGTTAAAAAAAATAGTCTCGGTACAGTTTAGTAACGGACGAAACTCTTTCCGCGCACGTTCATGATGTTGTGTACGAAAGCATCGTACTGAGCACTAACATGCAAAAATAAACAAAAATTTAAGTGATCATTTCTAAATTAAGCAGAATTTACCACCACTAGTAAATCCATCGACTTTATCGACTCTGTTGTAATGTAAAGCAAAACATTGGTAATAGTTACAAAACTATGAGAGTAATTCAATTTCGAACCACCAAATTATTTGAATCAAGCTCTACCACAAGAGTGTTTGAATCTAGCTTTGTTCGAAGCAAAAAAAAAACTTACAAACGCTAGGCTGCGCTTGTTTGATGATCAATTGCAACCTAAGCCTGATAAACTTAATCGCGCTTTGACTCATGCTACATTATCTGCAGGCCTTCTGACGTGTGTCTTTTTCAAACGATTCATTCGTGTCAGAGAAAAGCAGCGCTTTGCAGATTGAAAATATCAATCAATATTTTCTGTGTGGTTGCAAATTCTAGCACGGACGATGGATTTTGGAATGGTAGACATCCGTTTATGGGATGCATCACCACTGTTGGCTTAAATCAACCATGTCGAAAATCAACTATAGCAACTGAAAAGTTTAATGTACGTCCTTTATTGTTGGGATTATATAGAAAATTAAATAAACATAATGTTTCATATTTCATTTCTATCGCATATAAGACAATTTAATATTTTAAAATATAATTTTCTCCAGGAAAACGATAAAACGTGATTTCAACAAGTGTAAGTGTATCTTTATAATACAAATTTATTCACTGCTTCAACGGTCGATACATTCTTTGCGACGATTCAGCATAACCTTTTGCCATAACATTCATGCATGCAGAAATGCGGCCCGGGACACTTTGCATCCATTCGCTTGAACTGATGCACACGACTGGCCGAGTGCACCCCGTTGTTCGATAGTGCATCTCATCTGTAGATTTACATTCAATCTATGCACAATTCGCGATGCTCATGGAGCAGAAAATAGCAAAAACGCATGTTATGCCTGTCTGTACGGCTCGTTGGTAACGTTTGTTATTTTTGTAATCGATGTTCTGTAAAAGCGGCCCAATCTGTCCTGTCGCTCCATTCCAACTTTCTCTCTTCCTTTCACTCGCTTTCTCTCTCTCTCTCTCTCTATCCATCTCTTTCAGTCTCACTTACACGATCAGCACTATGTTTCCAATTCAGGTGCCTTGTCATATTACCGGCGCTTCCTTAGCACCGTTGGGGATCCGTTCGCCTATTGACTTGCACACAATGCATCGAACCAGGAGGATGCGGGATGCATCGGCGACTAAAGCATCATTGTAATCTAGAAATCTCGCCATCGTCATCGCTCGTCAGTGTACGGTGGTAGCGCGGTAAATCAGCAGCCCGAGCAAACACCCTTCTCGATCCTCGCATCTAGTTCCAGCAAGGGACAAGAAAAAGTTCCAACCGACCCAACATCACAACACAATGGATGACAACGCATCAATAGGGGCCGTGGTTGCATCGACTACTACCACCAGTCCAGCGTGCAACGTGCATAAATATGAACCAGTCTCGGAAAAGTTAGGACGTCGGCAGTAGGGCGTAATTTTCCAGATTGATGCATGATTAAGTAGACAATGATATATTTTTTTCCGGCCACCGAACACCATTTTTACACAGTCATTGTGCAATGGTGATAGTACAAAAAATAAAAAAGCGGTATTTTGTACGAGACATGATAATTATGAATCATTGATTGAAACATAAGCTCAATACCATGAAACGGATAAACGAATATTTACATCTGGTTGTAGAATTGCGGCTTGGTTGAGTGTAATTTACATTAAATTTATAATACGTAACAGTAAATTTAATGTGTTTCATCATCATACTCGACCAGAATTTCTATGATTTGTTATCCCATACGATCTTTCATATTTATTTAAACCCATAGCTCTAACAAAACTATTACTGTCTTTGTTGTTTGTTTTTTCTCTCATTGCACGTTTGCATATTTCACAAAATAACTTAAAAAGAACCAGAAAAATGAGTACAAAAATATCAATACTTCAAACCATGCCATACATTTTTATGGTAAAAGAAAAAAAAGAGTCACAAAAGTTAAAGTGCGTAGCTAAATTATGTAAAGTGTACGGGACATAAAATGGACAATAAAATCTTATTTATAATTTGTGTTTTGGTGATATTTTAACAAAATTGTACACGTTGACACATGACGAGTAAAACAAAGCTATAACAGTTTCACTATTACTGGTGCATCAGAATTCTTAAGGATACATTTTACATACATACAAGACAGGATACAGGATACAAGAAACCTTGAGCTTTTTTAAATTGTTAAATTAACTAGTTTAGATCTTATGAATCACTGATTATTGAAATTTAAATTAGCTTTTTCTCTATTGATTACAAATTTTAATGAAAAATCTTACGTAAAGCACAAGCAAATTTGTTGAAAACGTGTACACCTTCGCGGCAAAACTTTTCAAACTGCCATAGTACAGAACAGAAAAAAAAACAACTATCAATGGAATCGGAGTGAATTCGATCCAGTTCAAATAACGCGCATAGCTCCAAGACATTCCCTGTCTAATGTGAAAGGAAATTGTTTATTATTAAGAATGTTGGACCTTTGCCAACAAATCTCTATTCTGGTGCCATTTTCTCCAACGCCGACAGGCGGCAAATGTGTGCCATTCAGCTGCAAAGCAAAGCGAAGCGAACGACGAAAGAAAGAAAACCATTACGGTTGGACAGCAGGCGGAGAAGTGTTGATAGAAAGAAACGATTATCCTAGGCACCAGATGACGTACATAAATATAAGCTGTGCCCGGGTGTGATGGAACTTGCCAAAGAGATATGCATGTATGTGTGTGTGTGTGTGTGTATGTGAGTGTGTGTTTTGCTGAATTTTGTAGCGTATGAGAGGAAGCAGCAGTACAAAAAAAAGCCTCGATCCACAACTTTAAATCGCACCACCCGGCATTTCAAAATCCGGGAGGGAGATGTGCTAGACAGGACAGGCTTTGTTTGAGATCAACCGAAAAATATTTCGAATTGGAAAAATCGTTGCTGACGCACCGAGACAGCAAACAGTTCGCTCTGTTGCTCGAAATCTAGCCCAACCGGGAGACTTCCACTTGGTGCCATCCTGGAACGTAGTTGATTCGATGGCCTCCCACTACTCGAGATGGCCGCCGGGACATGAAACCACGTCGAAGCTTCAGCGCTGGCCAGCCGACCTCCAGCTGATCTTTTATCCCACACGGTCCACTATGAAGAAGACTTTCATGTACATTTCATACACTGAAGCTCATTTCTCATGAATAAACATATCTTTCGCTCGGCAAAGCGCTCATAAATGCAGCCGTAGCACGATGGAAGCGTTTGGGCTGGAAACGGTCGAGCTATCTGGATGAATGCATGAAACTGCGGTAACCCCTGGAACTGGCACACAAGAGAGCGTTTGCTCTCATATTGTTCGTTCCCATCTTTCCGGTACACCCGGTTCGACTCTATCAAGGCGATCACCAGAAATGCATCTGCCTAGAAGAAGGCTCCGTGAAACACGCCAGCGGTCCGTCCGGGGTTCAAGTGTTGATAGTGACAAAGCCGACATAAGCTACGGAATAATCATAAATGCCAGGATGGATATTGATTTTAATACGGCAATAGCTTATCTCACTCATGCTTGACACCTTCTTTTATTTTCAAAATTTCTAGCCACACCGCTCCGGTGAAACGATGCGCCCGAAACACATGTCTAGGATGTTTCTGGGCGGATCGTTAAACCTAAATCGTGAAACACGCACATGCGTGCCATTATGAAATTTGATACCCGTAACGACGATGCAGTCCGAGGTCTGCTATTGCGTGTTAATTGTCCCCGTTTGCTCGTGAGAAGTGGGACATGAATGATCGGTGGGATGAAAGGCATTCAAAAGTCTACCTGTTAAACGGTACAAAGAACCAGCACAGTAAAGGGAGAAGGGGTTGCACAATGCTAAAACAACCGTCCATGATTATGTTTCTACTGCTTACGGACAAGATTAATGGGCTCGCTTTACTTGGAAGAAATTAACACATTCTAGTTGTTGCGTTCGGGTCGGCCGTGCGCTCGTCATTCCATAAATTTAACACACACGCCAACACAAGCCCTGCCTCACATAAAGTTGCAACGGAAGTTCACTGAGGCTCCCGCGATTCTGTATACCAGCTTTAATGGCATACGAGAATCCTTCGGCGTTTCTTTGCAATAAGTCTTATCGTTGGCCTACCAGAGCTCTGACAGTGTGCAGAATGGACCGGAAAGCCTTGAATGGAGGTAAACTTCGATAAACCACACCATGTTTCGTCAGGCGTAATGGCGATTAATGAGCAGTGTTTAGTGGTTAGTAAATCTTTACCCAAAGGGGAGCGAACAATAAATAAATGCCCAGAAGCAAGCAAATTTGAGATGATACGTGTGGCTACAATAAGTAACATAAGATGATATAGTGAAAAATACCTTCATGGTACAATTTATTATCTATCTTCAAAACAATGGCTGACAGTGCTGGAAACTTTTTTAATTTATTCCAGCCATTGACTAGAATGAATAGCACACGCTTGGATGATTTATAACGCACACATTACGAAGATAGAAAACTTAATTTGAATTGAAGGAGAAGGAATAGCACAAAGTGTTATCGAAGGCGTTTCTCCTCACAAGGTATCAAGGTTCTTTCAAGAACATGACTAGAATGTGTAAATGTATTTTGTTGCATTAAAATCTTCAAATTCTTTAAATTTCCAGCTCAACAATTATTTTTAAATTCAAAAGTAATGAAAATCTATAATACTTGACTGTGATAAGTACTATTCTAATGAACTGAAACTTGAACTGAAATTTAATCTTAAAATTGAAAAGAAATGTTGCTCTAAGGGGCCACCGGGCTGGTCTCGTGGGTAGCGGCGTGGGACTGTTTCATACGATTAGGCCCGACGTTGCATCGATTCCCATTCGAACCGTTGCAGCCCCCCATACGCAGGGTTGACTATTCTTGTATAGGTACACTATGTCAGGCTCCTCGTACGCAGGTTAACAATCTTGATATGGATGGGTACACTGAGTCATAGAAGGAGCCAAAGCACATCAGTACAGTGCATACCCTACTGGGTTGTTGTGGCCACCCAAGAAGAAGAATGTTGCTCTAAATTATTACTACAATGGAGGTGTCGATACAACGACAAACAGTACAAGTTCTTCAATAATGTAACTGTTGTGCAGCAAATTAAACTCACCATATGAGTAAGAAGGAAAGTAAACTACTAGTGTCATGTATTTTGTTCCTGGATAGTAAAATGTATATCCTTGTAGGGTCAAGGCCTACCAAAACTCTTTGATAAGATGTGATTTATTTTTAACATAAGTCATAAAGCTCACTTCTCCTTGAGCACAACACACCTGATGTGTGTTATCGTGTGTTAAATGATATAAATTTTGCTATCAAATAAAGGTACAGCTTAAAAATATTCTTGCACATGTTTATTAACTTTATGACAAACGAAGCCTTAATAAGTATAAACAACTTTAATTAATAATCAACGCCTCTTCATTCATTCCACATGCATAACATCGCTGATCGTGACAACTCCACATTTCTCTGTTTTTGAAATTCAGACACATTAGTCGTGCTTGTAATACAGAACGAATCGAGCTATCTAGCAGTACAATATTCGTATTCAATTAACATAATTGCAATTAATTAAGCCAGCTTCTTGCGCCTAGCCACTGAGAAAATCAGAACATGAACGTAGTCAATGGTACGATACTTCGTAACCGTGGTTAACATTTCTCTCTTGTGCCATCTTTTCATCGGGGATATCCAGCATCTGTAGCAATGGTAAGAGAGGATACGAAATTTAACTAAAGCTCTCAGCCATGTTGCAGTGTCACTTTAAATGCGATTGAAATGTTAACCAAGCAATCGATCACTCGTAGACAGTCGATTTCATGGACTGGTGGTTTCAGAAACAACTGTGAACATTATGTCAGATACTTTTGCTAAAATTATACACAGGCTTGTTCCATTTGGTTTTAAAGATGACCAAAAGCTTTCAAGGCCTTCAATTTACATCTTTCTATCCAATCGGTCATCCTAAATGGATAATGTTCATTATTCGGCATTTGTATTCCATAATGATGAAGCACTGAGTTTCAAAACATACTTAAAATGAATATATATATATTGCAATAAATTTTTCATTTTTTGTAAATTTTTCATGTAACACTTCAGCAAAACAGCTACCTCGATCTGATAAAATAATCGAATACTGTGCATTTTTTAACGCAAATTAATTCATAAATTGTACGATCATTTATTATTTCACTAGTGCGGCCGGTGCAACGCCAGTCTTTACACAGTGGGAGAAGGATTTAATTCTCATCCAACGTTACGTTGTATTAATAAGTTTAGTCAGCCAACAATGAAAGGCATGACCTAGAAAGTCGTTGTGCCAGGGAAAAAAACTTTTGAAATAATTCGTAAATCTTTTGCTATTTACCTGTTCTGTTTATTTCTTATTTTTTCTTAGTTATTATAAGATTTTATATTCCATTTTTTCTACAGGTGAATTAAATGCTTGTTTCTTTCTAGGATGATTTTTTTATTATTCGGTAGTAACGGCCAGGCCGTAGCGCTTAAAACTAAATGATTCCGAGGATGATTCATATGCAAGGATTTGTTTTTTTTTATTTCCGTTGTAACGGTCAGAAGAAATTCTTAGACATAAAAATAGATTTCAAGAAAATAATAAAATTATTATTATGTTTGAAATCATTTTTTTCTAAGCCACCAAGGCTAAAGTCTCTGTATGTCGCACACTGCCAAACATGCAGCATGAATGTTTGGCTGTGTATTTATTTTAGTTTAATTTATTTTATTTTTATTTTATTTTTTTATATCGGGCGCATTTGGAAGTGTAAGTGCAAACTATCAAGCAATCAGTTTTTTCAGGCAATTGCAAAACTGAATAATTCATTTTGGTTCAGTACTGGGGCAACTGGAACGTGAAAATCTCATTCTACCTAATAATTTAAATAAATGTATTCAAAACGTATCCTGTGCCTCTTCTCTTTTCTTTCAAAACTAGCACTTGATCTATAACAACTCTAACAAATGACATAAGTGAATCCCGAGACATTAGCCCCTCGTTATTTCATTTTTCTTTTTTGCACAAAACGCTTCGTTGTGATGATAAAACGTAAAACAATGATTTCAATTCATAAAAATATTTAGCAGCAAGAATAAATAGCAAACGCAAGACCAACTAATCATCACCGATACATTGCAACGTTCGTTGAATGCGCAATTTGCTGTTAAATTGATCACTTACCTGTGCTTTATGAAACGAAATCGACAACAATCTTTCAAAGCACTTACCCGCAATCTTCGTCACTGCTCATAAAACAGCAAAACCCAAAATCATGATAATCGTTGAATTTTCTGTTCCATTGCTGCGTCTTTGAACGCATATCGGCCGCCACCCCAAATAAAGTGAGCGTCGCAGCCCCGAGGACCTATTCTACAATTCTCGAGCAGCTTAGAACATTTGCCTGCCGAGTGTAAAACGCAAACACAAAACGAAGCGCAAGAAAACACCGAAACGACCAGTTTGAATTTTACACCCGCCAACATTGCGCTGCTTCGAACCATAAAACCGTCGAACGGATGGCACAAGGAAGTGAACATATTTACGACATCGACACAAAATAGAAATACCTTTAACGGCTTGAAGAAGCCATAATCTTCAAATTCACGCATTCGACGCATCAACAAGCGACTGAGCGCTGCCTTAAGGACCGATATGATGCGTCAAATGAACGAACAACGATCGAAATGTCATAAATACGGACGCCTTTCTTGAAGGCAGGGACCTGTTTTCGAGGTAGCGCTTTACGACTTGTGGCATTTGCCATGTTTTTCAGCCTATTGCTGGACAGGGATGGTGCGGGCGGAAATTCGACTGACTGAGCAGAATACGAAGTGGATTCGGTTTTCATTGAAAATCATACTTGTTAGTAACTGAAACAACACACCCGCATGCACACGCTCACAAGCAGAAGCAGCCAAACCACTCCATCTTGTACGTCCGCACGCCCTGTCCCACTGTATCTTTACTGAACGATTTCGGTCTTACGTCCCCTTGCGTAACATTATGGTAAATGCCACGGTGAGCCTCGAAAGCACGCGGGCGCTGTTTTATGGCGCGATAAAAGAACCGCTTCGGAAATTTACACGCTCAAAGCAATGATTTTATTGCGACACAAACGAGATGTAAAGTCAGCGATCGCACTCACCACACAGTGAACGTGTTCAACCTTCGACACATAACAGTCCCGCGCGCATTTTGGGCTGCGTGTCATCCCGTTTTAACACCACATTTTACGATGCAGCTACATTTAATTCGGATGACATAATTAATAATTGTACAAAAGCATAATGAAAAGCCTCTCTTCCCAACCATGTCCTTCGAGACTTGGTAACAAGTCCAAAAAAAGGCACTAGGTTATTGAAATAATTTTCCACACGTTTCACGAACGGATTGGGGTGACTTTTTCCATTAATTAAGACATTTGTCGACCAGTTTCCAAATGGTAACTTTATTCAATGGTTCAGAATTCCAAACGTTTCTTTTTCCTTCTGTCTGCCCGAAGCTTTCAGCGAGATGACGTACTTTGTTTCATAATTAATGCATCCACCGTTCGTGCCGCCCATGATTAAAGCCCATCCACCCGTTGCGCGTAAGATGTCCTGCTGTTCCTTTGATGATGCAGTCTAGCTTGAATCTTTTTTAGCATCCACGGACAGTTTGCTTTTACCCTTTCTGCGTCACCGACCCTCAGTACCACCACCAATCAGTTTACTGAGCACAAAATCTTCTTATAAGATAGAGCCAGCAGCCAGATTGTTTTTTGTGTACATTGGTGTGTGTGTGTTTGTGTGGTTCCATTTTCTACTCCTGCTTTTTGTTCCTTCCCTTTATTTCTTTCACGTCTGGTCGGCTTTATCTTACATTACTAGTTGCTTCCCTTTGAACAGAAAACACAAACGTGCAGATCAGCGTGGAGAAATTAGTTCTGCAAAGGTGTGTTCCGGCTGTAAAGTAAAACGAAGACTACCGGGAACAAAATTTATTTCCTCTCCCGAATGCTTAATAGAACCGGAGGGAATCTGCATGACTTTTTTAGGCAACTACCATGCTTCCCCAATTACACCTTTTACTCTCCTGCTCGTGTTTTGGCAGTTCGTTATGACAAAGGTGAATAATCTAACGATGTTTTTGCTCAACGTAAAGTTTTGCTACTTTTCATTATGAGTTACGGCAAACAGTCGAACCGACCGGTGGTAGACTTACATTTCTCCGCCTTTTAATTCAGATAGCTAGAGAGAATCTGCTTCAATGGGACATTTTTGGCAGTTTTTCTTTTTTTTTTTATATTTCTTGCTGCAACATGATGATTGTTAACGCAAAATTTGAAAATTTAATTCTTTTCGATTTAACTAAAATATTAATTAGAAAGCTTTAAATAGCCAAAACTTGCCGAGATAGTTTTTGTAATAATGCATAATTGTCATTTTTACACACATTTCGGTAAGTCGATTGTTTGATTCTAATTTTTTATGTGAGAGATCTTCAGCTCCAAAATATTAAAGTCAGTGTTGTTTAGAATATTATAAAATATAAAGCATTTCAAAACTTTACGTTTGACATTGTATTGTATTCTAAAAAAACAGTGGGATCATGGTTTTTCGTCGATGATATCTGCTACTACCCCTTTCTCAATTTAGAATCATACAATCTGGTTTCTTAAAAAACAGTGGGATCATGGTTTTTCGTCGATGATATCTGGCTTCTACCCCTTTCTCAATTTTAAATCAAACAATCTGGTTGATATCAAAGAATCAAACAATCTGGTCGCCCTGTAACGGGATGGGATCTGAAGACTCCTGAAGAGCAACTGGATGATGCCCTAGCCACACTACACATGGACCTCGTAGCTCTACAAGAGATTCGGTGGCTAGGGAATGGTGTGCAAAAGTCGAAAAGGGGTGATGGCCAAGGCTACGACATTTATTACAGCTGTCACGACCGCCACCATATGCTCGGACGGGTTTCGCCGTAGGTCCCCGGCTGAAATCCGCCATCATCGGCTTCAAGGCAATAAGTGATAGGCTATGCACTCTGCGCATGCGAGACAGGTTCTTTAACCTAAGCCTCATAAACGTTCACGCCCCTACCGAAGACAAAGATGAAGAGGAGAAGGACCTTTTCTATGGCCGCTTCACAAAAATCATTGAATCGTGCCCCAGACATGACCTCAT
>KB670169.1:1169563-1184257 GCA_000349105.1 Anopheles epiroticus | reverse complement strand
ATTTTAATTAAAATAGCTTTCAAATCACTTTCTTGCCAAACAAATCATTATTATTGCTTAGAAGCAACAAAAACAATACTTCATGCGTCAAAATAGCAAAACTGTTTCGCTTTATTCCACATAACTGTATCGCGCTAATACCAGTACTTACTTAAACCGTTTAGTGTTCCGTTTACCTTTCCCTCTTGAAAAAAAGGCTCCCTCAAACTATCCTTACCTGAGCCTGCCCGTACCATTAAAAACCACTCCACCACTTTTCCACCCGAATTTGCATTAGCTCAACCAGGGCCAGGGCTGTCCGGCACGAATGGTTCGTCCTTTCGTGCTGCAATTAAATCTACTGTTAACCGCTGTGCCATTTCCGCACTGCAGTTCATGGACTACGTTACGGTTAGGCCGAACAGCCAGCATTTTCCTAAACTGTTTCCCCCATTTTTTGCTCGGTTCCGCTTTCTTACTTTCTTCTTTTCCCTGTGTGTCGACGCTAGTGCTGCAACAGTAGCAGCAGCAGCACCACCAGCATCACCAACACCGATACATTAAACCTGCTGTGCTAAGCCAAAGCTGATAACGAAAGACGGGAAAAAAATGGAAGAAATTTTACGGTTGATTGTATTACGCTTAGTGCAACGCCCATTCCCATCAAGTGGAGAAAAAAGGCCAAAACGGCAGATGGAAGAGAAGGTCCGGTCAAGTATAGTGAGCTTCCGGGATGCTATGTGCGTGTGTGAGCTATGCCGAGCGTAATGTTGTCTCATCTTGTTAAAACAAGCATTGTCACCCATTTTGCTGCACCAAATTAACGGATAGCGGAATGAGTTTGGTACGAAGCTAGTTCTCATTTCCCCTTTTTCCGGCGGAGCGGTCGATTTGTTCCGAAGAGCTTCTGCAGCTGTAAGCTGTTAAATGATGCCATAATGTCGTGTTGTTTAGCGTTCGGGTAATTGGATTCTATAATTGGTTCGCGTGGGGCTGGTGGGGAACGGTATAGAGAGGGGGGGAACCCGAAGCGCATCCAACACCTGGTTGCCCTCCAGTGTTCCGGGCTGCTTCCCTGGAGCGTACTCGAAAGTCGAATGAATTGTGTTTTTATACCACTCAGTTAGAACGTGCCGATTCCTCAGCAATCGAGAAAAAACCGACTTGCGAAGAGAGCTCCTTGACATGGGCAGCACCGGGAGGCAATTAAAATGGGAACGAAATACGCAATGATGTGCAGCGGCGATGCAGGTTGAAACGTGGCCCCCTGTATCCAAACGACTTTGTGCATGCTGCCACCGAACAACTCGCGTCACTTGCACTGTTTTGTGTCCGCAAACGTAGGGTACGGTGCTGGGAACCATAATAAGCCTGCACCCGGATGCAAACACCGTGCAACGATTGCTTTGGTTTCCTTGCTACCGTGAAGCGTGATTCCTTTCAGTTTCAGTCATCACACCAGCGGGCTTTGTCGCTGCTCGTCAGTGTGGACTAGTTTCTCTTCACTAATAATATAATGAGCACGGCAAGTACCCGAGGACGGGGGAAAACAATAGAGCTATGCTCCCGGAAGGAAATGGTTGCGGTGGCACAGAAACAAAAAGGTAAAACCATCCTTGGGAAAGGTTGTTAATTGGTGCTTACCGCAATGCGTGCTTGCATTGATTCGGTTATGTCCGATCAGTCATGACTCATGAGAAAAGATGGTCATCATTTTTCCTGGACGGAACGGAACCAGTTTCTTTAAAAAATGCTGACATTACTACAACGAAAACAAACAGTTTTCCTTTCGGTATTCCTCTACTGCATAAGAATAAAAATTGTTGGCCGTTTCTACCGAATAAAAAAAAGAATCAAAATTGTTCATGTTAGCTTTATTTGTGAACACTTTTTGGTATAAAAGAAGGCAGTCTGAGGTTAATTAACATTCAGATGCTTTATAATAATAGTTCTTTATCTGTTTTGTGATGAATTGAACATCACTTTACTCTTTTAAGGATTGCTCGTTGTCCAGGTTAAGAAAAGTGCGTTATAATTGCGATATGAGGTGTGAAAGAATAAACCAATTTTCCGGGCAACAACACACGCTGTACAATGCTTTGCAGCTTTGAGCGTTACTTTCTTTTTAGTTGGTAGTAGCATTTTACATTTTAACTTACACTCGAACTAAAAACGTATGAGTACAAAAAAATATACTTTGTTATTTTATTCGAGCATAAGTTGAATCGTTTCATTAAAGGAACGAAACCATCCTAGAAGGTCCGGAACGAAATTTCCATCACTAGTTGAGAGATGGTTTTAACATTTATTAAAGCACGGAAAGAAATAAAAAAAAACCGCAAATGTTTCACTTTCTTCACTGGCCTGTAAGTAACACAAGCTGTTTTGATTAGGAAATTCTTATTGCACAACTTCTCATGTGAGCGCAAGAACATATTTTAGAAGTTCAAACCAACATTGAAAATATTTTTATTATATCAGATACAACATCTAACCAACAGCTTAACAGTTTAGCCAGCGTGCGCACTTTTTCTTTATAAAAAAATGTTCAGATGAAAAAATCTTGGTGTATTGCAACCAGCCTCGCCTCACCCTCGTGCCCATAGCCGACCATAAGGGATGAGAGAAAGGATCAGCAGCGTACAATAATCTTCAGCCCTAAGCCCCTGCAAGGCACATCGGCATTCGCTGTAGTTCGTTCGCTGCTAAAGCTTGCCCTCGTGAAGCCATTTTTACATCGCCCGTCAGCATCAAAGGCAGAAGTGACACAGCCTGTCCTTTACCGTAAGCCATGCGGCTGTCCAGGCATCCCCCCGCTCCCTGCTTGCTCTCTCATCCTTTGTCTTTTCGTCCATTCCATCCATTTTCCCTACGCTTGCCTGCGGGAGTGGGCTTCCGGTTTTGGGACCGGTTGACTGAAATCGATGTGTGCGATGAATATTTCATTCGCTTCGGTGACGATTGAGCCACCCGATTGCTGTCAGGGCCGGGCTACACGTGGGGCTCTGGGAGCATATGCTGACGTGTGCCGCACTCACTCAATCCCCACAAAACGGATTGGTTCGTTGGGGCGGAAAAAAATCGCAAACGAAGCCTACGATCGGGGACACGGAATTGGCTGGTAATATTTTTATTTTTAACGCCCTAGAATGATTTCGTTCCACGTAGGGAGCATAGGGCAGCCGGCGGTGGCTGGTGGATTTCGCACATAAACTAGGCCAGCATGCTGTAGTGACGCTGGGCTCGGGCTTAGTCGAGCCGGGTTGGATTTGCGCTCTAATTAAACGCAGTTTTCCACGAAAAACTTGACGCTGGGCGCATACGTGGAGTGTGTGAAATTTGTTTAGGAAAACAATCTATTGTAGTGTTATATTAAAAGAAAAACAGGAAGCTCAAATAGCATTTCGATTTACTATGCGCCTTCGAGTGAACTTGTGCCTCGGCAATCAACTTTGCAGAATCTTCCACTTTTGCTCGCGTTGATTAAAATTTTAATTAAACCCGACCCAAGTCCGTCGGTATGTTAGGTTTTTTTCTCGCTTTTGCTCTCTGTTTTGTGACCTTTCTGCTCTGGCCATATTGACGATATTTTATATTGTTGAGCAGCTATTTTTTTGTGCAGCGTCGTCCTCGTATCCTTACCGTTTTTGCACACCACTCGCGAGCTGTACTATTATTCATGTATAAATAATTAACCTCAATTTAGCGTATCGATTAAAACCATGCTCCTCCGCTTGCCCACGAGGGAAAGCGGCGAGCGAGCGGACAAGTGAAATAGTGGCGCTGGTGCTGGCTGTTGTGATGCTTTACCTTAGTGGCCATTTTTTGCTTATAAACGAATAAATTGGGAACGAAAATTAACTATGGAAAGCAGCTACATTCAGACGGGTGCGCAAAAGCAAATGAACAATCACCAGCAGCGGCACTAGCTCGGTACGGCCCCAACGTTAATACGCTGATGATTTATTAAAATCAGTATTTAATATGCGGCTACCAACGTTGTGATAAAAATCGCACCAGTTTGCGGCAAAAGGGTGTGTGCTTGAACGGTTGCCGGTGAGGGTGAGTTTGTGTAAGAAAACATGGAAACGAACAATCAAGTAATGACTAGAAGGCAAACAAGTTATGACTGTTCTGCAGCAGTTCATTTTGCATTAAAATTATTTGCTTTTATAATAGATTAAAAACTGGGTATATAATACTAAATATATTAAAGTAGATTTTTCTTCTCAAACATCTTTATAGTATCAAGAAATCCGGTGTTTTGTTATATCATTTATTACTTACTACACGACGAAGTAATTAATTAGGGCTTTCGAGATACTGCTTGGATATAAGAACAGGAAAAGATTTTCGTTATATGGTTATAAGAACAGGGAAGGAAAATAAATACGTCAAAGCCGGGTATCATCTAACGCCTTGTTGAAAAATGTTTTTTTATTCCATAGTAACGGCCAAGCCGCGTTGCTATGATAAATGAATTTTAATCGTGTTGTAATAGAGTTTGATCTTTTTTTTGTATTTTTTAAACAATTTTTATGTATGTTTTTATTAATTAATTAATTTATTTATTTATTTATTTATTCATTTATTTATTTATATATATATTTATATATTTATTTATTTATTTATTTATTTATTTATTTATTTATTTATTCGGTTACTTATTTTTGTATTTATTCATTTATTTATTTATTTATTTATTTATTTATTTATTTATTCTTTTTGATTCAATTTTTTTATTACATTATTGCTACATCTTCTTATGTATGAATTTATAAACTTCGCATTTTGGCTGATAAATTAAGCGAAATTATTTAAATGTACTTTACTGATAAAGACGATACACAAATATTGCAATCAAATAGCAACTAAATGGACTTTGTTATACGAGCAATCACTATGTCGAAGCTCGAATCGAAGAAGTGTGGAAGCTCTTCGAAAAAAAAATAGAAGGTTTGCTTTACATAGGATATTTGCGTTGTGTTTTTAGTGAACTTTTAAAGTAACTTTTTGTAAAGTAACATTCACTGGAACTTATGAAGCATATGCTCCTGTAGCAGATGACAAGATACAGTGAGGCATTAGGTTTTTGGAGTGTTAAAAGTAAATTTAAACAGCACGATTTGTCAATCAAATTTCGTGTAAATCTGTTATGCATCAAAAGTAAATAATTTATAAGTTTTTCAGCACAAAAACTCGCATCAAACTTCATCCCGAAATTGCATCTACTGATTAGATAGATGCGTCAAAATGTGAGTTAACACCGTGTATTAAATGTTGCATAAAATCACTCAATCATCGACCTTCCTCCGTCCGAACGTTTGACATACAATAGGCGTCTTTTTCGCCATTCGCAAAAGGTGACCATTCCATGTTTTATAACGATCACCTAACGGCTTCTTCGATTACACCTCAACCGAAAAGCAACATTTAACTTCCCTCCATCCACCCACACACACACACACACAGCCGAAAATGCATCTCATCGATCATCGATTTGAGAGCTTCCATTTTCGTACCGTCGCGCGCTTGTGGGCAACGGTCCAAGGATGATTATGCTTGCTTTTCCCCGTCTCCATCTATTACCTCCTACCGGTCGCATTCCACATTCAACCGACAGCTTTGCAAAGAGCAAAGATTAAAATGCCCCACGGGGAAACTGGAGCATGAATAGAGATAGATAGAGAGAGAGAGAGAGAGAGAGAGAGAGAGAGAGAGAGCGCGCACGGCCCATTTTCAGTTGCTGATCAGTTTCTTTTCATGCAGTTTCTCGGACGTTGGCAGGCTGCACCGGGAGCCTGCTTCCTGCAGCAGGAAAGATGAAATATTTGCGTAACAATCCCCCTTCAACCTTACCTCACCCTCATCATCCCCGAAACGGGTGAATGCCGTGAACCGTGGGATGTATCCGGTGTGCCGTGTTCATTTTTCAAACGTTAGACAGCAAGGCGCTTTTTACATAGCGCTTCCCGTAGCGCACTAAGCCGGAGGGGATTTTGCAAAGGCCGAATGAAAAGAAACATGATAGAAAATAAATAACAACAGACGGTAAAGAAGAAAGGAAACACACACACACACACGTAAGATACAACCAGCGATCTTCCGACACATCGCTTTCATCGACTCAAGTGCCGACCGTTTACGTTTAATTCGTCCAACTATAAATTCTCGTCTTAAATCGGGCAAGGTTCGTCCATTTTGCACTGGCAGGCCTGCTTTTCCCGGTGGCAGGCGTGCTGATGGGGTGAGAGGCAGGCATCGAGAGCGCCTGCCAAAAATTTAGAGCTGCAGGGAATGAAACTGAACCCATAAGAAAAAACAAACACACAAAAACCAAGAGAGAGTCCCGACAAGACCCGAGACGCCCACCTTATACACTTGTGCACCTATGAAGAGCCTCTGCCGTGCAGGGCTGTAGCATGGACGGAATGATTTTCACTGGATTTTCGTGAGCTCAAACGGTGTGCGCTACCGGGCAGGAGTGCAGGGACACGAAATGGTAAGAAAAAGGGGTTTATTTTTATTTCCTTTTCCCACCCACTCGGTTTCGGTGAATCATTTTTCCACTTTTTGTTTTCGCTCTCTCTCTCTCTCTCTCTCCCTCCCTCTCTCCCTCCCAGTTTTTGCAAACACTAGGCCAGTGGAATGGAAAGCTGCAAGCAACCTTTTCCCGTCGCCACCACTTCCACCACTTCCGGCCCACCGGGTAGATGGGAACAGCACGGGCTGAAAGATATATTGTATCACCGCTACATTCCGTTTGCTTCTCTATTCGGCATTCACCTTTGCCTGTGGTGTCGTGCACGATAGCAACGAAAAACATCCGTGGTCGGGAAAAATCGCTACCGAAACCGTGGCGCGACATCGATTTTCAATCCGCTTCGATGGTGTCTTCCCGTTGGCGGGTTCAAGTTTTGCTTACCGGGACACCCCGTTCGTGGCTAGATCTATATTTAGTCAATACAGAATGGGGCGGGACGGTGAGGGTGGGCGAACAAATGGACGTCAAAGGATAGAAGAGAAAAAATCATATCTACGGTCGTAATGTTGCCTCGTGCGGTTCTCGCCCCGTTCGCTGCTGCGGATGTTCTAATGGGAATGTTGTTACTACGCCGCTGTAATCGAGCGATGGCTTGTCGACTCTGTCCTGCTATCCTTCATGGTTCGGTTAAGTTGAACGCACGAGAAGATAAGGTGGAAGGGAGCGAATCCAATGGGCGGCGAGAAAGAGAATGAGAAAGTTATCTAAATGGGCAATGCGGACCGATAGCCACAGCATTAAGTGAAAGGAAAATGCGCCACGCTAACGGACAAAAGATAAAGAAAGCCCGTTCAGCCGCTTTCTTTCTCATATGTATTTTTCCCCTCCATCACGCATCCTTTTGTTTCATTCCTCACAGCTGGCTCGGTTCGCTGCGTCGGTCTGTTCTACCGTCCGGTCTGTCCTTTCCTCAACCGTCGCTAAGGATTTACCTTCAAAAGCAGAGCCCGTGCAGGACAGTGGCATGGAGATGATAAATTTCTGATATATTACCAAACGTGAGCGAAATGTCTGATGCAGTTCGGTACAGTTCTTGTGTTTGCTTCGGCGTTCGACGAAATCTTTCCACATCCCGGACTCTTCGCTCGCTTCTGTGTCGCAACCTTGATGGTTGGCAGCGCCCACAGTTGCCCCACTCAGGCCGGGTGAAGGAGCATGCGTTTTGAAATGATATTCACGAACAGGCGACCGAATGCCGTCAGGTTTTTGGTGCGAGCACTGTCTGTATAATTTTTCCTACAGCGGTGAAAATTTTTCCTCCCATTTTTTCCTATGCCTCCTATCGGCACAAGACAGGGCACAAGCGGAGGACTGAAATAAAACGGAAAATGTGGAAAACCGTTCGTGGAAGAAGCGTACGCTTGCCCTGGTGCTGTTCAGTATGCTGACCAGGCGACCGAAACAAGTGCAAACGATTCAGCTGACCCCAAAATAGACGCTTCCCCTTCCTCCGCCCGCACTTACACTCCTTCTTCCCTCGGGGGAGCAATGTGGCTGTTCAGGTTTTCCTGTTTTGCGGTGTTCCGTGCCTTTTTTTTCTTTCTTTTCCACTTTTGTCTTGGGCCCAAAATCTTACGCCATGTTGCGGCGTGTTTACGGGCGTCTACGGGCGCGTTGCAACGGACCACGGAAAGATGATTTTATCCACCAACATTATGTGGCTTTTAATGGTTTTGACAGCAATGGTAAAATCATCACCCCGAACGCTTTCCCCGCGCCATCCTTCGCCAGCAGTGGGGGACGCTTTAAGGGAGTGTGTGTGTGTGTGTGTGTGTGTGTGTGTGTGTGTGTGTGTGTGTGTGTGTGTGTGTGTGTGGCCGTGTGCCAAATCCATTTGTCGGCAAGGCTTTTGTTCCTTTTATGGCACGGACGGTCATTTTTCTACCCAACACTTATTGCAATAATGAAAATTATGAAACACATAAACTATTCAATAAACACTGGCAATCGCATGGGGGGTTTGCTGGGAAAGCTGTCGTAAGTTGAGGAATATGAGAGGTTTCCTCTGTAACGTAATTTCTTTTTGGTTTTAGTTTTCGCTATCTATATATGGACTTTCTAATTTGTATAAAATTTAAATTAGAATTAAAAAAACTATCTTTAAGAACAGCAGCAATCGCAAAAGTATATGGAGAAGGCAATATCGTCCGTATTCATTTCGTTTGATAAAATTTAAAAAGTAAAATGTTTAAATAAAAAGAGAAAAATGGTTTTTTCTTCTTTAGGCGTCAATTCTATTTTTTCAAATTTTCTCTAGTAGAAACACTCACTTAAGAAATACAAGATCTGAAAGATTGAATGCATTCACAGGATCATAAATAGTAAATAAATAAATAGTAAAAACTTAAGCAACAACGATGATCGTTTAAGTAATATCGAGGGTAACTTTCGTAGTGCGAGTTTTTTCAGGCATGCAAAAACATTCCCTTGACGTTGTGTACATAGGCTATAACATGAAATGAAACTTTTAATTCTCTTGTAGCTCAGCTAGGTGCAGCGAGCCTGGGTTAAAATATAAATAATGATTAGATGATTGATTAGTGTATTATTTCTAATCAGCATCGAAAATGCTCCAAGCAACGCTGCTCTTCATGCAGAACAATTTATCGATTTTTTTTTCAACAGAATCAGCAGATGAAACCAGATTGTTTTAGTGTGTGTTTTAGTTCATTTCTTTCAGCATAAAGTTATTCACCAAAGAGTTTTTTAGTTATGTAACCTTTTCGGTTGTATTCCAGAAGGGTTCTCCAAGTTCTGTTTGCCAAAAGTAGAGTCTGGTAATCAATTTATAATTGCTGATGATTAAACTATTTTCCAGTTTCCTAGTTTATTTTCTTCTCTAATACTTCCTTGAACTTGAACATAATACGATCGCTGTGCACAGCTTTACCATTGGCTTAACCTTTTTCTCCCATTCTTGCCCAGCGCTTCATCAGAATCCGTTCACTTCTCGCTTATCCTTTAATCTAAAGTGGCCAATTTGAATGGTGGTCAGTAAATGCCTGCTTAGCACTTTACACCCATCGATTTCCTATGCTTTCGATGAATTTAAGCCGCACGAAAAGTTGCATTCGCAACCCATGCAAATGGCATTATTTCAAATCGAAACCCAAACCGTGACACACTTTGGCTCATAGCTCAAGTATGGGATTAGTACAAATCACACACATACACACCCACCTATGATAATTAAACTTCCCACACACTGAAGGAGGACGCAAATAGATGGCTCTAGGCACCGGCTCTAGAAAACAGTGCTGGTAAAGTGTATTATGCTTTTATCCCCCACAAATCAATCGCTTCCAAACAGCCGGTATCACGGAAACCGCTCGTCACGAAACCGCTCGAGCCAATCCGGTCGGTGGCCAAAAGCCTTTAATCGGATGTGCTACACGCGATGCAACAACTATTCCACCCCGCATAGATGCCCGCCTGTGAAGTGTACGTAGAAGGGTATGAAACGCCGGTGGAAGAGATGACAATGTACACCCAACCTGTAAGTGCTTTTATGGGTTATGCAGTATCGAACGCCGCTATCTCACTATCGACATCGATCGATAACGGAAGGGTTTAAGTGCACGAAAGTCCTCTGTCTGGTTGCGCCCGAGTGGCAAAAGCACTGCGACAGTCCGGTCATAGTGGTTCATTCGGGTAAAGTTACCCTTTTTTCTGATTGCTGTAATTGCTGGTTGGTTTTTAAAAGCAATGGTTTTCGTGAATGAGAACAACCGCAGCGTGTGAGCGGCCAGAAATACATTAAATACGTTTCTTGCTAGGCGCATGGCATACACCGTAAGCAAGCGAGCTGTCGTACTGCATCATTAAAACAAGTCTAAAAATCTGTAACCATATAGAACCCTAAATAAACTTTTTATCCTAAATAAACTTTTTGTATCGATTACTGGGGACAACGTTTGCTTTTTTGTAATTATTTTTTCTTATCAAGATGAAACCTTATCGATAATCTGTGTTGTACTTGCTAACCCGAATTACGCGTATCCAGAGCGAAACGAATGTTTCGTCGAAATTTAAGTGTAAATCCAAATCGATCCAAATTTTAAGGCACAGAATTTATGAGTCAATGAAATGTGTAAAGCGTGCAACGACGATGTACTAGTAGCAATAGAAGAAACCTACACACTGGAATATACGGGTTGATGGTTTCTGTTTCTCCAGTTAAGACGACGAATCGTAACACGTGTAAATTGGTTGGTTCTTGTGTTCAAACCTTTTAAAACCTGCTTATCCACACATCGTAACTCGACTCGACATCGCAACATATTTAAAAATGCATTTTAAAAATTCAATTTAAATTTCTAGTGTAACTTCTAAGTAGCCGTCCCTCCTGGCGACCATTCGTAGCATTATCACAAGAAAAAACTTTTCTTATGGGTTAAATAAAAAAAACAGACGATACAGTAATTGTCACCGTTTACAGGCAACGCTTTACATTGCAAAACCCAGTGACAGTGCAGTTAAAAGTTTTTTTTTCTATTCTCCATCTCTCCATAAAACGAAACCAAACTTGCCCAGCGTCTCGCAAGCCTCTTAAGCAGCTGAGTATTATTTCTTAGTGCTCCAATAAAACAATTCATAAAGCAGGAAGTTATCGACTGCTCCGGAAATGACTGCACTAATCTAGAGTCCCCATCACCCTTACCTAACACGGCCCATATGGACGGCGACGTCAATCGACCAGCGAAGGGAGGAAATTGTTCAACGTAACGGCGATTGTCGTAGTGGGTAGTGATTCGCTTCGCGAGACACCCGGAACGGACGGAGAAACACTTTTATTTGTCCATTCTCCATCGCAAAACGATCTACACACATCGTACTGTGTAAGCGGTACAGGTTGCTGCTACTTATACCACTTTGCAAGTTTTCCAATGCCTGATGCCATACCGTCTGCCTGGCCGGTTCGGGGGTGTTTGTATTGTTGGTCCCGGGGTGGAATCGCCCATGAAGAACACAGTTTACGATCGCATGAGTTTCGAAGTAAAACAAATATTGGTTAAATTCCCCTCCAGCTACATTTGCTATCAACGATTTCTTTGAAAATCAACAAAACCCTGTGCACCGCACCGCATTTCAATAAGCAACGGATGTGTTGTAGGGGAAACATTACTACAACCTCTTCCTGATGGGTGGTAAAACGATGGGCATTGTCATTGAAATAATAATAAATTTCCTTTTTTCCCGATCATAATCCTCGCGATAAGAAGGAAAACATACAGCGAAGCTGTCGAATGGATTGCGCTTTTCCCTTTCCTATTTCCCATGCCCTTCAACAGATCGTTTATCATTCCAATTCTTTATTGATTCTTTTACTTGTACTCTGCGCTCCCCGTTCCCTCCTGCCGTTTATGCCAGTGCAATAAAAACAAATACATGCGTCACAGCGATAGCAGCTCATAAAACTACAAGTGCAATATGCTTCTCTTGAAACATAAAAACGACATTCATTTCGCCCCGAGAGACAAGATAGTTGCACACTTACAGCTGCACGGTTCTAACGCCGATCCTACACATTGGTTCAATAGGGTTTGACCATCATCATTCACTCAATCACTCTAATTGAGTGGAGCGAAATGGTTTCTGTGTTTTCTCGCTCAACTCCACAAAGCTACAAAATAAAATTCTGTACCAACCCGAAATGGCTCCCCCTGCGGCCCCCAGAAATCTAACAGCGTTGCAACACTAGACACAGTGCGAGTATAAAACTGCCCCTGATGGTGGGTGTACGTGTAAGAGTATCAGGATATGTGTGTTCATGCAACATATGCTACCCCCGGCCCATTTCCTACTGGGAGCCTCGGGAGAGATAGCCGGGCACCGAAACGAGGTCGAAACAGGGTGAAAAAATTCGAGCAAAATTCAATATTGTTGCTTGGCCGGTTGCACACGCTGCTGCACATTGCAGCTGGCTGCCATAGAACTGATACATTGTGTGGGTGTGGGTGTGGGTGTGTGTGTGTGAGCATGTGTGTTTGGACAAGAGGCATCATACTTAATGTCAGTATCGATTTAGTGCCTTCACTCAACATGCATCGTTAGCACGTAGCATGAGTGATGGTTTTAACCCGGCGTCGGACTTTAGGACTTTTGTGAAATGTGTTTGCTGCAGCAGAGTGAATGACGTAACTGAAACAACTAGAGTTGAAACATGTTTTCGTCCTGAAATGTCTGTTATGCTATAAGTTTACAAATTACCTCAACTACACTCTGTACGACCTATTGTTGTGCCTGAAACTTTTAATTTTTTCCTCCTTCTTCGCTCTTCCTGTGCGGCAAACTTTTATTGCTAGAGTTGAAGCAATCGAACACTGCGTTCAGTGTGATAAAATAAATAATTTTAATGAAGCTACTGTCTTTGCACCCATTTAGTAACTGTTTCATCGGACATTGTTCAGAAGTTTAACTAAACAAAGGAAGCACTTGAACGTCGCGGCGTCACCCGCGTTCGGTGCTTTGATCATGATGTTGGATTTCTCTCCCCTACCGAAATATTCCTAACATCATCACCCACGCTCCGTCATGTTGGTTGTGGGACGATGCGAATGCGGAACTTTTCTTCACCGCTGGCGCACACAGATTTTCCCTTGCGAAGCGTTTGATTTGCATTGCGAACTTTGTGTTTTGCGATGCTCACGAAGTACGATGCGTACCGGTCACGGATTGCCCAAAAACAATGACCTTTGGTAAAGGTTAACAGCATCAGTCATGCTTACATCTGTTTAACCTTCCAGCTGTGATGTGAGAGCAGGCCGTTAACGTTAAATAGCATTTTTCCAAGAAATGGTTCAAAGTTCTTATTGCAGCAAAGCTATTTAATAAATCATGGCATAAGAAAGTTTTGAACGATGATGAATTTGTTGATTGAATGTATAGATAAGACTTTGTAGTAGAAACACTGCTTATATTTTTGCTCCACTGTAATGACCCTGATGTTTGTTGAAAACAAAAAAAAAGTGTTAGTATTCACATTTGGGTGATAATTAAATATGCTCCGAGTTCAGCGATTGCATGGATAGCTAAGTTTATTTGGATCATAGACAGGCCTTAACTAGAGCCAGTTTTTGAGGTTATATGCCGATTGTTGCGCTATCTAAAACATTTTACCTTTTCTCTTCTACCACAAGTTTGCCATCAATCTGCTGCTTCATACCAATCTGTCCTGTGTTCATCTATATGACTCACTCCTGTTAGTTTTAGAATGATAGCAGCATAAAGTCATTAAATTACCCGGTGAAGGTATGCTTCCCACCAAGACCCAAAGTTGTTTGAATCTGTTTTGGATTAAGGCTGGAGTTGATGACCAAAAAAAATGTTGTACCAAATACGAAGTCACAGAATCCGGCGCATTAACAGCTATTTAGTTTTATTCGAATTTTGTGACCCAAGACGAACGGTCATCGCTTATTGCAAACCGTTCGGGTACGGTAACCTCCTGAATCGTTTTCGATTGCGACCTAACAGAAGTCGATTCGTTATTCCACGCGGAAAGCGCACACCCGCGGACGCACCTGGAACGAATTCTTCGCACGTAATGTGCTTTCGTTACGAACGCGTGCCACTTGCGGATAGCGCTGCTGCGTGCATTCGCGAAAGTGTTGGTGATGTTTTATGGGCCTTGTTTGTTCTGTTCTTGTCCTTTTTCGTTGCTTTGGTGGTCGCTGCTGTCTCCTATTTTTTGCGTACTTTTGGCACAAGACGCAACCAGCTAAGCATCGTACGATCGATTCACCTTCGATGTAAGATAGGTGACTATCCGTTCCTCTCTGTCACTGTTGGAAGTTGCGGAATTATTTTCCCATTTTTCCAGCATTCTCACACACAAACACACAGTGGTGGAAACGGGGTTTCCCTCAAGCGATGTGTGCGTAGCTTCGATTTATTATTCTGCCCATGTTTGCCACTCGGGCTCGGCTCGGTCTCCGTTCCCCACGTGCAGCAAGGCATGCAAATATAAGTCTTGTGGAGCAGCGGTATACACGCACGAGCCCCGAAGTTTCGTGGTCGAGAGGCTCGAGAATGAATTGGGCCGTCGGAAATTGGGTCGAGTACGAACGATCCAGGGCGAGCTTAACGGACGCAGGGCGTGGAAAACGTGCCTCAGCGCCCACATTACAGCGATCCGTGCTGGACAGTTTGCCCGCGCAGATTCAGTAAGT
>KB670169.1:1148426-1166948 GCA_000349105.1 Anopheles epiroticus | reverse complement strand
ACTCAGGTTCAAGCAGTTCCATGAAAATGTCACCCATATGCGACACGGCACACAGTACACACACACACACACACACACACACAACACACACCGGTTCAGACTTTGTCTACGATGTGGGCGGGTGCGAAACCGAAAGGTGGTTCGGGTGGTCAGTGTGGAGGGGAGGGCATATTTTTTCTTCCTATTTTTCAGAATAAAAATGGCTGCCAAATAACAAAAACAACGCCACCCATCAGCAGGGTAACTACGATGTTGATGGCCGCCGGGCATGGACCGGAAAAGGAAGGCACTGCCCCTCCCCCGGCAGGGGGGTGTTTTCTTCCGACCACTTTTCCCGAGCGAGCGAGGGTAGGGTGGCGTCAGTATTGCACTTTGAACAATGTTTACCTTTCTACCTGTTTGTTCGCGTCCGGTGCTGAAGCTGCCGTACGTACGTGGGCAGAGTGGGTGTGTGTGTGTATCAAGTGGATTCCATATGTTCGGTTCGTTTCACCGACCGGAAGTCGGTTAGCATCGGAAGTCGATGGAAAACATGCTGTTTTTCGCTGGACCCGTCGTGCTCGTATGGCTGGTAAGGGTAAAGGGGCCCCGGGACGGTTCCAAGGTTTACG
Organism: Anopheles epiroticus; assembly: GCA_000349105.1. Classification (NCBI taxonomy): domain Eukaryota; kingdom Metazoa; phylum Arthropoda; class Insecta; order Diptera; family Culicidae; genus Anopheles; species Anopheles epiroticus. The sequence goes on along the minus strand of KB670169.1, from coordinate 1,166,337 downwards.
ACATTCGGTGGTAGACAGTGCAAATGGGGTGGTTTGCGGCAGCCTTCCCGCTTCCATCGGGACCGTGGAAAATCCATTTGCTCAATTGTCTATAAATTTGTGATGATGTAGGGATGCGGAAGTCGGTGGCAATCGTATGCAGGTGATTCGTCGCAGGTGTACAAGGACAGGGTAACTGAGGCTTCAAAATGTTCCCCAGTTAAGGGAGGTTTGGAGAGGGTGGTCATCACACACACACACACCCACACACCCACACACACAACATGAATCAATTATTTTCCCGCTACACTTGCGCGCCTTTCCGGCTGTGGGCTGGTTGGTTCGAATGAGTTGCTTCTGGTCTGCTTGTGCGCTCGAGTGAGAAGAGCTGTAAATTTAGAACAGAGTAATGGCATTCGATACGGTATGGCATTCACGAAATCCCACACAACGAGCGTTAAATTTACGTGCAACATTACGGTCCCACCCACCATTTTCCGAATCACATTTCATCCTACGCCTGAAAAAAACTAATTTTTCAGATTGCTGTTTTTTTCCGGCAACCAGTTAGGGAGTTCTTAACTTTGCGCTGTGAGCAAAACTTGCAAAGTAGTTACATCGTGAAATAAAGGGTGGTACTTTTCAGCGCTATTAACCATTCTCACACCCTTGCAGCGTTTTTCCTCGCAACCGATGCAGCCCAAACCGCACGACGATAATTCCCGATAATCAATCTTCTTCCGACGGTAATGCTCATTTATCATTTCATCGTTGGCGCAAAAAGACACCCATGTGGGTGCGCAAGTAATGGGTTTCTGCGCCAGCGAAAGATTTCATTCACTGGCCTCAAACCCCTTTCAAGCAAAAGCTCGCCTGCGGGGCTACTGTGTAGACGGTTTAGACAAAGGAAAAAATGCAGAAAAAAGGGTGATGGACTTAACTTGTCACTTTTGCTACCAGCCGAGCGATCGAAACGGGTTGGAAAAGAGGCTGCTACCAAACTCCTCCGCCTGTTTCGTTTCCATGGAAGGTGCGTAGGACGCCAGTTGCGCTGCAGTTTCTAGGTTAATGAGTAATAATTTATAACCTAATTCAATTTCGTTCCGAAACCCCGCATCTACCGGGGCTCACTGCTCGGAAGTCGTTGATCGTTGATGATGGCAATCCGGCACAGTTTCCGGGAAAATGGGGTGGAAGAAGGGTATGGAAGGACACTAAACTGGGCCCGGGCTTAAGCCTAGTAGCGGACGGGAGCTGAGTGATGCCGAGCAAACAGTAATTGAATGCAATTATTATCCTTAATTTCGAATCACTAGCTTCGGCTGCACTATGACCGTACGTTCGCCAAAGGTCAGCGGGTAAATGAGTTTAGAGACTGCTTTGAACCGTTCCCCCCTCCCTCCTCCCTTGGCAGGGTTGCTCGAGGATGGAGCGTAGGGCGATGAGTCTGAAGAGGCAATCAATTAAATCTACCGCCAACGCAGCGATGAGTGCCGGGTGTGGGATCATATTGCTGTTTGCTATGCGTTTGATGGGTTGTGCAGCACGGTGGTTGCGATTTCAAGTTGATGTATTGGAACAGAAAGAAAAACATTTGATTTTTATTTTTACATCAAAAATTTTTATCAAGTGTTGTTAAAAGTCGAGATCAAAGTTTTTGACTCGTTTTAATCCTTGCAGAAATTCTTGGAAGCTTAAATCGCTAGATAATTAGCCAGAATGTCTTTTTGTCAATTATAACTAACGAATTGCATGCTCCTTTGCGATTTACATTACAGCTATGCAAGGTTTAGTATCAGATTTCAGAGTTTTTTAAATTTATTTTAACTCTTTACCCTATCTTGATGGGTAATGTAAATTTGTGAAGAATAGAAATATTTTTTAAATTATTATAAATTTAAATTACTGGTAGTATGAAGCATAAAACTGCTACTCATGCAATCACATTTCCGTTTATGACACTAATTTCTTATGCTCTTGTATATGTTTGTGAAAGTGAATAATTTTTAGCATTGATCACAGTTTTAAAAAAATACTTTCAAATTATTAAAGCAAAAAAGTTTTTAAAGTCTTGACGTTTTCGATGGATCGTGTAAAGTACATCCACGTAATTATATAATTTTTTCAAAGTATTCATACAGCACAATTTGCCTTTGAGGTTATTTCTAGCATTTCAATGCTCTCACAATTTTAATGTAATCCGGTCCCCGCAGATCAATATGACACCGTTGAGAGAACAACAAAGGGTGACACGATGCATATTTAACACACACCAATCACCTTCACGATTACAAAAGGCCAGCAACTCCATCGCCCAGTATTTCAGGAGTGAAGCATCGGATAATGCACCGGACGGGGTGCCATTTTGCCCCCACCGAACAGTACTCCCAGGCCCAGCAAGAGCAGCAACCTCACGCTGCATAGCGCAACGAATCGGAATCGTTCAAAATTTTATGCAACCGTGCTCGGCTGCAATTACGCCAATGTATGTACTCCCCAGTGAGCAAAACAAAAACGACACTCACCAAATAATGTATACAAAAAATATATCTACAGCAGGCGGCTGGCTGAAGAGGGGAGGGTACGGGGGATTTGTTGGGCACGGCTGGGTACCGCCTTCGTCAGTTGCTTTGTAGTGTGCGCCCTTTTATCGTGCACGGCAGCAAATGCGAGCAATCAACCGATCGAGGATATCGATGAATAAAACATCGCCCTTAATTTGAATACACTCACAGCACACTCAGGCTCCGTGTGCCGGTGGCGGATGGTGGAGGTAGCAGTGAAGACCAATCGAAATTTGATTACTCGCGATGGTAGATAATTCGTGCAGAGGGTCCGGGACGGAACAACAAAAACGGGACATTCCCGTGTCCCGTTGGGTCTGAGCGGCGGTTGGGCTCGAGCACGCAAACCGCACGGGCACAGGAATATTAATCCTGCTCGCAGGAATGGAGGAGATAGGAAGTTAAATATACGCTTTAGCTACATGTCCCCCCGCAAGAGGGGTGAAAGGAGTTGAGAGCAAACAGGCGCACAACGCCAAACGTCTCCGTTGGGTGGTAGCATTATGCTTTACGAGTTTGGCGCCGGAAGAATGTTGTGTTCTGTATGTTTGCCGCTTTGATAAAACAAAAACTACCAGGCATTAGAATTCTTTATTTGTCTCCGCGCAGTATGAGCCAGCTGGCTGCTGGCTTTTCCACTTTCCGGGCGGTAATTTAAGACGCACCCTGTCCCCACTCGGCACACACTTTCACTGTCGTCTTTCTCTACCTCTATATCTTCCGCTTCTACTTAGACGCAAACCGACCGTATCTAATTAACATTTTCCACACAAAGCTCTGCTCGTCACGTCGTACCCGAAACCCGCCGGTACAAAAGTATGCCAGCAAGCTGCTGCAGAGCGGATGAAGGGGTAACAGGGGCCCTGGGCAAAGCTGCCAAGACACAAGAACGAAATGTATTTCAACCAGCCCGCTTTGCGACACGCAATTTTCCACCACTCCTCTTCCCCGACGTGGCAAGAATAATGGATGCCATCGTTGGCTTTCATCTTGGTGCGCGCCTTAGCAGGGCGTAAAAGTGTGCCTACTGCCTGCTTACCCAAACCACTGGCGATCACAGCCCACGGGCAGAGGAATCTGTACAACGCGTCATTAGATGCCATGCTGTCTTTTTCTGAGCGCGTTTCAAACATCCACTTTCAACGGCTTTTGAGCGCTGTGCGACCGATTTCGCTGTGGCCTTCCCCTCCCCGAGCGCTCCCGAGAGTCGAGAGGCGCGCTCTCCATTTCCCACTTTTCACCTCACTATCATTTATCAGCCACCGGGCGTCTCCATCCGCGCCGCTCCGCATCGAACCGTGCGCGAACGGTGTTCCGTTCACGGTCTCGGTTGGAAACTTTCACCCAAAGTGCCTTGCTTCAGCATTGAACGGGTACGGCTCACCGAGTACAGCAGGCTGTTAGTCATTTGAAATAATTTACATATCTCTGAGACGCTTGGCGGGATTGAAGACGGTGCAAACGTTGAAGGTACGCCGGAAACGGGCGCACGGGCGGTGGTTTTTGCTTCGCTTTTCTTTCACGCCTGCTTTTCGCAATAAAATTGTGAGATTTCGGGGACGGTTTGAAATGGGCTCGGATGAGGGAAGGGCATGAATAAAGACGGCCTTCAGTCGAACAGTGTTGTACGGTACGATAATTTGCGTTTGTTGTTTTGCTCCTTTCCTCTGCTTTCAGACGATGTCCAACGACGCACTGTGGGTGTCTGACGCCATGTTGGACTCACTCAGTATGCAACTTCGGGATGCCGAAGCACGCCGAGCCGAAGCAGAACGTGCGCACCAGGTAAGTTGGTTTGCCGCTAGCTGCTGCTCTTTTTTCGTATTCTTCTTTCGCAGTTTCAACAGCTTATTTTCACCTTTGGAAAGTGTTTTTACGCTTTCTTTACACACGGAGAAACAATCACACTCACGACCTTAATTTGTCTCCATACGCTAGATCAATTTCATTCGGGGCACGTTACTATCAGGAAATGATATTGATTAAATATCGGGGATCGCTGTGTCAATATAATGTATTAGGGGCAATGTTTAGTCCTTTTCCGAAATTCGGTATACCTTTTGTGATCTACAATTAGGTAAAGAGTAAAGTTAGGATAAGAGAAAACGAACCGGCTAACACTAGACCAGACAAAAAGGATCAAAGGGTTAAAAGGATTAAATGTAATACTTGCGAGACCATAAAAGATGGTTTGCTGGATACGGTTCATCATTATCTTTTACCTAAGTTTAATAAACATGGAAGATTGATGTCTTATTTAAACTTTATCTTATAGAACTTTTTCTTGTACAGGAGTACGTCATATCCAGGGACGATTGTACCTTGCTATACTAAAACCAATAGGGACTTCACTCAAGTAAGACGTCAACGGCTTGAGTGTACGGCTACGAATGAACCACAAATCACTTGAATGATTGTATAAAATACTGCCGTTTTTCTTAACTTGACATGTTCAACTTAATTAAGCGTACGAAAGTGATTTTAAACAGTCATTATTTTAACGCATTTGACAAATTTAAATTGAATCTGTTTTTCTGTGAGAAAGATTTTTTTAACGTCAGATTAACTCGATTACAAGGGTAATTATTCGCTTTGGCATTGATTATATGCTTCACTTTACCTATTTTTTTATCTATTTTCAATAGACTTGATTAGTTTCACGTGATTATCGAAGCAGCTCCCAAAATTCTGAAAAAAGCAATGAAAGATTAATTAGGATCATCAATTCTTAAGCTGATCATTTCGCGGAAGCCCTTTCGTTACTTTTTAAAAACCAAACGGTCAAGTAAGTTCAGCTCAACTCAACCCATACGCACTCATTTATCTTCGAAGGTCATTTTACTTCAAGCATTACGTCCTGGCCGTTCTAATGGACAAAAAAAGAAAGGTCATTATCCTACACCCTTTTAAAAAAACGAGAAAGAAGGGCGTTCGTAAAGTATTATTTGGAAAAAATAACATTACTCTGTTCACTGGAACATTAACTGCGAAGAGAAGGTATGGCAAAATTTACATACAACAGTCGTTAGGCTACCTTCTAACCGTTCCAATGTTTAATCGTGCATGGCTCGTGCTCCTCGATTTATTTTTTTCTTGTTACGCTGTGGTCGAATTTTGGTGCTGCATAATTAGTTCGTTGGGCCAGTCTGTGCCAGTTGATTAGCTCTCTCTCTCACGGTGCAGAACAAACAAACGAAATCCGAAGCGTTTCAATATTACCGTTGCAAACGAAAACGACTCCAACTTGCCCTTCACGGGTTGCTTAAGCGAAATCTGAAAGGAGCATTGCTGAAGCATGCTGAATTAAAGTAACACAAAGTTAAAATGTACGCTCCAAAAGTATAACAGGAATGCTTCACTTGCATCAGTGTTGGCGAGTTGAATGTTGCACAAGGTACGCCCTTATCAATTATTGGTGATAATTTACTCTATCTATTTATGGCACATGGTTTTTGGTTCGTTCCCAAAAATTAAAACCCTCCCCGTTGCGTTCTATTTTAAAAGCTTTTAATTAAATTTACGAACCGAAGGTACTCTGTTGCTCAACGACAGGACGATCTGTTGTGGTTGGCACAATTGAAAGGTCCCCCCCCCAAGCTACACCGCAAAAGCTCCACAAAGCTTACCAATTATTACTGGAACACAAACGCGCAGCATATGGGTGAGCCGCTTCCCCAACCCGCTTTCCGGTTCCGAACCCAACCGAAAGGCCTTTGAAATTGGCACACATGCCAATCATAAAGCCTCGTATTGAATAATTTCCTCCTGGCAACCGAGCTGTACATTCTCGCCGCTTAAAAACGCAAAAAGAAGTCTAATGTTTCGAGAGACTTTGTCCTTCTCTCTGCATTTCTCTCTCTCTCTCTCTCTCTCACTGCTCTGCATGGCGAGTAACATTTTCAAAATTGAAAGTTAATTATAATAAGTGTTTGTGTGGTTCATTCAATCGAACTCATCCTGCTGCCCTGCCTGCGCAACAAGACTCGGGGCAGTACACACAGACAAGCCAAACACACGCAGCACAACAGACAACAGCGGCTGCCTGCGAGGCGCAAGCGGTCCACCTATTTTGGAACCGTACCAACGCGTGTGGGCTGTGGACAAAATTTTGGGTGAAAATGGGCAAACATAGGACGGGAACGCAGGTGGGACTGTTTGCATTGAATACAGTTTTCGAGGTGGTTGATTAAATGTAAATGTTCTTCTACCATACCCGCAGCCACCCAAGGGAACGCTACACCTTGCCGATGTTCCGGGTGTAGTGTAAGTAAGTAAAACAAGTAGTAACCGTTTCATAAATGAGAGATTTGGCCGGCTGAGGCAACAATGGCCAAACAGGCACCAACGCAGTGTTATTGGTTCCATTTTGCATTTTCCAGACCATCGTTTGGTGTGTGTGTGCCTTTAGTAATCGTTTCGCGGATGCGAGATGAAGAACTCGAAAAATGTGGGCCAATAAGTGTTTTTTTTTTCGCAATCAGTTTACATGCACCATAGAGGGAGAGTAAAATAGAGCTGCCAAATAAAGCTTCCTTTAATTAACTCTTACCGCCGGTGCTAAAATATCACGACTGATTGTTACAATCCGCTTTGTGTGTGTGTGTGTGTGTGTGTGTGTGTGGGAAATATATGGAACCGTTGTTAGGAATTTTGCTACATTTATTCATGCATAAAGCAATTGCTCTTTTCGGAGCTATAACACGATTGAGGTAGAGCAATTTATTATAGAAATTCGGTTTTCACTCATTATCACGTTCCACCCGCTGGCTGTGAACGATTATTTGCGTGTTTGTTTGGTTGAGCGAGTCCCAGCCAGTAGCATAATGTTAGCCGCTGGCGTACTTCACCCATCCCCAGTACCTACCCAGTACCCCAGTACCCTACCTGCTCACCTTTAAACCTATCGGAGCTTTCGTATGCTGGTGATAAACACTGTTAAAAATAGGCAACGGACACGCACCGCCCAAAAATCACGTTAAATGCGATTCGGACACGGGAAGATCGGAAAAGGACGGCGAGGACAGTACCGCAACGGTGGGTTAGTATATGGCCACCCATTTTGTGTGGTGCTGATTTGTGATAGGGATGGAAATTTGCAAACATAGCCTAATGCCCGTAAGCCAGCGTTGAGTAAGGGGTTCCCTTAAATCTTCCACTCACTGGCTACGTCAAACTGAGCCCTTTTCGTGTTTAACAGCTTTTGTAACTATTTTTGCTTTTAAGGTTTCTTTTCGGAAGGGCCAACGCGTAGGCTAAGGCGTATATCACCAGTCCAAATTAGCACCAACTCTCCAGCGGTCAAAGCGCACACTCACCGGCAGAGGAAATAAATCATTTCGATACTGTGATAAAACATGCAATTTTGAGGTATTTCGGTTTGCTTTATTGAAACGCGCAAAGCACTCGCTCTAACCCATTTCGTTTCGGAGCCACCTATTATCGGGGGGGCGAGTGAAGAGGGTTGGTTTTAGTAGGGTATGGTGGGAAAGTCCCGCACAAATCGCTCGCAGCAGAAACGTTTAAAAGAGGGCACAGGCTTTGTGTCGGCCGGCCATCAACTGTAATTGAACTCGAAAGCATCCACTCGTTGATGCCTCGGAGATATTGGGTACGGTGGCCACCGTGGGAATCCTTTGATCCCGGGCCACAGTTCCCGACCGATCCAGGTAAATTAGCCAACCGACCGCAACACGAATCCACGCACACACTCCCACACGCGTTTGCTTCGAACCAACCGTGCTGGACGAATTCGTTAAGGATTCGTTTTGCCATAATTTTCTGAAACGCACACCCACACACTCGCACGCGTGTACGCACCGCTGTAACGGCATCCAATTAGTGGCTAACCGGTGCTTTTTTCTGGGGGAAAGAGGAGGGAGGAGGGAGGAGGAGCTTAAGCTCGGTAAGCAAAGTTTGACAAGGACGTGGCATGCTCGGGGTGATGGCCCTGGCCAGAGCGAGACGTTGCTCCCTTGCGGTCCGGCGATTAACTTTCCACACCCGAGAGGTTCGAAAGGGGTGGTGAGGGGGTAGCATTAGGGAGGAACACCCATCGGAATGGTTCTTTGCCAGCCGTGTACAATGTTCGCACGCTGCCGTAGCACCGGAGATACACTGCGCACGTCCGGAATGCTAAACTCTGTCATATAAACGGCAGACAATCGCCATTTTGCTTGTTGTGTGCTTTCGATGCAGGGGGAAGAGGGGTTTGGGTGAGGAGAAGTTGAGACAAGATTGCACACGCTCCTGTTATGCGTGGGCTTTATTCCAGCATCGCTTATGACGCTTCCGCACCGCACACTTCCTTCGCTCCTCGCCCGCAAACATTGCAAAACTCCAAAATCTTGCTCTCCCACGTTAGTACACGAGAGGTAGGAAGACGCGAAAATTCGTAGCACAATTGAGGTAAAGTCATGCGTGTGTATTTTCGGGTGGCAAGGTCCCGAGCTTTCACCATCAGGTAGGATGAAAGTGCTTCCGAACCTACCTACCAGGAGTACCGGCCTGATAGCCGGGCGCAACCGGGGCAGAATGATGAGAGCTGATGGTTTATGCAAAGGTTTTTCTTCACCCGCTCTTCACCCGTTCTCACGCGTTTCTTGCCGCGATAAGAAGTGTGCAAAGAACATGCGGCTCCCTGGGGCCTTTCACCGGTACGACCGGAAGCCGGAAGTCAGCGCCCTCGTAGGTTACGCGCTGTCGAAAGAAAAACGGTTGCTTGAAATTCAGCCTCACTTGAAACGGTGAATTCTGAGCCTCGAAAAAGGAATTTCACTGATTCTTGGGAAAATGCGCGGGGTTTGTTGCTCACTAGTTTATGTCACCCTTTCACCGTACGGCTGCTCTATTTTTATTAAAAGTGAATTTTATGACCCTTCTATTCCAACCTCCCCATAGTTGGAATGGTACGGTGTCCCGCTGCTCTCATATTCTACTCAGCTTTATCTCTATACCTCTATACCTAGCCTTGAGTGTCAAGGGGAAGGGTTACACGTTGCTTCAAAACGGTGGCTTTAGCACACCGCCTTTCTCCCTCTCCCGGCCAAAGGCAGGGAATACGTTTTGTGCGTTTCAAATTTGTCCCGCCAATAATCTTACCGGGCTTTGTGCTCGAAATTCTGGGTAAATGTGCTTACCGTGCAAATTTATGCCAACTGTCTCGTGAGCTGCAAGGTTTATCGATAGCTCTTGCAGGTTAAATTTTTTCTTTTTTTTTTAATTTTTTATTACGAATTTCCATTTTCATGCTTGCAGGAGAGCAATGTGTAGCTTCAAAGGAGCATGATGGAATTGCTGTTTTCTCTTACAAACGTGTACAGAGTCGTATTTATTTATTTAATTTAAAAGCAACCTCTAATCTCTTCAGTGGAACATTATAAAGAATTAAAGATTTAAAGATTTAAATATCATGACAGGGTGCTTATCCCTGACAACCAAACTGGAACGAGAAAGGGCATTTAATTTCCTGTTCCCGACATGGTGAAATGACGAGACGGACTATCACTTCACTGACAGTAAACTCTGGGTAAAGGGCAGTGGCAGTGTTATGGACATAAAGCGCTTTGCTAAACTTACTGCTAAGCTTCAAAAGTGCCAGATTGCACATGTGTGTATCCTAGCTGCATCAATCTGTGCCTGGAAGCTTGGACAACACATGCATCCTTTGGCCCGTCCGTAAGAAGAAAACCAAATTCAGAAAACGCGTCATCGATTCATACTTACATGCTAAAACAGGAGCGTCGAACAGGCATCCTCCCCTTTCAATTCAGTAAATCTTCATTTATCCCTCTAATCATGACAAGACAATTGAAACCCCGTTTACTCCAGAAACCGGTTAGTATGGTTCAGTGGCACGAATAGGACGTACAAAACAGAGGCACAGCATCGATCGATGGCACTGACTCGGCCCGCCTGGCTAGGACGCTCGAAGAATCCAAGTGGTTTCGAGGCACGGCGAGCATATTTTTAGACTTCAAACAAACCGTGACGGTTCGGGTCCGGGGGTCCATCCACACCACCGGCAGAGTTACATGACCTGCCAGCGATGGCAAGGGAAGCTAAGAATCGCTCAGTGTGTGGCATCGACGGGCCTTTTACTCTTTCCCACACCCACCCGCTCCGTGTCTTGCACTTGTGATAACTTTTCCCGAAGCTGCCGTCGAACGAGTAGGCACAGCGAACCGTTGGAAACTTCTATTATTTATGAGACGTCGGTCGTAATTCATAACTCTAGGCGAATCGTGCCAGCAGCTCGCGCGAGGTATTTTTTGTGAGCGTGTGTTTTGGTTCATTTTTTCACCAATACCAATCCAGTCAGTCCATGAATGCCTGTTAAAGTCAATAACACAGTAGGGCTGTCTACGTGCCCATCCTAGACACCGCGGTTCCGGCTCTGCGAACGAACATTCACGGCCGAATGCGAGCAGATTTTGTGGCAGTAACAAAAGGAAGCGGCAGCGGGAAAAAGGAATGTGTCTGTTTGGACAGTAAATTGACGCAACCGGGCCAATGCGTGCGGTCGTGGAAGGGGAGGAAAATCTTGCAGCACGCCTCGAAACATGGGCCCTGTTTTTCTTCGAGTTTCGAGATCGGGCTCAGTGATCGGAAGACTCCAGGTTTCAGAAGTTGCAATAATTTATGCGTTTTCAACACCGCCGGCCAACGGAAGCACGGTAGAATGGAAAGATGTTGGGCAGTGGGAAGGAAATTGTGTGTTGCTTTTTTATCTAATATTATCAATGTTTGATTTATTGCTTAACTGCAGAACTGGACACGTTGGGGATTGACGCAAGAGCATTTAATAAAAGTATGGTTTTGGAGCCCTTTTCATTTATTTGTTTTTTAAACAGTACATTTAAAAGTCAAAAATTTGTTTCAAGTCACAATTATGATAAACATCAATAACAAGGCAATAGTTGTCGAATCGAGAAATCGTGTAAAAATATGTTAATTTAAAAACCTACAGTTACAATCAAATTAAAAGGTAAAAAAAACATACAAATTTAAAATAACACATGCAGAGATGATTTTAAGAATTCAACTTTTTTATTTAATAATTTTAGTTATTATTTTCAGAAATTAAGTAATTAAAAATAAATTTTTCAAAGTTAACCTTCTCCCAAGAGCGCTTTGAAGTACATCTTCCATTAGGCATGCGTTTATTAATGTTCCAGGAATGAAGTAAGTAAAATTAACCTTACATTATCTCGCCAGCAAAAAAGTCAATACAAACTCAATGTATTGATCGGATGAGTCATGAAGATGGCAGGATCTGGTTTGTGCAACCGAAATATAAGGATATTAATATCATAACGCTCGAGGCGATGAACTGGATGCTAATGGATGGTATGGAAAGCCGCACATAAAGGGTAGACACAATCTGCCGCAAACCATTCAAATTGTCTCTTTACCAAGCGAGAGAACACGTTTTTCTTCTCCCAAAGACATACACACACACACACATACACTCTCAAAAGCTCACAATACAGCTCACCAGCACCAGCAGCTCATAAGTGCCGGAGCGTATCCACTTTCGAAGCGAGCGCAGTCTCAAGTATCGATTTCCATCGTGCTCTTTGCGCGCAGACAACACTTTGCAATCAAAATCCATTTGGATGGATATTCTTGCCTCCCTTCCTTACGTTCTAAATACACCCCCACGAACACACACACACACACAGTCAAACCCAGTTTGCCCTATTTTTGACCTATCTCTTCCACGCTCTGCATCGCATGGAACGGAGCAGGCAACCCGAGCCGAGCGGATGGCACCGTCAAATGGGTTTGACTTTTTCGGGACCCCGCAAAGATGCCAAAGAGCCGTGCCGAACAACTGATGGCTTAATAGATTACCATAAAGGAGCGTTTAATGGTTATCGGGAGGACGGCGAGCTTTCTCGCGTGGAAAAGCGGTACCATTAATCGAGCCAAAGGTGCAGTCGATTCGGAATGGGAAAATCGATTAGTTGTGGGACACTCTTTCCGACTTGAATGGTTCGTTACGGGTCGAAAAGCTCAATATGAGCTGAACATTGCAAAATCGCTGTTCTTAGCATATTGAAATGTAGAACGATGCACACAAACTCACAAAACGTTCGATCGGTTTAGTTCGGATGTTTACTCCCCCTCTCACTGGCCTTCCTGCGACCCAATGGCGAATAATTATACATCAGCATTTTAGATATTTATATGCGCTGAATTTGTAAAAAAAAACGAGAAAAGCTGTCCCGTTCGTTAACTGTTTATATAATTTTTATGATGGAATAATTTATTCCAGCATCTTCTGTTGAAACTTGCCCAAAACCAACTGCGTCGTGTTTCGCAACAAACCTGTGACGCCCGGACCATGGCAGGGATGTGCAGTGGCTCTTGCCTGCTTGCTCTCTTGCTACACCGTACCCGGATTGGAAGGACGCTGGGAAAACTTTTGTTGAGGAGAAGAATACTAGCTGCTACGAAAAGTGTGCGCTTTGTTGGTTCGATTCTTCTCCCTGCCCAAATCAATTAAGGATAGCAAAGTTCGTCGCTGCTGTTCGCTGTTGAGAAGGAAGGAAGCTCTTCCTCCACTGCATATGCGCGTGTGTGTGTTTAGTACACGCAAAGTTGCACAGTAACAACGACACGCTGCTACCGTACCGCGGAAACGCTGAAAGTGGCGCAAAGCCTTCGACCCACATTCCCACCGGTTCGAGTCATCCAGTTTTCGAGGGAAAAAAAAATGAAGAAAACCCACGCCTTTCGGAAGCTGCCTATGAACAATAAATCAGATCAGCGAAAAGCCAGATCGTCTGCGCGAGTACGTTGCCCGGGTACCGGGACAAGCTCCGCAAGAAGCACTTGCGCCGTACCGTGCTTGCGTCAAGCAAATCGATACCCAATGTCCAAGATAATGCTGCCCCAGTTGTTCTCCCCCCGAATCGAGCCAGGCGGTGTCGGGCAAGGCCCGGTACGGGGGAAAGGACGGATAATCACCCGTTTTCCGCTTTCGTACCTAATAAAGCAGGTTCGCTTTCGGGCGGAGCGGGCGTCACCGACACGGCAAAGTGCAAAATTGCTTCCTCCTGCTATTTCTTTTTTCCACTCCACCTGCTCTTCCCCGTTTCCCATCGGGCTATCACTATCGCCGGATAGTGTACTATCTTTAGCAGCACGGTACAAGGCCGGTACACGGTACAACTTTGCGCCAACACATTGTACGATGCGTTCTGCACTTTTCCCGTGTCGAAAGCAGACACGTGGAAGGACGCGTTCGATTGGTACCCTTTTTTTGTGGGCTGTGTTCAATCGATTCCTGCCACACCGCATTGGCAGCTGATGGTCTTTGCCGTCACGCTGGACCATCGTCCGCGCGGCTCGAAACGCGGAAGCAGGAGCCAGAGAGGGTGTGTGTGTGTGTGTGTGCATGTGTGAAGACATGTCGGTCAACCATCGATGTCAAGGGCTTTAAATAACTGTGCTATTAATAAATCTGTTAAGCAATCGGAGCGGGGACTGCACCGTGCCTCGTACCATTATGCTTTTCCGTGATCCTCTTGTGCATTGTGGTTAACGCACGCAGACAATGTGGGTAAAGGTAAACGCAAAGAGGCCATTCTACTCGTGTACATTATAGCTGTAAAATGGAATGTTTAAAGGATTGATTGCGAATGGGGTTCGGAAAGTGTAGTACGAACTGTTCAGCTCTCAATACTGAGAGACTTGTACTTTCAAATCTGTTAGAGTTGAAAAGGTCCGGCAGATTCCGGTTCTCAGAACCGGATTTCGAGCTTGAAAATGCAGATAAACTTTAAGTTTCAACAGAAATGGTTTAACGAGGATTTCATGGGGGCCATGTTGTGCTGGAATCTACCTAAAAAGCAAGTATCCCCTGATACGACCTATTTTTTCAAAATAAATAAAAAATTGAATGTTTCATTCCTTGCCACCACAAATTGGTTGATGAAAATGTGCGTGTTGCCTTTAATAGCTCAAAAGTGCTTGCTGTTCAAAAAAGGTCAAATTTATTTTTATTTAATGATTTTATTTCTGGAAACATTTTTAGAAACTCTCGTTTGTGTCCCAAATCAAAAGGCTTATAATAATATAAGTAAAAGCTGGGACGTGACTCGTTTCCTCTACTTCACGTCCCAAATCACATCCCGAGTCACAGTTTCACAACGGATGACGTCGCATAATTTTCAAATAACTGATTTTCATTGTTGAACAATTCTCTCTCTCTCTCCCATTTTCTCTGCCACAAATTATTGTCTATGTATTGAATCACACACTATACTATTTTGCTTATCGAATGTGGATTATATATTGAAATATTGCACTTATTTCAGGAGTTTTTAAACTATAAAAATTTAGACCAAAACCAAATCAAAATCGTTAAATACGCAGCTCTGTACCAGATCCCGAAGAGAGCAAAACATTCATCTATAATAGAATGATTGATTTGGACTCTGCTAGATCTAACCGAGTCTACTATTACCGATGAGAGAAATATCTTTCTTTTTCAAGAGATTTAAAATACACTGTCTCTCATCCGTCTGACTCCAAGCCACTTTTTCGTGCGACCCCCGATAGCATAGTGCTACCAACAAGCTCCTCTATTGCCTTATCACACGATTCTCATCCCACCGGCCAACGTACCGGCAGCGTGACGGTACGAAATTGCTGCTTTCATTAATGGGACACAATTTATCCATTATTACACACATACACACACACACACCCACCGACTTGGACCGATGTGCTTGCAGAAAAGGGCCAGACATGCTGTGCGGACGCAATACCATTTCACCCTTCACCGTGCGCGATACGGAAGAAAATGGATGGGGGAAAGTTTTTCCACCAGCCAGCGGGATGGGAGAGGGGTACGTGTGGGGTGTAAGCGTTATTACTTTGTGCCATTCGATATTGTACTCATAAAGCGAAGATTTGGTGACAGCCATTCTTGCACGTCGACGCTATCAGTTGCCCGTCCTGCGGTCGACGCTTGGCGTCGGGGTCACCTCTAGCAAACTAGTACAGCTCTTAATGAACGTGCAAAATGGCAGCAGACTGATGAGATTGCTTTTCACATGCTTAGCGCTGGCCAGCAACATGAAGGCGGTGGAATGTTTCGACGTTTTTTTTGTTGATAAAGCTCTGTTAGGCGATATGCCGCTTGCATGCTGCGGCTTTGGGTTGATCGTGAACAAATTAACTTCGCGCTTAATTGTACCAAAAACGTAGCTCTCAAGTGGAGCCTAAATCGGCGCGTCGTTTGCTCATACGCAAAGGAATCCCTAGCCACTCCCCGTGCGCCCCCGTAAGTATTCGTTTTGCTTTCGTTGAACTAGTTGCCCCGTGTTTCTTTCAAATTAGATCTATAGTACAAAAAACCGAAACCGTTCTCAATGCACGATTTTTGAATTGAAAGTTTTGCTGCTCCAACTTACATTACGATCACTTACTTAACTATTCCTATTATCTTATTCTTAACTTTATGCATGTCCATTCTTGTTTCAATTGAATCCTTTTGCATCGCACTTTGAGATGCGATCGTGTGTACTGCTGCTGGTTCTGTGTGCCTTGCGACGGTATAGCGTAATAGAAAGCCTCGCCAGAGACGTGTGCATTGTCTTTCGTAGCAATCGTATTATTTTTTCGAATAAAGCTGCCCCAGGATGATATCGGCATACAGCAACTTTTTTCACTTGTATCATGCTATCGCGATGGCACATTGATGCCACTTGACGCCCTGCGTTGTGGAACGGAATATTTTATCGTATCGTTGGTTTCATTATTTTCGTTCCACAATCTTCACAATCATTCATTACCAAACCTCCATCTCGCTCATTAGAGCTTCATACAGCCAGAAACATTCATAATCAACAATCACCTCCGTGCAAAGAAGCCCGTACAGATCCCCGGAGCATAAGTCACGCCGTCATGCCGCTCGATTGTGTTGCCGTGCTGGAGCGTTCCTGTTATACGAAATAATGCCGTATAACACTAGTTTTTATAATGCTCTTAGAGCCAGGATAAGCGAAGCGCTTCTTATCGCGCTATTGATGCATCGTTATGTGTGTCAAAAGCATGTATCGTATTTCTGTAAGGTCGGCGTTATCATTCCCTTCCAGTAACACGCTTCAAGAACGCAAGTACAAGCCTCACTATCAGCATGTAAACAAGCATCCACTCGAAGCTTAAATAACCTCGAATTCACTCATTTGCGATGACATTTTGTCACATTAACTAAGATTTATGGATGGTTAGAACTGAGCTGAGCCCATGTAGGTTGATCTTTGGATGAGTGCGTGTGATAACGTTTTCTTTCAATGTCCCTCAGGCTTACGGTACGTCATCAACCTCTAGGGCAACAACATAATTCTATTATATTTGATGGGAAAGATTGACAGATTAAATTTCCTTGATAGTAGGCTCAGAATTTTCTACCTTTTTGTACCAAAAACGAAGAAAATGTTTGATTGATATGCTTCCTTATGATGATATAATATTCCTTTTTTTGCATTATATTTAGTGTTCAATAATATTCAGTTTTTTTTATTTAACGAGATAGGTCTAATTATGAGATAAAACAGTCGAGGCACCATTTAAACATTTAATTAAAAGGCAATAATTTAAAGGCATTTAAACTGTACTGAAATGTCCAGCAAACAATGATTGTTGATTTATCGAGGAAGTATACCCTCAAGAAACTCCAGCAAATATCCAATTAAAAATTACACTCATTGAATTGGAGCAATTTCCAATCATCTATCAGCCCAAATAGAGGCACCAGCTGGAAAGATAAAAATCTGCTTTAATAAACTGATTTTTGTCCTCATTATTGGGAGCTCATTTTCATCTTTACCAAATTTGGAGCGTTTCCAACTTTTCCCACCCGTTTGCAGTCTCCGTTTTTGATCTGAGGCCAAGCTGCAGTAGCTCAATTAATGCCAGTGACCGGTCCGTTTCCATTCTGCTCACTTCTTTCTTTTCAAATGGAAAACAAAAGAACTCGTGGTGGTGTGATTCACGCTAATGCTCACTGGCGGGAACGGTTGGCTGTTCCACATTATCCCCCTCCCAGCTCACGAAGAGCCCGTTTTTCCATTTCACTTGTTTCGTGCCGAGCTAAGCCAAGGAGTTGCTCAGTACTTCGAGCTCAATGGTGACTCGTCGATCAAAAACGCATACCAAACGATTGCATACATAACACAGACACATCGAAACTCAGATATCAGTCAACCGAAACGTGGATTATCGTGTACAATTTCCAGCTCACGATATAATACGCATAAAATCATGCGCCATTTTCCTTTCCCCCTAATATTTCCCCCCTGTCAGCCGGGATTACAGACAAACGATGGGCGCTCGCTCCTGTGTCTGAACACCCC